>BMAO01006139.1:0-173062 GCA_019973975.1 Trichonephila clavata | reverse complement strand
AAATAAATGTAAAAATGTATAAATTTATATTGTATATGAAGAATACATACGAATTTCTGTTGGTGGAGGTGTAGTTATAGTTGGCTCGTCGCATGTGTCTGGCTGAATAAGAATATCATCTAAAGCCAAGGCTCCATCCCATCCTTTCACACCGGTGAATCGAATCTATAAACGCAAATGGCTTATTTAACTCAAACACGAAGCGAAAATATTTATATACATTGACACATTGTAGACAAATAACATTCTGGTCTTTAGGAAGTAAGAAGAAATCATAATTGCACTTGTTTCTGTTTTGATTGAATAAAATTTTGCTTTCTAAAAAAATTTTAATTTTATAAAGTAATGGTATGTAAGACGTTCCGAAAGCAAGTTTCGTAATTTTCTTGAAAGATAAAATAATACACCAGGGTAAACAAAGAATCACCATAAGAAGCAACATTTGATGCTGGTTAAATGACACAAGGTGCTTCAGTGTTGGAAGAATGACGCGTGCGTGAAGCTCCAAAGAAGAAAGAATAGCAGCAGACTGGTGTTTCCGAGGTAATTTGAGTACAAATAACAATGGTAGGCAGACGTGTGCTGACAACGTGGTTGCTAATGGAAGTGCGTGCTATTATTCTGTATGAATGAACACGTGGGACTAGTGTGTCCACCATCCATGAATATTTCCAGGCCGTGTGTTGTGAAGCGGTTATGCCTCATCAAATGGTTGGTCGCTGATGTCGCATGGTCAATGAAGGTCGAAATGGGATTCCCTCCGGATCCAAAGATGAAAACAACATTGTCTAAGTACAGGACATGTTGTACTTCAATGACATGGAGAAGAATCCAAGTTCACCAGAGCTGAAAAAATTCTTAAAAAACAGTGCTGAGATGGAGAAGGTGTGATACTCCAATCCCTTGCAACGCAGGACACAGTTTTACCAAAGTGGTTTCTTCAAACCGTTTGCACGCTACGCTAAATGACTCAATGTCAATGGTGGTTGTGTGGTGTCAAAAAATAAGGCAAAGTGTATATGATATTATGACGCAGTATTTTTTCGGCAATAAAGTTTCCAAGTGTAAAAAAATGGCGGAACTTACTTTCGGAACGTCCTTCGTACTTTTCATTTAGAAGCAATATTCTTTGGAAAAAAAGTTTTAACTTCATAGAAAGTAATTATGAAATAATATATGATTGTTTTTTTTCAATTATTTTAATATTTAAAAGTAATTACTCTGTATGTCGGTGGTAAGCCCTTCACTAGTCTCTTAACGGGGTACCAATTAGTGCCCTGAGAGCCAGAAATTTTCATGATGTCATATATTCTGCTGTCTGTATGGTTGACATACGTGACTTGGAGTGATCCAGCATCTGTAAGGAAATACAACAAAAAATATAAATTATTTTTCGAATTTCAGTTCATTTTAGTTAGAAATTAATGAGTAATGAAGTAATAAATTGATGAAGCAAAAGTAAAAAGAATAAGTGTAGGGGTAAGTTAAATATTTATTTTAAATATCCAATAACTACATATGTAAATGAGAAAAGTAACTCACTATTATAGAAACATGATAATTTATATCTACAATATATTTTACACCAGAAATTCTCATTTCAGGATTTATTTAAATTTCTTAGTTGAATTTTAACTCATTTCGATGAGGGGAAGATATACGACTAAATGAATTAATTCTGGAAGTTTCTTCAAAAATTACTTATGTACGACGTAAAAAGAATGTCCCATTTATACAATTACTCGGAAATATATATCTAGAAGATGAAAAGGATTGGAAGTTTGAAATGGTTTTACACTAGAAAGAAAGAAAAAGGGTTTTGTAAAAGGATCTACACTGTTTTTCTCAAATTAAGGGAAAATCACAAAAATTACGATAACTTAAAAAGTTATGCTTAGAATATTTTATGAAACTTACACACATTATGCAGCACATAGGAAGGTATAAAACAGCATAAAAAGAAATCACTAGATAATTATAGTGTTACATAGAAATTAGCATATGTACACAAAGAAAAAAAAACTAATAGATGTATCAGTTTGGTATAGAAAAAGAACCTTTAATATGGAGTATGACCATATTTAATTGGAGTACAACACGCCCATTGATATATTCACAAATATGCGGTCCACTAATTCTATAGGAATGCGAGCCATCACTCTTCCAAGGCAGTTGAAAGCGTGACTAGAGTCCTAGGAGAAGGATCAAGAGCAGCTACACGCCAAACATGCTCGATAGGGTTAAGGCCCGGTGATCGAGCTAGCCGCTGCATGCGTTGAATTGTTTCCTGCTCAAGATAAGGATCCACGATGTGAGCCCTACATGGTCTCGCATTATCATCCTGTAGCACGAAAGCATCACCTATTGACCCAGAAAAAGGGAGCACATAAGCATCCAGGATATCCTCTCTATAGAAGTAACCATTAACATTTTCAAGGAAAAAGACATGGAAGTCTGTGCGTCCACCCAAAGAGATACCGCCCCAAACCCAGAAATCGCCTGATCCGTATACATATCTTTCATGGATATGTCATGGATGAAAACGAATTCCAGGTTCTCTACAAATGAAAGTACGCCTACTGTTGCTTTCGAGACTAAACCTAGACTCATCCGTAAAGAGAACAATCCTCCACTGACCACGCGTTCAGTAAACATATTAATGCATCCACTGCAAACGTTCCCGCCTATGGCGTGACTTGAGCGGGTCGCAAATGGCTAGTCGTCTCGCATAAAGACCACGTCCGTGAAGTCTTCGGCGCACGGTTGATCTTGATACCAACCTTCTGGAGCTTGCAGCGAGGGAAGATATCAGTTCAGCTAGAGTTGCGGCTCTATTCCTTCGTGCGCATAAATATCGATCATCGGCACTCGTGGTAGAGCTTGACCGTCCTTGGCTGAACCTCTTGACTGTCAAATCCGTGGTTAGAAATTATTTCCAAAGTCTATGAATCACAGACAAACTCACATTCAGCCATCTAGCCAACTCTATCTGACTTTGTCCTGGCTCTAGTCTCCTAATAGCTCGCCATAGCAGTTCTTCGGTCAACTGATGCAGGGAGATCTCATTGTTACAATTTCGCTATAACAGATTTCTAATTTCAGACACACAACGACAATTACCGCCTTGCTCTGCGGCATCCATTTTTATGTTCCTCGCAACTGACGAATTCCGATTGCATCGCTACTATTTTGCATAATGTATTGTAGTTCAGATCCTTTTACTCTGCTCCTTTGTAGCTTTGGACAAAACCTAATTAGAAACACTCCGTTGGGAAATCTTACTTCACCCACCATGTTCACAAGACATTGTACTTTCTAATTATCCCTTAAAATCATATGATGATACCAAAAATTGGGTCGATTCCTGGATAGCCTCAAAAGATGAAGCTTTCTTTTGACACGGTATTCGCTGCTACCGGAGAGAAGGGAGAAAGTAGTGGCTATATATAGCGATGGACAATACTTTGAATAAAACATAATGTACCATTATCTCTTATTAAATGTCCAATTTTTAATAAAAAAACAGTAGAAACTTATTTGTTCTCCTTGTAGTTTTCTCTAAAATTGAGTAAGAGATGTTTGAATAAATAAAACAAATAATACTTACACCATCCGTACAAGTAATACCAATATTTGACACATGCTTGAGGGCTGTAATGCAGATTTTCACTTTCAAGAACGGCTGTTTGTCCTTGGTATCCATCACTTCCATCCAAATATATATACCAACCTATAAAGCAAAACAAATAAATCATGTTTTGAAATTTTATTTTAGTGCTGAAAACAGTAATAGTAAATGACCTTCGTCTTAATATTTCTTTATATGGAAACAATGCTTTAATTCTACTTACATACACAATTTAATATTTTGTCTGTGGTTTTACTATATAACATTATACGGTTTATACAGAGACTGCTATCTTATTTCAAACATGTAATCTTTTTTTTTCCAAGAGGAGTTTTCTATAACTGGTAAACTCTATCATTATTTTTTGAAGTGACCATTCATTATATACGAAATATATGATAAAACGTAGCACAAAAGATTTATAGAATGGGCTCAATTCATGTGGCGTCACAATTACATAATAAATGAAAATGTGTGCATCCAGCCAATCCATCCATGTGCTTTGTTGTTGCCAACTTTTGCTGTTTTCATAAACTTTCTTTTAAAAAGTACATATTTGACAACAATAATAACGCACATAGGTAAACAAAACGCACTTAATTTAAAAGTATATTTTTTATAAAAGAATTTTATTTAATTTGGAAAAACTATTCGAAGAATGTTTATATTTCGACTTTCTTACCCTAATTAACAATTGACAAATTTAAAATTGTATGCAAGGTTTCGAAGCGGGACTGAATCTAAAACCGGAAAAAAACGTTATTTTGGTCAAAACGAAAACCGGAACTGAACGGAAAAAAATATCGGTTTATTTCTGTTCGATTTATCTTCAGTCATTTTGTTTCTGTAAGCAACTTATCAATATTTTTTAATTTAAAGTCAAGTATATAATTATCTTCAAAACATATACATTGTTTTTCGATTTCCTAATTTGATGTTCCCTGGTACTTTTCTGTTTCAGTTTCGCATGGAACTATTCATAGATGTAGAAGTCAGATTTAATTCGGTTGAATAAACTAATAGACTATAGATGATTTTTTAAGAAAAATATCAGTTTGAGTTATATTTTTAGCATCTCAGCATGAGATTATCCCCGTATGTTCGTATAGACTGCTAAGGTAGACAAACCAGAATCATGAACCTAGTCATCAAATGGGATTTTGATAATGGATAACAAAGCCAATGCTCGCCGTTCTTTGCTCACCGCTCGTGTCGTATATGCTGGTCAATTGCATCAATACACATAGTGTACCGATTAAAAAATATTTTAAATTTTGATAGAATTGTAAGTTTTGTTTATGATATAATTATATCTTTAGTGCAAATAAAAATATATATAAAAACATGTTTATTCATTCGGAACTGAACCGAAAACTGGAATTGAACCGATATATTTTCTTCAGTTGAACCGGAACGAAAAAATTACGGTTTGAAGCTCTGATTTTATCTAAATTGTACGAGCAGAATAATAAGCACAATTGAATGGAGAACGCGTAGTTGCATTTATCATATGACCGTCATGATTTTAGACCATTGCGACAAAAACAAGTGCATGGGATGAACATGCATAGAAAATGAAAAGAGAATTTCAGAACACTTGGGTGATTTGATACAGAATTCGATAGTTGAAAAGGTTAATAAGGCATTGCTCCAACTCTAACCGGATTGTGGCGTGGAAATTTATTAAAGTTCCGGAATAAGGCCCAACGTGATACTGCTTGAAAAACTCCGACTACTTTTCATCAAGAAATGTGCTTATGTTTATAAGTAAATCATCTTGTCATCTTGTTAAAAAGAAAATTCACATTGGCATCAAGGAGTGGTTGGTATTTAAAATCAGTACAATAGACCGTACAGTTTCTTCTATTTACCATTGTTAAGTGTAATATATGACTTATATCAAGTAAAGCTTTTACAAAACTTATATATTTATAATCTAATATTTGAACGTATGAAGTTTGAGAATCAGCTAAACATATTGCTTCTGAATGGATGCTTTCACATGCACTGAGCGTCATTATCACTTAATTTGGTTTCTTCCAGACTCTTATCAACGTATACATTGTTAACTGCCCCGGCAGTCGAAGGATGAAAACTGGGGTTTCACCAAAGTCCATTTTAACCCGTCGCAGGTTTTGTCTCTAACCCCGGTTCAGGTTAGGAAATTTTGACCGGGTTCAAAGTTGGATTAGATTTAAACGCCCTTGCGCATGAAACGTAGTTATGAGGTCTATTTTGACCAATAAGGTTGCAAAAATTTGCAGTTTTGTAACTGGAATTTAAAAAAAATAGAGGTGAAATGAAGTTTATAACAAGCGGTTTGCTTTCTCTTAACCTCAGATAGTCGACACTAGGTTTCATAGTCCAATTCAATAAACAGTGAACACAGCCGTAAATGATTAAAGAAACAGAGATCTCACCAAACGCTATATATATGGTTAAATAATTTTTCTTTAAATTAAACATTTTAAACGAGTAGGGGTGGGGGAAAGACTATCATTTGAACTGACCTTCTGAAGATCCCGTTGTATGATCTGTTTTAGGGCCTTTGTTGTCATTAAGTATACTTCCAGAGTTACGGATCCATTGGAGACCTGAGCTGATCGGTTTTGGCATGTTCCTCCAAGTACAGAAATCTCTTTCAAAATTGCAGCTTCCATAAGGCGGACAGACGTCGTCTTCTATTGCTATGTCGTCTACAGCCACTGCAGTACTTTCGTTCATTTTTTGCCCAAGAATCACGATCTAAGAACAGGACACAGTAAATGTATTAATGTTATTTTGTAAGTGAGAGTAAATTATGAAGCAAATATTTTTGTGGTGATCTAAAACAAAGAAATCAAATCTTAACATCTATTTAAAAATTTAATAATGGACTGGTCTTATTTGCATTATCCCTTCAAAAGAACACGTGTTTAAATCCGTTAAAACATTTTCTATAATAAATTATCCATTTCTATTTTTTTTCTGTGTATCTCGGTAATTCTTTTTTATGTCGGTTGAGGTAAAGATATCATTCATTATTAAGATTTCTAGAAGGATCTGAACACAGCCATCTGGGGAAACCGTTGAATTAAACTCAAAATGATTACCGACAAAACCCCTCAGGGGGCTCACCTTCTTTAGGTGAGTACGGGTGTCACAATCCCGAAGGGCCCTAGTGATCTTTTCCTTTTCCCACGGGGTTTACTGTCTTTGGTAAACACGGGCTTCACGAACCCGGGGTACCCTAGTGATCCTTCTCTATTTTCGACCCTCTTTCTTGTCATTCAATTCATTCTTTCTTTCTCTTCCCGTCTAGACCACAGATATTAAAACAAATGTTTGGCGCAGTATAGCCGAAATCGGCTCTTGCGCCAATAAACCCAAAAATCACTCAATCACTCATTACCGACAAAAGAAATTATAATTTAATTTTTATTAAATCAAACACTAGAAATGACTATGCAATATGCAGACATGACAAGCAAAATGGAAAATATCGAATTTGTATTTATCCGAACAAGATCAAACCCTCGAAGTTGGCAATTAATAAACCACCTTAATCTTAATTTGAAAAAGTGGACATGGCAATATAGCTTTGACGCGAATCTATGTGGCAGTATCATCCACAAGTATCTACAAAACAATATTCCCTATTCTTTTTATACCATTTATCTTGCTGACTATTTATAAATAATTCTATAGGGACGTTTACTTGTATTGAGAGTTGTTCTAGCTTAAAGTGCCAATTTGGCTGGATAAATGCAAACAAGTTAGAGAAGGTACACCTCACGGATAGATCTCTGTTACATGTGTTTTTTAGGAAGCTGTTAAATTAACTAGAAAAGAATAAGAATTACCAGTAAATGCTCATCATTACAAGACATGTCGATCTATTAAGAGAATAAAGGTTTAAATTACAGCATAACTAGTAACGGGTTACTTAGATAGGTTTCCCTCTTAAAACTAAATTGAGGGCTTTCTTTGATTTCTTTTTACGGCAAATTTAAATAGGTACCTTCTTACTGAATAAAAATGATATGCACACTTAACAGTAACTATAGAAGGTAAATTAAAGTAAAGTTAGAAGAGTTAAAGTATGAAAGAAATACTGCTGAGTCCAATTATATTGCAGAGTCAGAGTGTTTTTTTTTAAAAAAAATTCTAGTTTATCTCTTTAGAAGAAGGATCTTTATGGATTTATTGATCAGAAATAGTACGAAATCATCTGAGAATAGTTTCGGTCCACTTGCTTCCTTTCCGGTTACATCAAATAGTGATGCAACAAGAAAGTGGTGTAGGAGAAAAGCGATTCTATCATTCATCACAAGATCTCCGGAGCTATCGACTCCCAAGGGGTATTACGGGAATTTTGTAGACAAATATTCCGGTTAATTTCTTGCACTTTCAGACTTGAAATTTAGCAAGCATGTTTATTTGGTGAATACAGATACTCTAAAAATGTACTTTTTGAAAACAGACTCTGGGGTTGGGGGGTTACAGGGGCGTAAAAGATGATTATTCTTCCGTTTTAGAAATTTAAGTCCTGTACTTTTCAAATGAAGAGGCGAGAGCCATAAGAACATTTTTCAATACAATTGAAAGTGTAATGTTTGTACTTGTTACATATCAGTTCGTTATATTTATATAGACAGTATATAGTGTCATGGGCCGTCCGTAGCCTAGTGGTTAGAGCATCGGACTCCAGACCGGAAGGCCTGGGTTCGATGCCCGATGCCACCAAATGCCCACCGAGTGCAAATCGGAGAACGTGCTCGTTAAATCTGTGGGTCCGAACGGTGTCACCATCTATCGTGTTGCGTGAGCAAAATCGCACTGTTACCTTCTTGGGGGGCTACAAAGCTTAGGCTAACGACAGGCGTAAAATTCTAGCCCTTAGCCGCGATGAATTTCGTGGATCTTGATCTGATGTTACTGTCAATCAGGTGGCATAAGCAACAACAACAACATATAGTGTCATACATAAGTAAAGCATATAGCTCAGAAAAATCTGTGTAACTGATCCTCGGGCGTTGATCTTCCTCCCATAAAATTAAGCTATTTACTTTGTAAATTCCTTTTATCAATATTCGTGTTTGTGATTCGTTATAGCCACGACACCTTTATCCGCATCGGAAGCGGAATTCTCGAAGTTACCTACTCAGAAATTTGGAGGTTTTATCACAAACTTACGTTGTAATCTCCTTTACTAAGGTCATCAATGGTAGCTTTCGAATGTATCCATCGTCCTTTCACATTAGGCTCGGCAATATCTGCCCACACTACAAAAGGCTTGTCTCGGGTGGTTTGTTCCACTCTCTGTATTTTTAAAGTTGTGTTCCTGTCTCCTTCTAAGAAGTACCAGAAATTCATGCAATAGGAATTCTGGGTGTAATTGTATTCTGGACTCGTCAGTGTGCCAGATTTCTCGTTCAGTGCAGCATATCGGCCTGAAATGAAAAATAATTACAAAAGTTATTTATTTATGTCGAATTTAGAAGGTAAGTAAGCATTTTAGTTATATGTATAGTTATAAGTTAACAAATATAGAGTAGAGGCATCGTTTCTCAATATTCCAAAAAACTTATTATCTGAATTCGGGATGATTCATTATGTAAATTCTATTTGAATGAAATACACAAGTTTTTCTAAAAATTAGAGTGTTATAATTTAGATTTAATTGTAATGGAAAGTATGTTACTAGTAATTAAATTTAGTTCTCTTTTCACACTATAGCGATTATGTTACACACTTCCTTATTAATATTCTTTATTTAAAAGTGTGAGATTCTCAAAACAGTCCATTTTACTTATGCATAAATAATAAGAGATTTTAGAGCAGTTAATGAATTCTTACTCTAATTTACACTTATTTTCAAACAATACCTTGGTTTCCTAATTACCAGTAGTTTATTTATTCAGAAATCCAATCTTATTTCCGGATTTTTTTGGAGATTTTTGGTTTTATGGAGATGGTGTAGCTGAGCTACACCATCTGGGATAAAAAACAACAACAACAATTATTTATTCAGTCATAATCAACTTCCGCAAAAAAATTGACATAACATCGAATTGTCATTAAAAGCTTAATCTGATACAATTCACTGTTGTGAAATTAAAACAAACAAAATGAGAAATATCAATAATATTTTTTATTCATACTTCTGCACGTTTCAATCTTGATATTTTTAACAGAAATATAAAAAAAATATTGCTTTTTAATTAGCTACATATATCAATGTAAAAATATTCCTTATATAAAATACTGTTATCACACTTACATAAGAATTAAATATTTTTGATGTGTAACATCTTTCCTCTAGATTGCTGGAGATTTGTGGGAGTGATTTCGTGAAAAGGGACGGAAATGCGTAACAGGAAGTTGGGGAAGCGCGCGCTATTCAGTGAAGTTCTGTTTTTTCTCCTTCATTCGGAAGGGGCTCCACCCCTATCCCCCACCTCCTGCGGACTAGGCAGTAGGATCTTTGTTTTTGTTTTCTCACTTTAGGATCAGAGAAGAAGCTAAGTCCTTTAGGCAGAGCCGTGGTTAGACAATGACGAACGTGTTTCGATATCTGACTTCGATTGCTGCGTACAATTTAAACGACCGGGCCACAGAGCAGCTGGTGTTGCGATCTATCGTAAGCAGAACAACTCACATGTTGTGGCTCGACATATGGATATTACTTATCATGAAACAAGTGGACTGGGTATTGTTAGTCAAGATGTTGGGGACATATGTGCGGCAAAATGCTTATTTGAAAATTGACAAAAAGTGATTTCGGCTGTCGTATGCATTTCTCCGAATCAAACGGTTCAAAAAATTAAAGGTTTCCTGCATTTTTTTACTTTTTCCATATACCGAAGGTGGTTCTGCTCTTTTAAAAAACTATCACTCGCTTCCCATGATTTTGAGTGGTGATTTTAAAGTTAACTTCAGTTTGCTAGAAGCCGAGTCACTCATAGCTTTTTTGAATGATGAACTTAAGCTGGAAATGAACACAAATCGAAATATTTCGACAACTAACAGTGGTACTGTTTGTTATTGACGCTATTTTTCAAACAGTTTTTAAATACTTTGAAAACACAAGTATATGTGTCATATTTTAGTTATCATAAATTATCATTACCGCTCTTCCCCAAATTGAACAAGAATAATTATTTTTGTTAAAAAAATTGCATTACTCCTTGTGTTAATTAAATAAAATTTTCATTAAAGATATAATTATTCCATAGAAAATTATTTCCAATCATACTCGATTCATTTTTTTCAGGATTTAAGTTGCTATTGCGAATTTGCCACGATAAGATGTCAGATGTTACACATCGTATGCGACTATTGTAAGGCTCGTTTCTTTTTTTCTATTTATGTTCGTCTTGAATACATATTGTTACGAATTTTGTATAAAATAATGTAAATAATTTGTATTTGGATGTGCAATGCATTTATATTACTCTATGCTATATTTATTTCATGTTCAAAATTGTAATATTCACAAGCAACGCTGTCCCTTACGTTATAATGGCGATTCAATGGGAACGACGAAATATTGGCGATAGAGCCAAGTTGGCATCATTTTTGGCGACTTTGGCGACCAATTTTGGCGAGTTTGGGGCT
Source organism: Trichonephila clavata (assembly GCA_019973975.1). Taxonomy (NCBI): domain Eukaryota; kingdom Metazoa; phylum Arthropoda; class Arachnida; order Araneae; family Nephilidae; genus Trichonephila; species Trichonephila clavata. The sequence goes on along the minus strand of BMAO01006139.1, from coordinate 161,835 downwards.
CTCTGGATTCTTCTAGAAATTAGTGGATATGACGCGAGCGCATCTTTCTCAAAGTTTCGATAACGGCTATATATAGAGTGATACTCGCCGTAACAGTAAGTCTGGTTTTGACTAGCGATTAGTGAACTTGCCTTGATCGTGATTAGCTCGGCTGTGTTTGTGAATAAGTAAGTGTATATACGTGTAATATACGTGTATTTTTAGCTACTGATAATTGTGTTTAAGTGCTGTTGAAGGTGTGAAATCCTTTTGATATTTATTCTGCGAATTTCGCTGTTGAATCCTGTGTTTCAAGGATTCATTTTTGACAATAAATTAACATCGCTGTTAAAGAACTGTCTTGTGCTTACAACTGATTTTGCATAAAATCCTCGAACCCCGATCTATGAAACAATATAATTAAGTTGTAAAAATATTAATCTATAATTCCGTCCCAATAATAATTAAAGAGACATTCTGTTATAATCAAGGGTTACTTACCAGTTTCTGTATTTGTAGTATGATCTTCTGATGGTCGATTACCCTTGCCAGCTTGAAGAATCCATCCAGTACTCGTCCATTCACAGAAATCAGCCTCAAATTCGCAAGCAACTGTAATTAATTTATTAATTTTTTTAAATATTCAATCATGTTAATAAAGAAACACTGGCAAAATAGATAAAAAAAAAGGGGGGTTTTGAAGCAGCGTTAAGAGATACTTACCAGGATGTGGACATTCATCTTCGTATACTTCTATATCATCAATTGCAATGACTGGATTTGCGAAAGCTCCGATAACACCTTCTATGACGATCTATAAAATAATTTAAGTTAAAATCCGGAGCAACTTTTTTTTGTATAAACATTTTGAAAAAAGTATGTGGTAAGCGATCATATATTTCTTTACACAACATATTTATTACGCAATATTAGATAAAATGATTGATTTTTTTTTTTTTACCAAAATAATTCAATTCTTGTTAAAAGATAAGCACGGAACTTAGAAGAATAGGGAACAATCAGGAAATGGTGGTTAATGTAAATTAATTAATATTTTAAGAAATTATTTTAATTAAAGATTTTAATTAAAATTTTACTTTAATATTTTGTAACTATTAATTTTAGATAAATAGACAGTTTAAAAATATTCTAACTAACAATAGCTGCGTCTTAATCGGTATATTAATAAGGTTTTCTCTAAATATTTCTGAAAAAAAAAGAATCTCAGACGCATTTCTGTTTCAAGAATTAAGTTTGAATACTCACTGTCTGTAAAAAAGACTAATCAAACTATAAAAATAACTTGAGCCTAAAAAATACTAAACCATTTTTTTCCGTGTGAGGTTTGACGTTGAATTTGTTTCTCTTCAGTCACTTGGATCACGGAGCCCTGCGATATTATCTTCTGTTGAAATTCTCCTAAAGACGAGTGGGACCCTTCTGATTGGTCGAAGGGAGAGTCATTGATTGTGGTAGGGAAAGGACTATGGGGGGGGGACCAAGAAATTCAAAGTGGTGGAAAAGTTTTGGTTGTGTAATACTAGTAGATTTCTTGTCAAGAAGTGTAATACGCAGCTTCATTTGAAAAAGAAAAACATTATTAACTTTTTAAACTTTAAAATGTTTAATGCGTGAGGTTTGCTCTCATTTTTAGTTACTTTTTTATATATTTTTGCTCCATTATTATTTCTTCCAGAGATAACTAGAATGAGGAGCAAATCCTATCTGGGTACAACGAAATGTGATCAACGTCGAATATTAAAATAAAAAATATATAATTAAAAGTTAAATTCTGTCCTACATTGCTGTATCTCTGTAAGGTAAAATACGAGTATTTGAGGATATAAGAATTAAGTGGGTTTCTTCTATGTCTTTTAAAGATATCATAAAGAATGTTGTTTTCGAGATGAAGCACGTTAAGATTATCAGTATATTGAAGATCATTATAAAATTTATTGGAAATATTTTAAATGCATGAATTAAATGTCTTAATTTTAAGAGCACTATAGTATATATATATCTGAGTAGTGCGTGGTTGGTATGTACGCTGCACTTACAACATACGGGTCCTGGCTACGGATCGTTCTCATTCCTTGCTTCCATGAATTTCCTTGAGAGTTCGACTTGCTCCAGATGGTGGAGTTGTCAGTATCTGACCTGATGATGAGATTCAAGGTGCCAACGTCTTGGCCGTACATGTGGTACCAGAAACTGAAGCATCTCTTATCAGTAGCGTTTTGTTTCAGACTTACAAGATGAGCCTTGTCACCTTTCTTCAAGTAATACGATCCTTTGACGTACATGAAATAACCTAAAAGGGACAAATTGAAATGAACCTCATTGTGGTTTCTATCAATGATTGCATTTTCTGTGACTTGAGAAAATTAGTTGAGAATTTGGAGCTATTTCTCACCTTTCCTTCCAGTGTGATCTGACACAGGTCCGTGATTGCGAGGTGACGTTTTCGCTCTTGACCATGCGGCCACAGTAAAGTTATTGTCGGGATGCCATCCGCACTCATCGTGATCAAAAGTGCAGTTCAAAGCTATGAATTAGATGAATTAATAATATTATTTGAAATTATTTTAAAAGTTGAGGGGGGGGGTGATTATACAAAGAAATGAAAGCAAAATCTTTCTCAGTGGACAAGATCATGAATGGTGAATAAAAATTTAATTTTTAATATAGAGAGTTATCTGTTGTTAATTTTTTTTTTGAAATTATTATTCATATTTATTACTTTAGTTTACACATTCATTAGATAGTATTTAGTTTTGATGAAAAACGATGCTAATGATTAATATTGCTAAAATAAAAATTGTTACTTTGATCCTTCTGAATTAATTTAATACATAAAGCGTATTAAATGGGATTTTTTCTATGTATTGATCAAAGTCTGATAAAAAATGATGCTCAGGGGTATGCACTTTTTCTGGAGGGTTGAAAATATAAACAATATTCAAATACATATAACTCTTTTAAATTAAAATTAAATAACTCAAAACTTTTACACATTATTTATAAAAGAATGAGGCTTCAGAAAAGTGTAAAATGTTTAAAATATAATCATAATTTTCAAAATTATAAGCATATGAGAATAAGAAATTTTTTTATAAGAAATATTAATTAAGTTTTACTGCGCGCATGCTATTTTCAAAAGCATTAACTTTAATTACTAGCAATAAGTTGATTTATAAAGCTAATTGTATCCTTATTACACCGTAGTAAATTTAAACAAATAGAATAATAAATTATATTTTTTAAAAAATAAAAAATATTATATTTTTAAATTTTTTTAAAAAAAATTCAATATTTTTCAAATATTTTGAAATACAAAAGAGATATTATTCTTAATTTACTAGGGCTTAAAGTGTATGATACATTTTATAATTCTATAAAGTTTTATGCATCAAAGGCTACTATTTTAGAAAATAGCGTGCGCGCAGTAAAACTTAATATTTCTTATAAAAAATTTCTTATTTTCATATGTTTATAATTTTTAAAATTATGATTATATTTTAAACATTTTACACTTTTCTGAAGCCTCATTACTTTATAAATAATGTGTAAAAGATTCGAATTATTTTATTTTAATTTAAAAAAGTTATATGTATTTGAATATTGTTTATATTTTCAGCCCTCCAGAAAAAGTTAACACCCCTGAGACCCCTTGGGCAGTTACCATAGCTTCAATATAAATACAGTTGATAGCAGACAAATTTATCAGTCAGGATTATATGTATTGCATATAGTATAACTATATATGCATAATATCATAATTATTGCTCATTTTTATTTATAAATGTATAAACCATTATTAACGATTTTATCCTCTAATTTATGCAGCATTAAATCATTTTGAAACGATAAGAGGATCAATTGCTCTTTTATTATATTTGTGATCAGAATCATAATACTATGCTTATTTCCAAAAAGGCAAATGGTGTGTAGATCTGAGTTCCTATCTCAAATCAGGGATGTATCTCTTCATCAGAGCTATTATAAAATTGATTATTTAAACTGTGGTTGCATACATTTTGGTGGGCGAAAAATGAAAAAAAAAATTAATATGTGACCTAGGTGTTTTAGTTTGCTTACGACAGTGGATGAAATCCACTTGTCATGGAATAAGAAATCCCCTTTCAGAATACATGAATGGGAATTTTCAAAGAACTGTTGAATAATATTTTCAGTTAAAAAATGAACAGTACATAGAGACATATGTTTTCAGTTCAATAACATGATATATTGGAAATTTATTACTTTGTAATTAAATTTAAAATGTTAGAATTCATATTATCTTTACAACGATCTAAATATTTCAACCAATATATTGGTTTCACCAAATTGGTACAAACTATTTTCAATCCAAATAAGAGTAAGGTTTTATGAAAAGATTATTTATTATATATATTTTATACAAATATTTCCACGAGAAAAAATACTTGAAATTAAAAATGTTATTAATTTTTTTACTAAAGCTCGTATAAGTTTTCAAGAAAATAAAAGTAATCTTGAATTAATTCTCTATTTACGAACAAAGTTATAAATTGTAGAGAGTAACTGAAACCTAAGAATTTGCATTAATTTAAAATATGTGTTTTAAAGCTATTTGATACTTGCGGTTTTGTGATATTAACGTTTAGTAGAGTATTCAACCATTTAACTACCACAAAATAAGATGTTTTAATTAAAGTATAAAATAGAGAAGAGTTTTAGAGTAACTTACTTTCCGTGTAGACAAGGTTTGGATCACAACTCACGTAGTTGATGTTGTCGATAGCTATGTCTTGAACCTGGCCAGCAACTTTTGGGTAATTTGCATTTCCATGAAATTCAATCTATTGTTATTAAAAAAATAAAGAAAGAATGAGAAATATATTCAAGCAAATGTAATTAAAAATTTGAAATGGTTATTAAAATACCAATAAATTGTAGTGACACGTACTAGTTTCCCTGCTGGGTAGTTTCCGAGAGGAATAGATTCGAACTGCCAGTTTTTACCAGTATCAGATCTCTGACTGAACCTTCGTACCTTTTGCCCGAAGCCCATTTGACTTATGTATACTTCCAAAAGACCTAAAAAACAAATTTTAAGTGAATTAAAACACTAATAAAGACATCTGCATAAATTTCGGCTTCTGTACTGGAAAGTATGAATTAAGAGAAATAAAGCACTCTTGCTTCTCTTTCGAGCAATAATGATAATCTACGAAATAGGTAAGTATTTATAGTTAAAAAATTCCTATCTTTTAATGTCAAAAAAGCCCATTCGCTAAAAAAAAAGTCAAATAATCACAATATAACTTTAACTTTCATAGCCCTCATCGCAATTGGATGAAATTAGCATTCATGTTAACTGCTAAGAGAAAACTAAATTAAAAGATATCATTGGTTTAAACTCAACTAATATAAAGGGTTTTTCATAATTTATTCCGGGGTTTCAAACACTGCCAAATGCAACAAAAAAGAACATTTTAAAGAATTCAAACTTTATTTACATACTATGTTGCTGTTACTTATGCCACCTGTCTGACGTAGTCAGATTGAGGTCCGAGAAATTCATCACGGCAATGGGCTAGATCTACGCCTGTCGTTAGCCTAAGCTTTGAGCCCCCATGTAGGTGACAGTACGATTTTGCTCGGTACAACACGATAGATGGCGACACCATTCGGACCCACTAAATTAATGAGCACGTTCTTCGTGTGCACTCGGAGGATATTTGGTGGCATCAGGCAACGAACCCAGGACTTCCGTTCTGGAGTCCGATGCTCTAACCACTAAGCTACCCACGGCTCTATTTGCATACCTTACAGGTGTTTTATGAGGGAAATCTTGGTTGAACGGTACACAACAATGCGATAGTCCAGTTCCTACCATACTCTACTCAACATGGTATTATCAATGTTATTGTAAGTGCATATTATCCTTCCCGTGTTATGCATGATATTCAAAAACTTAATTTTTTACTTAGGATCAAGTTTTCGTACCCCGTTTGCCGCGTTATATAGCAGAACTGCATAAAAGGATAAAACGTACTGTCAATAGTGTTTTGATGGTATCATGTCGAGTAGAATGTGACAGGAGATAGGCTATCACATTGATGTATGCCGTGTAACCAAGATGTCATGCCTAGAACGCCTATGTAAATAAAACTCGAATTTTCTTTTTTAATATTCTTTCGAAAGTTCTTTTTTGCTATATTCGAATTAGTTATTTTACTATTGCGCTTGGAGACCCCGTTGGGAATTATTAATACCGCTGTATTTAACGGATTTCTAAAAGGCGTTTTCTTGTTAAGGAACTAAATTTTTACTAAATTTAATGGATAATGATTTAATACTTTGGAGATATTTGCATTTTTTACCAATACAAAAATTTCGATTACTTGAAACGAAAAGCTTTTAAAAGGGTAGAAAAGAAATATTTTTTTATCATCGAATGTTTCAGACACTCATTTAACATTTGGGGGGGGGGGAGGCTATCTTCAAATTTACGTATTATAAAACTTTTCAGTAGAATCATAAAATATGAAAGTTAGACTAATTTTAAAATAAAAAACCAGATACTTAATAAAGATCTGCTAATCGCAATGGAAAAATTATATTTACAAATAAGTTAATAAATCCATTAGTATTACATATATGAATATAGTTCCTTTCTCAGCTATATATATATATATATTAACCAATTATGTCAGCTGCAGTTATCAAATATCTTTTTTTTTCTCTGGCGACTGTCCATTTCGACTGCAGCTTTATATCGTAAGAGGTTGCTACATTTGACATTTAAGAGCAAATTGCAGAGATAGCTTGAAACCAGAGCAAAAGTGGCGCCATTAATAAGTTGATTCCTCAAAAAACATGTTAATAAAACCTTACGTACCTCCATTTCTAACGTTGAAGTGGTACCAGAATTCAAGCTTGCAGGAATGAGCAGTCGCTCCAAGTACTGGAGTTCGCATTATTGTGCTGGAGGAAAATGTATCTGCGGATATGAAGAGGAAAATGAGTAAGTTGTATGTTGATTATCACAGTAAATCTTCTTCACTACTTAAAGCAATTTAGAAAATTCAATTTTTTTAAAAAAAATCATAAAATAATGTGTAAACATTCTACCAGTTTGTGTGGTGCAAAATTTGTAGTTGAATTGACGCAGCAGATGACCGGTATTATTAGCTGCGTATCATCGTGTTGATACCTAGCATATAAATATCGAGGGGCTTTAATAGCTCAGTATTTGTAATAACCCCTGACAGGGAGTAACATGGGAAGTGATAAAACGTCCGTGAGACATTGCTGTAGGAATTAAACATAGGAAATAATGCAGTGTAGCATGCCGTAGAATATCAAGTTGATGAGATGCAATTGACGTCAGAATATGACGCTGATAATTTCGGAAATTCTTCCCATGCTTTCCATGGACGCACTTTGGTCGAGGCATTTGATTAAACCGAAAAAATGAAATGTTATCCTGCTATAACTGATGGAACCCTTCATAGTTCCATGGACAACAATCGAAAGGCTCTGCAGTCATTGGATTTTACCATTAAGTTGGATTGCTGAATTTCACACCACCTGAACGCAAAATCAATGGGACCGGTGAATCAATGCCTGAGTTTCTGGTGCAAAAATGAGCCAAACATGAGACATAAAATGGGAAGTGGGCTACATGTATTGCAGTAGAGAGAGTGGACGGACTGTGTATCGATCTGCTAAACCACCTGAATCGACGTATATTTAAAATTGATGTTGACTTTTCTAGAATTCTTTTTAAAATTTCAGTTATGCAGCCACTACTAAATTATTTAAGGCAATAATTCCTAAAGTAGGATCTTAGAGTGCCACGGAGTCCTCACAGGAGTATCATAGAGCATTGCAAAATATTATCTTTTATATGTAATTAGGCATGCTTTGAGTTAGGGGGTGAGGAGTCTTAGGAAAAACATAGTTCAAAAAGGGTGCCGCAAGTGAAAGAAACTGCCGAGCTATTTATAAAAAATAAAGCGAAAAAACTACATTATTACCTAAAATTTCCAAAAACCCGAATAACTTTTGTTAAATATGTAACACATTTGTAAGTTTATAAAAGATATAGATTTAATCGTATTACACTTACAGTAAGTTTTGCCTGTTAATACAACGAAGTAGCCTTGCTTATTGCCCAGGCTGTCGGTATCTGGTACTGATGAGTTTTGTAACAAAGAGAATGATTCGGCATTTACTCGTTTCCATTGGTAAGAGCTCCATGTTGCAACATTTACTAGACCACACATATCCTCGTGGAAATCACACTTTCCTATAAATATGATTCAAAAAAACGGAAGAAAGCATTAAAATCGGGATTACTGAGCTCCCTATCTCAGAAGTTCAGGGGGAAATATATTATCTACTTATTCTACGAAGAACCAAAGAAATTTTTCAATAGTATTATTTAAGTCATATGAGAGAAAGAATAAAACTGCTTGTCAAGAATAATTTATAACTCTAATTTAGAAAATTGCTTTTTGCTTTAATAACTGCTTTTTAACGAATTATGTTACTTGTTTAGTAGAAATGGAGATTTAAGTATATTTAATGTTATAGTTAAGATAGGAGTGGTAAAATAATTTTTTTAATTGAAATGATCAATTTTTCCAAAATAAAATAAGTTAACGAAAATAAAGGGAGAGTTACTAATCTTTTTTTTTTTTAAAAAAAAAGAAAGAGTTCTGGTTTTTTTTTAAAAAAATAGAAAAGTTTTTTAAAATTCTTTCCCCATATTTTTTTCCCAGTAGTTTTTAAGCATTTTCCAATGAATTTATCGGTCTTTTTCTGTTCCAAAAGAAAACTTATTGAAAGTTTTATTTTGCTGGAAATTTTTTTGTCGACCTCCTTTCGAAACTTGTGGAGGTTTAGGTATGAGTTATAATTACTAATTTATACGCGTGTTCCCTTTTTTAAATCATTTTTCGTACATTTTAATGTGACCAAATATTTTCCTTCTTATATAATATTATGGAAAAGGGAAGGACTTTCACAAGAATTTTAAAAAATTCTGTATTGATCGTCACAAATTTTTTGAAGCCGATATTTGAATAAACTTCAATTAAAATATGTCTACTATTTATAAAAATAGGATTCTGAGAACGAATCAATATTTTTACTAAATTACTTGACGAAATTGATTATTCAAAGAGGGAAAATGTAGATTTTAAACTTAAAAAGAGTAATTCAGTGAAATCAATAAAACTATTTGTTTTTGTATATTTTAATCATTAAGAAGTATTTAATATTTTTAATAAAGCAGTTTAATCATTACAAATGATTACTTTATGTATCTATCACTTTTTTTGTAATTGTAATCATGAACGATGACTATTCTTTTTCCATGATCATTTGTGACTGACTGTAAATCAAAGCATCCTTCTCTAAAGATTCTGCCATCTACACTTTATAGATATTCATTTTTTAACGAAAGCAAATTACAAAACTTCGTGAAGTAATAGAATGGACACACACATAACGTTTTGATTAAATTCACTACAACATTTTATTTAATTATGATGATAGAACGAAAAACAGATTATAGAAATAAAATTAATCCTTTACCGCAATGATCTTCATCTGATCCATCCACACAGTCAGGTTTGAAATCACATTTTTGGGATAATGGAATACATTGGCCTTTGGTGGTGCATTTAAATTCATCTAAACCACATCGTTTGATAGGAGTTATTGTAGTAACATCCGGAGGTAAAGTGGGAAGAGGACCTAAAAAAGTATAAAATCTTTAATTAGTATCGTTCTTCGGTTATCGTTATTTAACTGTAACTTTAATCATTTTATTTTTGTTTTCAACTGTGTCGATTTATTAATACCTACAAAGAAAGAAGCAACAAATATTTCAATTATTTTTTTTAAAATTGTGATTTAATCTACAAAAAGAAAGTGCAGAAAAATATCAAAATAAGAAACGCTACAAATAAATTTATTAGATTAACTTTTTTTAAATTTTTTAGATTTCTGGGTATGAGAAATGTGTAGGATACATAAATAATACGAGTTAATTTACAGTGTTTTTTTTATCTGAAAACTGTATCGTTAAAAAGTGATTCTTGTTCAAAAAATTATGGTAAAATAATTTATTATCATCTTTACATGAATATGTAGCTGATGGTTTTAACTATTTCTTTCGTTTTTTTTATTTCAGAGAATGTTAAACAAAAAAGATATTTCATTATACAATAATACCCCGAACTTACGCGGTCAGTTGGACTGAATGATAACATTTAAGTCGAATTCGCATGTCGGGGTATAATCTCGCATTAAAATACATATAAATTATTTTTATTTGGGGACGGAGACGAAAGAAAATAATAATTTAGAAAATAATGTTTAATAAAGTCTTAGATAACACAAATACAAAACCACAAATCGAAGTTATTTTGAGGTAGAAGCTTCATAAAATCTAACAAAGTAATTTACTGGCCACAAGGTTTTTTTACTCTCTCGCCGAATTTCCTCGTAGCATGCTAATTATTTTTTATTCCTCCTTTTGTTGAAAAAATATGCTTTTAGTTGGAGTCGGTGTTTTCTGAAATTAGTAACTCTTTTTCAAATAAACTGTGGCCTTGTCAAAAATTCTCAACCATTATTCTATCTTCTGATTGAACTGGGTCTTTAGACTCAAGTTTCATAACATCTTGCTCTTGCTCATGCATTTCTATAAGCTCATCAACTATCAATTCCTGATTATTGGAATCAAGCAGTTCTTGAACGCCATCCCTGTCCACTTTTAAATTTATTTGTCTGGAAAGATTGACAACTTCTTCAGTCACATTACCAATTTCATCAGGCTCTGACGCTGAATTTGTCTGAGTTTTAGTGATGGGGGGGAGAGTCAAATCGAAGAAATTTAAAAATCGCGTAACTCCGGATTCGCGTAGGTCAAGGTACTACTGTAACTTAAATGTAATTTTACTCTTCTTCTATACTTTAAATAACTCTAAATTGATGGTAAGATTGTATTTTTTAGTTTTAATGCCCTAGTTAGAGTATTTTTTATTGAACATTTGCATGTTAGGAAAAAATTTTGATTTAAAAAATCACATAAAGTTTCCCAGACTATGAATTATTTTTACGCCATTTTTTTGCATATTACTAATGAATCGTATTTAAGTACTCCTATTATCGTTAGCAATAGATCTTACTCAAGATGTTATGACCTTCTGAAATACTCAACTAAAATAAAGAATACAAATTCTTAAGTAAATTTGAACAAAAATGAAATATTGACAAAAAAATTTGCAAATATCTCACTCTATTATAACATAAAGCTTTGGTATGAAATCATATTAATTTTTTTGTAGATTTAAAAAAAAATTAATTATATTCAATTATTTTTTTAATCAAATTTTCTTTTTGCCTTATAATGATGCATTTTATCTTCGTGATAGCACGAAAATCAAAAAGCGCACAATAAAAAAATAATAAATTAAAATTGTAAATAAAGTTAAAGACATATGATGCACATGGTAAAATGTGGTAAAGAGAATACGTATATATAATCGAGAAACTAATTTTAGTTCTGAGAAAATCAAGCAGGGAAAAAAAAGGTGATTACTTATTTGAGGAACACATTTGTAGTTAAAAGAAATGTCGTCCAATGCTATATAGTTCACTTTTCCTTTTGAAATAACTATAGAACCTTCAATAATCACCTACAAATGAGAGAAATAAGAAATAAAACTATTAGAAATTTTTCATAAGTTTTCATATTTTTAACGAATTTAATATGAATGTTCCTATATTATCAAGACATTATATAACAAGACATGTAAGTAACATTAAAAGTTTCAGAGCTATTGTAATTATACTTTTGAAAATTGAAACATACTTATTAAAATCTTCTTTATTACATTCAGAAATTGTTAATTCGGCATTATAATTTTTAATCAAGACGAATTTTAAGGTATTCGCAAATTCTTTAACTATTTTTATAAAACATTTGACTAAACATTTTTCGAAAATAGAGACACAAGATTTAATTTTGAGTTAAAACTAACAAATGAAAGTGACCTCTATTTTCATTAATCTAATACTAATGTCAATGTATTACTCTGTTGCTAATAATAATGCCAAATGTTGTTTACACATTAGTATCAACAATCCCTTAAATTTCCTACTTGAAAATTTTTTATATATTCGAAGAATTTAATAAAACTAATATTTCTCAAATTCAAAAGCCTTGAGATAGTGAAGAATAAATGCCTAAGCGAATAGCAAGTTAGTAATTTTTTATGGATAATAAGCAGTTCTGAAACATACAATGGCTCTCAAAAGTTTCCATACATTTACAATTTCCTATAAAATTCAATGTTATCTATTAATAAACATTAATATATTAGAATTGTAATTTTTTATAATGCATGTAACTTGTTCTTAATAAAGAATGTAATCAATTTTTAAAACACAGTATAACTTTTATTTTGAAAATTAATAATCAAAAAATTACTAAAACATTACATTTCAAAAGTCTTCGTATACTTAAAAAAAACCAACATAGCTTTAACGCTTGTATTTTTTTCTTAATTTAGTAATAAGTAAGATATTCTTTAGCATCCACAGAACCTCATCTCGGTATAAAATTCACCTGTTATTTTATAATTTCTGCACAGATGTTCCTTCATTCTTCTGTTATTACTATTTTTAGTTCCCCTTTTTTTGGTCACGCCTTCTTTCTTTAGTTCGATTTCTTTCCAAATATGTTTAAATAAGGGGACCGAGGTAATGTTTTCAGAACTTAGGTACAGTTACAGAGACACCAAAGACGTACGTTGAGAGCAGTGAGCTTTGGGTCATTATCTTGATAAAAAATGAAGCCGTCTTCAATACTCAAATTTTACGTGGATAATTTCAAATTGTTTTTCAAAATATTTAAGCAAAGCTCATGATTTACAGTGCCATCAATAGACAACGAATTACCTAATCCTGAAGCTGACATACCCCCCCCCACACACACAATAACACCTTCACCTCCCTGCTTCACTGTTCCAACTAATTATTGGAATTAAATTCCTCGTCCTTGGATTTTTCCTTGTTTTCAATTTTATTTTCTTCTTTAAAACTACTTCTTACACTACACTGTAGCGTGAGGAACATTTACTAATTCCACAATATTCGAAACTAATTTACCTTGACTGAAGTGAAAAATAATCACAAATTCTGAACGCTTTTCGTTATCTCTTTACGATTACAAACCATTTTTCAGATAATAAGTAATAAAAGAATGGAATATTTGAAAGACAACAAGCAAAGAGATTAACGCAAACGATTTTTTTGTAAATTGCTACAATGCATAAATGAAAAGAAGAAACACATGATATTTTTACTAAGAGAATTTGTCCCAAAATGTGTTGGTGCACGATTAATTTTGTGACGCGTGTTTCTTTTCCTTCCTGCATATTAATTCTTTTAAAAATAAACTGAGTAACTACTATAAAATAAATCTCTTGAAATTCCGTGGAGAATATATAACACGAAACTTTGAGAGAATATGTATATCGTTTAATTATTTACAGAAGTTTATGAATTGCAGTTCCAAAATAATTACTAGAGTCGGAAAGAATAATTCTTAACAAATAAAGATTTTATAAAAAAATAATTACTTGGAAACTTTCAGTTTCCATAAAAGTGATTCTATCTTCAATGAAGAAATATCCTTCAGTTGGATCTTCTCTCGTCCAGATGACTTTTTCATCGCCATTTTGTTTCCTTCGTGTTTTGATTTGCAAAGATAATGGTCCTTGACCTCTGATGTCATAATAGAGACGAATCTAAAAAGTATTTATTTTTAATTATGAATGCTATCTGCCATAACAATTTATTAAATCAAAAACAATAAAAAATGTCCAAAATCTATTCTTATAATGTATTTAAGAAATATCATTATATTTTCAAACATTAGTTTGTACCTAAAAATTATATTGAATGCATAAATTTTTGCAAACATTTATCAAAATTCTTCATTTTCCGGTTGAATGTGATTATAATCTTTCTTCGTTATTTTTTCATTATATTTCGCTTTTAGAAAATTAGTGTTCCCAATAATCAAGTTACACAAAAAACGCGTATTCTTTCAATGTAAATGTACCAAATAATTACTAAATTCTGAGCTTTTCCTGAATAAAAAAACCAGATTTCTACGCGAAAAACTGCAGAAAATAATTTTAATGTCAGATTATTTTTGTGCTTTGTTTAACTTATTGGCTGAACTAACAATTTTGTTGTTAAAAAATGAAGAAACTCTCTTCTATTATCCCTTAACATGTATAGGTGTCTTTGTTTTAAAAATCAATCTATTTTATCTCTATAAAATTAATTAAATATTTTTAAACAATATTCTAAATTTATATCTGAGAACTACTTAATACTTTTTTTACTTAAATAATGTAACGTTTAGTTTCGACATTTTATATAAGCATGTAGAATTAATATTAAATTTAAACAAAAAATACATTTCTAAAATTTAAAACTTATTTATTTTTCAATTACAATAATAATAAAATGATATTTTTTTTAAAAAGCTTATTTAATTCTGAAAATTATATGATTTTATTACATTTAAAGTTTTTGAATCAAATTTAATTTATATTACCTGACAACCTTCGGCTGGTTGAAGCAATGGTCCAATAAGTCTAGCTGGTGCTGATCTAATTCTTCCAGGTAAGTACAAAAACTGTCCTGTAATTTCAAATAAAAGAGGATTAAAACACATAAAGTTAAAAACAAAGTCAAAAATATTAATTTCGATTTTAAAAGAGCAGTTATTTTTAAAGAGTATACATATCTATGACGTTCAGTTATTATTTTCCTAGCACTTAACAATTTGTTTATGTTTCATTTTTTTGTGGGAAAAATTAAATATCTACATTAAATTTATGGGAGATGAATTTTCAAACAATTAAAAAATATAATTACATGAAATTGATTGAAGTAAAACTTTTAACATTTGAAATCCAAAAATTTTTAGTGTTCAATATTTTTACACTCTCTTGTTTGGCCGTGGATTTGGCGACTATTGCGAAATATGCATATGAACGAGCTAGATCGTAGAAATACTGAAATAAAGATGTGGCAGACAGCAATTCAGAAGAAATATTTAAATCAAATCAATTGATAATTAATTTATATTTAACAAGTTTAAACTGAGCAGATCGGAAATGATTAGGCAATAATTCTTTTTTAAAAAGTGCCATAAAACTAATCAGTGAATTTTCTAATTAAAATGCAAATGTATTTAATCTGATGATGTTCGACTAAATAATGAAAGAAAAGTATTATTTTATTCAATTATCGTTTGGAAGAATACAATTTATACTTTTTAATTTTGATTAATTTGAAATCTTTTAATAATATATAATCACCAAACGGTTTTTTTTTTCACACTTAAAGCAAATTTCATTGGGAAAAAATTATTAATAAACACGATTGCCCGTCTTTTATTTTACCCATATTTTATCTTTTCCCATTTATAACATATTTATTTTCGTGGTTGTTTGTGGACATTAAACTATCGGAAAGACTGTAATATGACAGTGAATAACAGCATATTGAACACATAAGTAAAATATAATTTTTTTTTCCATTTCCTTTATAAAATATTACTCTTTCAGTAATCGATAAATTCTGAAATAAATATTTGATTGCCTTTGCATCGATTTAACAGAATTTGTCTTTGTATTTGTATTCGATTATGTGTAATGTTTTAATTTCAATTTTTTTATTTCCTTAATCTATTCATATTTCATTCAGTTACGTTTGAATTTTATCATTTTTTTTACAATATTAATGGAATATCTTTCACATTTTCTGTACCGAATAATGTATATTTTATAAATGAATTTTTTATATAAAGCGTATATTCCAATAAACTAAATAAATGAATAAAAGGAATTCAGATGGACCTTGGTCATCGAATATTTGTAGGTATATAAAAATTTTGGTACCTGCATATCATACCGTAGATCGGTTTCGTCATATTAAAAAATGTCGCCAAATCAGAATATGTCGCCAAATTTTATCATCGTTGTTATTACTGTGTTCGAACACATGCGGTTTCCACTATTGGCTGCAAATAGCGGCACATGGCATCGTCTTTTGATTTCATGAAATTGCTCGACGGTATAAGGCGTAAATATGAAAATTTTAAAAACAAAACAGAAAAAATATTATATATATTACCGTTAGATGATCCTGTTGTATGGTCTCGAGTTGGGCCTTGATCCAAAGTAGTGAAAGGAGTTTTGAGCTGCCATTCGCTTCCTGATGAGTTGTCATTGACCCAGTTGCAGAAAGAGTGATCAAAACTACATCGAGATATTGCTGTCACTATAAAATACAAAACGATATGTTTCTGTAGTAAATCGAAATCAAGAATAAAAATGCTGTGCTTTTTAAATATGCTGCTTTTTAAAATTTTGTCGTTCATTTTTAAAGTTCGACTACAAGAAAACAGGGATTTAATGTTTAAGAAACTGTAAATTTTGTAAAGCTAAATTTAGTGTGATATTTTATTTATTATTTAATGATCAAACAATACCATTGACAAACTGCTAAAGAAGTTAATTTTTTTTTTTTTTTGTATTTAGGCACAAAAATATTTTCTTAATCCTTTGGTGAGAATTCCCATTTTTCTAATAATTCTGTCTGTTTAAGTATACCTTATTTTTATAGTTTCTGAGTTATGAGGGTGATATTTAATATTTTTCAAACATTGCCTCTCAAATATTAATAAAAGATAGTTAAATTCGACAAAATTTTGAAATTCAATCAAAGAATGATACCTATATGGGAAATTATATATTAACGTTGATTTAAACATCTTAAGATACATTAGAGTATATGATTGAGATGCTCTTACCACACGTTTCTTGTCTTTCATCCTGGAAATTTCCACAATCGTCAGTGTAGTCACAAATGTTTTCCATTGAGATGCATCTAGAGTTTTTGCAGTCGAATTGGGCTGAGTTGCACATACCTGGATCTCCAGTGGCTAGAAAAGAAAATAATGCATAAAAAAATAATTTTTTTCTGACTCTTCAATTTGTCAAACACTAGCAGCACAAATTTACGGGGTCAATGGTCAATAGACACCCGTGAAAACATTCATAAAGAAACCTAAAATTGTATTCGATCTCAATTTTTATTTATCATGGAATAAATAAATATCCTGTTACATATAGAAAATTGAGCAGAAATTATTTTTTCCTTCAATACTGCATGTGTTATATCTATAAAATGCATTATTATTTCTTTAATACTATTAACCTATTCCATTTGAATTTATTCTCCATAATGTGGTAGATAAAATATTCATTAATTATCTATGCAGTTTTAATAGTGTGTAATCTCTCTCTCTCATATCATAAATACTATATATAATTGTATTACAAGGGATTGGGCAACAAAATGAAAATTAAATTGCTATGGATAATTTAACAGTAAATTAATGCATGTAATTAAGTCTCGTAAGATTAACATTCTTAATAAATTTTTAAACAAATTTTTTTTAAATGTGTGTAATTATAACTATTACATAAATTATACTTTTATAATTTAAAAATGAATTCGTTACCAAAAATTACTACCCAATTGCTTCCTTTAAAATATTCTAAAAATATTTAAGATATTCATAATTCAATAAATAAAATCTTCGAAAGTCATAACTTTAATAAAGCAAACAAATTAATTTATCATCATGAGTAACAAATAAAAACTAATTGTTTTCCAGGAAATTTTATTGAAAAGAAAATGTTAAACATAATTTTTGTATTCTATTTGATGTTATATTATATTAAGAATGCATACTTAAGGTTTCACATCCTTTCATGAGCACATCATCTACAGCAACGTGGGCATTATCATTTCTGTTTCTTTCAGCCAGGAAACTCAACTATATTGGTAAAAAAAAAATTCTTTGTAAATTGAAATTTAAAATCACTAATTAAGTGTTATAAAATTATTATAACAGAATTCTTTTTAGTTTTAGAGAATGTGAATAATTTTTTAATTATTTTTGATTGATTTATAAATAATAGAATAACGTAGAATATCACAACTTTGTAGCATTTATGACGTTCAACGAATTTTCTTACTTTGAATGTCCTTGGAAGACGTCCCAGGAACACTTCTGCTTTTGTCCACACTTGATTACTGTTGAATTCAGGTACCCAAATTTGAACTGTTTTATTGTTTCGATTCAGATTGACAGAAAGTTTAACTGAAATGACATTGAAGTTTAAGTTTATAGGGGGTTGTGAGGGAAATATATCAACATAATAGCTTTGAATGATAAGTATTTGAAAAAGTTTACATTCTTATATTTACCGCGATCCCTTCTTCCGCGAGTCGCAACCAACAAAGGAATACGGTTTCCATTTCATCCCAGTTGTCTAACGCGTTCAAGACTTAGTTTCCGGACCCGTAGAAGACCCTTTCAAATCCCCCTGCCCCAAAAGAAGCAACCAAGGTTACCAGAGTGAGCAAACCATCAAGAAATTAAACACAAGAAGACAGCGCAGCCTAGCCAAACTGGTTGATGATGCATTCACTCTACGGTGAGTCTAAGACATACTCCATAAATTACGACTAGTGACTTAAACGTCAATGACGCACGCTTCAACCATACCAACAAGAGATTGCCCATTACGTCGACGGAAAAACGTTCCGACGACACTCAAACCTACTGGAGATGAATATCTATTGCAGTAATTGCTGGGGAAAGAACCTTATCTAAGTATTACTCAGAAATTCCAACAGCAAAAACGAAATTCTTCTCTAGGAAGGGGTATGACTCCTTCTTGCGCGAGTCAGAACCATCAAGAGAGAGGAATTATATAACGCTTGAAGAGTGACTCGAAAAAGAATTCCTTTTCGTCCCATTCATCTAACGCGCGTACGGCCATCACCTCCTAGAGATCGTGATGGTACGGCACGGCTGCAGATCTATAGATTGGTGATTCAAATAAACATTCTTACCAAGGTCAAGCTATACTCTGAACATTCAAATTAAAAGCTTGATTATTTTCACAAATATTTAATCGAATTCAAATTATTTGTATTGAATAAAAATTTAGATTTTTTTTGTCATTTTTTATTTTTATTGATAAGTGGCCAGGTAACGCATAAGGGTTCCACTTAAATGGATAAAAGTTTGAAACAAAATTTTAATTAGTAAAAATAACCCGATAATTTGTTAGAATGACATATGATATATTTTCCCCAGTGGCTTAAATCTATTCTGCCTGTTAAATTACTTAATTGTTTCTTTTAACAACTTTAATTATTTATACTTTTTAAACTTGTCTCTGAATGTTTGACAGCACTTCTCGAAAATCAGTTTCAAAAACCTTTTAACAATTTTTCCTATTTTGTCCAATACCTTCATGCTCATCCGTATTAAAAGCCCGATGATTTTCTTCTCAAGTGAGCTGTTAACTTGTTAACATTTGTACTGCACTTAATAAGCTGCTGAATAGCCCTATTTACTGAAACTATAGAGCTTTTTATTTTGTGAATGAAAATCATTCACAAAATAAACAAGTACTGAATAAGTTCAGCAAAAAAATTCAAGCATTTTCTCTGAGTTCCCCATAAAAAAAAATTAAAGCTTTTCCTCACAAGATAAGAAAACGTGATTACATCTAATTTAAAGTTCGCATTTATTTCAAAGCCAGTACTTTAAAAACTTACTTGTATTCAAGACGCTGTACCAGAATTCAAGCGTACAAGTAGAAAAGGCATTGCGAAGGGTAGCACTTTGAAGATTTGTGAATAGTGGAGCGCTATACATGTATGAAGTTGAAGTTGCAATCATGAAATTTCCTAAAAAGTTACAAATTGCTGTATTAGTTCTTAGCTTAAAGAAGTCATAATTTAGAAGGCAAATGTGTTCTAATCTACAAAAATGATCTGAATTTAGTATTCCTGAACAACGGTTAAATTGTAGAATCTAAATGGATTTTTTTTGGACTAACTGTGAAGTAAGTGTCTATGAAATGTACTAAGAATTAAATATAAAGCTTTTTACTTAAAGTGTATTGCTAACTATCAGCTTTAATAATGTAGCAAAAATAGGCCTTAACTTGTTGAAGTATTAAAAGTTGTAGGAAATTGAATGAAATTTTAACTCAATAGCTATAAAAATTATTGACGGAATCTAAATCCAACTCTAATGTATCTTAATTTCAATTCACAATCAATTACAATAAGGAGAAATGTGAGCCCATCGGTTATCTCAATGAAATTTTTGCTATACATTATATCTGAGAAGAATACAAATAAAAAAACAAGCAGGTCACTTTAGTTTATAAAAAATTTGCATAAACCAACTTTAAAAAAGTAAATGAGGTTGAGGCAGCTCGTGTCACAGAATCTTGGTTAACCCTACGAAAGGGAATTTTTAGTGCACCTTCCCTATCCAATTGAAAAATTCAAAAGGTGAAAAGCGCAGCAATTAATTAATTCGTTTGGGTCTGTGGCAACGAGAGATAGTTTTTATATCAATGTATTTTTATCCAAGCAATTGCTGTATATCATGTTGTCTTCTGATTTTATATTGTTGACCTTGTAGTTGTTCTGTGTGTTACGTGGTCTTTTTTGTTTGTTAATAAAATGTGCAAGGAAAATTTGTAATGTTTGCTTGGATTTGAACAGTAGATCTTGGAATAAGAAAAAAATAATTCAGAGGTCACTAGATGGAAGACAATCGATAGAACAAAACAAAATCTTACTAAATGACCATTAAAAACACGAGAACCAATGCCACAAAATTATTACAAACTTTAAGATAAAGACCCATCGTAAATTACCTGACGAGTCTTGCTTGGTGTGGTCGAACTCTAAACCTTCCTTTCCAGCTCGAGATCGAATCCATCTGTAATATTGATAAGGATTGTCGGATGTCCATCCACAAGCATTGGTTTCAAAATCGCAATCTGCGCAAAACAGTTCATCTTGTCCGTTGTTACAGTCTTTGTGGAAGTTGCAGACTTCAGTCTGGAGAATGTGTTGCCCATTTTTGCAATCAAAAAGTTCGCCTTTGTCTGGTATTGAAAGAAATAAGACATAAATATGTGTCTTAAATAAATAAAAATCTTAATCCATAAATATTTTTCAGCAAAAGCAAAAAAACAAAAATTCTAAGTAAATAATTTTGTTTGTTCTTTAAATAAAAAATATCGAATTTTAAATATCATTACAACTACACAATAAAGAAGATATATGCACAAAAAATAATAACTATGACTATATCTTACAAAGAAACTTTTATTATTAACTAATTAAGGAGATGCTTTGTTTCCCTAATATCAAAATCATATAATTATTATTATTATAGTCACATCTACGATATGAATTTTTAGTGTAGAAAATCGTAATTAAAACTTTAATTGTACAAGCGTATATGATAGAACAAAAATTCCATGAAAATAAAATGAAAAATTAATAGCAAAAATTTTTTTCAAATTTCAGATATTTTAGCTTTTTTAAATTTTCATTTACGGTTAGTTAAATCATTTCCAGAATACTTTTTGTAGTTGTATTATTCATAAAAATTCTTTATTTAAACACTTTTAGTAAGTAAACTTGTATAAAATTACGAGTACGTATTTTTCTGAATAAATTTCCCATTTTAATTTATTATTAAAATTAACCTTTCTTTTATTTTTTTCATAGGAAACAAAGTAAATAAAATTCCAAGAGAAGAAAAGTTTTATTATACGTAATATACCATACTGCATTTTAAAATCTAAATGCATTCTGACCTCCATTTTACGAACATCTATTTTACGAACTTTTTCCTGGAACCAAGAACTCGATATACTGAAACATTAATCTCTATTTACCAAATTTTCCATATAGCGAGCTTTCTTTTCGGGATTTAGCTACTTAATTAAAAACAGAGGCCCAACTGTATATCTATATAATATATATAAATATTTTATGGTAAACATAAATGCAATATATTTTACTTAGTACCATTAAGTTATCTCAGTATAATAAAGTAAGTTTTAAAGGCTATATATAGTAGAGTAGGTTGATCATATTTGAAAAATGTACATCCAACTGTTATATGGTACTATTCATTACAACTTTTTATGAAATAAGATGGTTCAATCAACAATTGTTATGTGGTCAATAATTGTTTGAATTACATAAAATTATTTGATCCATCCTTATAAGAAAACACCATTCCTCCACTCCGCTACTACACAAAATTTAGCTTATACAATTTTTCGATAAATTTATAATAAATAATGGATGTAATCTAATTCCTCTCCTTAAAACTATATATTTTTTTCCTAAAATAGTCCTAACTTACCTTCGCAAACGCCATCGCTTATCGATATATCATCAATAGCTATGTATCCTAGAGTGTGGTTTCCGGTTATTCCAGTTAAGAAAATCTATCAATAAAATAATATAAAACAAATAAAATGTACAACATATATGCAAGCAGGGTGGTATTAACAACAATTACAAACAGGTGTTTTTTATAAAACTTATTCCATATTAAGTCTTGAAAAATAAATATATAACATAATAATATATGTAGCAGAGGTATGCATATGATTTCAGCTTTTAAGAATACACATGCATCATAGATTTATAATAACTTCATGAATTACATTTATCGCAAAGTAGACACAGATCCTGTCAAAAAACAAACAACGGAACAAAATATTATATGTTATTCTAATATTAAAATAAACTTTTTCGTTTAAGAAAATCTATTGAATTAATCTATTTTTTAAATTGAAAAAAAAATTTTAAATCCTTTTTTAAATTTTATTTTATGCATCGACTTTCAAATAGTATATTATATGTTCTGTTATAATACCATTAGTGAACTCCATTTCAAAAAAAGATGAATTCCTACTAGAAACATGGAAATAATAAACGCCATTTGAAACAACAGGAACAAAACAAAATAAATTTCAACAAAAAACATTGTTAAATCATCATTAAAAAAATGCAAATAAATAAATAAAACAAAAAAATAATTAAAAAACTTAAAATTAAATAAAAGTTATTGAGAGCGTCCTTTTTCAAACCTAACAGAGAACTTTATAAAAAAAATTATCACATTAGTAACATTAATTTATCGCATGACTGATAGGTCTACACATTTCGATAATTTAAGATGATCTGTTCGGTTAATTTTGATAAATAATTGCGCTGTTTGTTCTGAAAAAAATATGCAATACACAATAAACGTTTTAACTCCACTTAGAATCATTGTAATGCCCTTTGTTAACTATGTAGTATGTCTTTATTTTGATTTGTTGAATATAAATAAAAATTCAAACAGTGTATGTTTACACATTGCTTTTTTATTATAAAATGATTGCATATTATATTTTGAAATAAATAATCAGTTTTTTTAGATAGAAATGTGTTTGAATATTATTGTACTTTTTGACTTTCCATCAGTGCATTCTGATAATGCTATTAATTTCTGTTTTCAATCATTGCCGTTATCCCATACATAAGGTGATTGTTTCGTTTGAATGAACTAAAAACCAAAGATGGAAGGATAAACTACTTGTATTAACATGCCATAAAAGCAAATAATGAATGGACATCATTGTTATTATAAGTGTAAATTTTAAGAAGTTCAGATTGAATTTTACAAAAATATTTTTCTAAGTTATAGTGGAAGTGCCAGAGAACCATTTTGTTCCAGAAGTTTAAAAAAGGCAACAAAGCAACTCAACAGAAAGTGTTAGGAACGCATTTGGAATGTTAAGGGCAAACCAGTGTCAAAGGAGGATCGAAAAATTCTGAGCTGGAACAAACATCCCAGAAGACTATTGTCTTTCTGGAAGGTCTGTAGAAAGCTTGATAAGGAATAATGGTGAAACGAAATCACTTCCTAATTGTAGAGGAATCAGCCGAAAATCTTACATTTATCATTTGTGTAAGCTCTCAAAAAAAATTAGCAAATTGGATCAACATTAACGGAAATTTCATAATGTAGCAGACAACCTTAATAATAAATAATAATCACGCACACAGACGTTTAGTTTATACGAAAGTTTTTAAAAAAAAACATTTATAGAATACTATCAAACTTTAAATATGATAAAAGCTTATACACCTGTTTATGTTTATTATATACATATGTGCTTCATATAAGATGGGCAAAAGAAGTTGCAATGCACATCCTTACAAACAACTTTCATTAAAGACTGCGTGGTCAGAATTAAAACGTAAAAATACTGGCGCATTTGGAAGCTTGGCCCATTTAAACGTTAAAGCTCCTTTCATGTTGCCTGTTCGGGAGAGCAACAGTAATAATGCAGGGACACTTCCCGCAAGCGCATGAATAAAAGCGCTTAACGACTGGCCTAAACAGGAATTTCCTTTTGTCACAGTTGTCTAACAAGGGCAAAGCGTAGTAGTTGGACCCGAAGCTGGGCATCTCCAAAACACCCTTTCTCAAAAGCAGCAACCAAAGTAACCATGGACGATCTGCCAAAGCTAAATGCTGAAATAGCATGTAAACGAGGCATGGGATGAAAAACTCGTATGATTTAGGGGAAACTGGCACGCCTTGACTTGGGGGGGGGGATACATTGTCTTTCTGTAACAAGTGCTACCAGATATGTTGAATAGCTTTTGCCCGCCTTTTTGTCACATAATGGAGTTCCAGCAAGATGGAGCATCAATTTTTAAGATTGTGACCTCCATTAAATCTACAGAAGGGCTCTTCGAAAGATGTTCGGCTGCTGCAGAAAAGGTGCTCGATATGCCTGGTGTGTTTTACGAATTTCACTAAACCTTTCTTCGAAGTTGTATCGCGTGCAAAACTACTGCGAGTTTTTGTTTTGAAAAATTGTAATAACATGTCATTAAACTGGATTTTGTTACTTAAGCGTTCCTTGTGGGTTTTTGCCTCGTATAACAACATCATCCCTTTCAGCGCACTTTAGCATCTTTGCATTTTAATTCCGACTGTGCATTCCTTTATGAAAGTTGTTTGTTTGGCTGTGTGCTCTCATCTCTTACAGCTTTGTCCATCTTTTATGAAACCCCTTGTATAACTACATGATTTATATTACTGTTGAGCATTTTTTTATCGGAAAAAATGCTTCACACACATATTTACACACAAACTATAATAATATTTTCTAACTTAAAATAAAAAGCGAGTTCTAACATTAGTTTTCCGTTTTGCACTGGTACTTTTCTACTCGTTAAGTTATGTGTACAGTATACTTTACATTGATCTGATCATTTCGTTGAACAGCAAAGTTTTTTTTTGCCTCGTTTTAGTAAATTAAATAATGCCTATTGTATTTTAACTTGAATCTTTTCTTACTGATTCTTTTTTCAAAACTTTTGATTTACTCAGCAATGAACATGTCAAATTCAGTACTCTTATTAAAAAAAATAATAACAAGATGCATGTTAAGACAAGACACCCACCCAAAAGTCTATAAAAGGCGAATCAAAATTCATAGGAGGTATCACAGTCACTAACGTCTCAGTCCAAACTTCGTTCGTAACGTCTCTAATTAATTTAACTTGATCAGCTGTTTTGAAGTCACCACTGCTGTACACAATAAGACTTGCACCGTTTTTGTAGTTGGGGGCAGCATACCACATTTTAAGACAAACTCCTGACGCAGTTCGTAGTCTTTCTGATACGTAGACAGCTTTTTGACCTTGAGTGTTGTAAATTGTGTTCAAGAGCAAGTAAAATCCTACAGGGAGAAAAAAAGTAGCGTTAAATGTATTCCTTGAAAATAATTAATACAAAAACTCAAATTCTTGAAAATATTTACATCAATGCATTGATTTGCATCATAAGCATACCTTGAGGGGATCCAAGAGTATGATCGTTGGGTGGTCCAAAATAATCCTCTCCGCCATGTCTGACCCAATCCAAATCATCTTTAAGCAGATCTTTTTCAACATCAGCACTTTGCACACCTAAAAATTGCATTTAGTTATTGTTATTTTAACTCTCTTGTTAACTTATGGGCAAAAAACTTAAACATTGTTCACTTTACATTAGAAACGACAGCAGGGCTAAAAAACTTCAACGTTCGATAATTTTAATAAAAAATAATATGAGGAGCTCTAAACATGTTAATGTATTTTTTTTTTAATTTTTAAAAATTATTTACAATGATAGCTGTAATTAACTTTGACTTAATTATAAACTTAAATTCATTTTTAATAGTTGCAATGACAAACTTTTCATCAGATATTTTAGTTTCATAAAAAGAATTGAGAAATTAGAGAAAATAAGTTGAATTCAATCACAGGATTGAACTTGAAAGAGAGATTATAAAACATTTTTATTATAATGTATATAAAGCTTCTTCTTACCTATCAACACTTTGCTTTTCGAAACGAACTGAGGCCTTACATTTTCCCATAAGCAATCCTCACTCTCAAAATCACAGTATCCTAAATAAAGAAGGAAAAATATATTTTTTGTCATGTTATTGCATTCTTTACAAGCTATTGAATTGAACAGCATTTTAGCTTCACGAATCCATAGTAACGTAAGATGTATAAAAAGTAAATATTTTTTGAATAAATATGCATACAATATATTAATGAATACTTTGTTATTTTATATCAAAGTATAAATATTATGATTCTGCTGAACATTTTAATCTTTTTAGATAAAAAATTAATAGTTATGAAATTTATTCAGTAGAGTAAATGTTTTCAAATTTTGTAAACACTAACTTTAAACTTATTACAAGAACTTTATTAAAGTAAAACTAACAAAAAATTAGCTACATTTTAAAATTAAGTTTCTGTGAATCATGACTTAAGGAATTTTGATCAATGAAAATTTTATAATTTTTTAATACAATTATAATTTAGATAAAAAAAAGCCCACAAAACTAAAAACAAGTTAATTTTCTAAGCCCAAGTATTTTTCTTTCAGAAAATATTTTTACTAATTGACTATTTTCTATTGGCATTCAAATATTTTACATGAATTTTCCTATTTTTAAATGAATTTCTTAATATTTCTTATTATTTTTTTCATTCTTCTTAAATGTTCGAAGGAAAAATGGACATGTACTGAAAATTGTTGTAAATACTGAATACTGAAAAGGATTGTGAAAAATTTCAATATAATTTTGTTAAACATTTGTATAAAAAAGATTTTATCATTTTTGTCCTATTTAAATATTTTTCATTGCCGGATTGACGTAATATTTATATCTAGCATATATTACTGCCTTAAATATTCAGATATTCTTACCAATTATTATGAAACAATACATTCACTTGTAAAAATAGGAAGCATTATATTTAGTAAAATGTTGTTAAGCATTTTATGACTGCAGATGATAATTGTAACATTCCTACGTTTTATCGTAATTAAAGACTAATGTTCACTTGGGAAATAAAACGGAAAACTCTTGCATTAATTTTAACTTCTAAAAAGGGCCGAGAATAGAAAAATTAATGAAATCGAAATTCAAAATTGAATACAACAAACAAATCAGATTAGAATAAGTTTCTTCTATCTTATAAAAATATTTTTTTTGTTTGTAATTATTCTGAAATTTTGTGCGATTGTACCATAAAACTTCATTTGGTTTGTAAATGTAACTAATGTAATACTAACCAGGTTCAGGACAAGCTCCATCAGTAATCAAAATGTCATCAATTGCCACTTGACCATACCCCCGACTGCCAACATTTACTTCAAACACCACCTAAAAAATGTGTGCATTTCACTTTCAGAATTCTTAAATACAAAATATTTAAGAAGAAAATTTTATTACTATATAGGATACTCATGTATTAAGCCAACGATCATTTTTGTCAAATCAAAAGATGTCGCCAAATGCCGAGGTATGCAGTCAATAGAGGAATACAGTCCCCTTGTATGTTCGAAGACAATAATAATAACGATGACAGCATTTGGCGTCCTTTTTTTTTAGCGACATTTTGTAATTAAGAAAAATTGGTCGACAGTATAATACAAGTACTCTAAATAGCCATCCAGCAATTATTTCTCATTGGAATTGGATAGAAATTTTCATTAAAAGTTATCGAAAACTATTTAAGAATAAAATGTTAATTTTCAAAAAAAAAGACGAGTTCAAAAAGTTATTGCTTATAGTTTATTAAACCTTATGCAAATAGTTTGAAAAAAATTATAACTAAACCAATTTAATCTTATAAATCAGAATATTTAGCTATATATTCATAAAGTTGCTTTAAAATTTGGAAATTTATTAACGTGAATTAACGTTCCTTAGGCATTTTGAACTTACTTAAAGATTTTTAATTATCTAAACTTCTCCAGCACTATCACAGTAACAATTTCTTATTGAAAAGTTCTTCCATGTACACATCTACACCTTCTGATTTTAAATTCTAATAATATATTCTTACCCTTTTTCTGTGTTTAAAAATATCTAATACTAAAATAAATAAAATGCCTTGTGCTGTAAATGTCTTTAAGTAACGAAATACTCCAAAATATGTTTCCATTTTCAATAAATTCGCACCATATCATAAATGAATCACATGGATTTTGATAAAGTTTATGAAATATCTATAGGTACCATATTATAGTTTCGTTTTAAAATGTTAATGGTAGATCTGTACTTAAATTGCCATGCTATGATTAGATTACAGACTGTTAACAAAAATCTAGGACGAAAAGGAAGAAGGCCCTTGGTGGGTTTAGTTAGAATACTAAGTAAATGATGATATCTCACCTGCCATGAAGCTGATTTGGACACGATTGGGAATCGAGCACCATGCCACAAAAGCCCTTGGCTAACTTTGACCGTCCATTGAGGATCCGAGAGTCCGTTGTCTGTCGCTAAATATGTATTCAATACCAACTGACTGACGTTGTAGATGTGGTAGTAGAAAGTGATGCAACTACCTGCAGGAGTTGGGGGTCGTTTCGGACTGTAGATTCGAGAACTTTGAGAGGATCCTACGGCTGTTTCATTAAATCCAATGTACAAATAGCTTCCTGGAATATGAAAAAATATGCCATTTCTGAAACTCGAGGATTGATTGAAACATTAATAAACACCCAAATCTTGGCGTACTAAAGACAAAAGAAAAAGAACTAAAAAGCTTGTTTAAAGTTATTTATATAGTGTTAAGAGAGAGAATAACAATTGAGAAAGAAAAAGTTAAATTTCTCAAGATTTCACAATCTCATAGTGTGACAATGATTTCACACTATGGGATTTGAAACTTCGCAATTTATAAGGAATTGTATAAATGATAAAGCAATACCTTTTTTACCGAATATAAGCCGATCCGTGTGAGTGAGTGAATATTAACGTCGCACTGTCTTAGCAACACAAGGGCTTTTGGCGTCGGTCCGCGTAGTTTTGAACCATGGTCAAGTGACGCGGACGACACCTGAGCTGGCACCCCCTCTCCTAACTACCACACTACACCAACGGGAGGACGTTTGAGCTCTCGACAGATTTAACGTGCATCGCTCCCCTACACGGCGGGTCTTTAGTGGTACTGGGGTCGAACTCATGACGCGCTAGCCATGATCCGATGCCTAGACCACTTGGCTATCGCGACCACAGCCGATCCGTGTATGAGCCAAGAGTGCGTTTTTTTTCTTCAAAAATTTCCCCAAAATGCAAAACCTGTATATAAGCCGAATTGAAAAAATAGTTCCTGTAATTTTTAAACATGTTGCCATGAGGGCGAAAATATTGCCAAGTGGGTAAAATGGGTAGAATATTTAACAACCGAATTGTTGTAAAATAAAACGCCAAGGATGATCGTTTTATTTCTGATAAACCTATCTGAAGCCAACACATTTTTTTCATTAATTTATCATCTTGTATAATATCCGTGTTAGTCATAATTCTGTGCTGTTTTTCTTACTGGTTTGGAAAATAAACGGGGTGAGAAGTTTATATATGACACGTGATCGTCAGCCACGTTTCATGCCTCGGAGGAAAAATTCGCTGCATAAAGATCATATGCATTCACACAAGCATCCCAATGAACAAATGCGAGTCTTTCGAATTATTCAGAAACTCTGATTTAGACACTGACTTCGATGCATTTTTTTGACTTTTTTCTTCTTTCGGGGGTTGGGATAAAAGTCCTATTCAAAACAACTCTAAATTTAAAAGATTAAAATCATTTACACATGACTAACGGAAAATGCTTTTAAAAAAGAGCCATTTTATCTAAACTACTTTTTCCGAGAATAGCGGATCTGTATATTTCAGCCGAACTCTTACTTTTTTTTAAAAAAAGTTTCGAAATTCGAATATTATAACAGAAATATACGATATTATTATTAAATTTCTTAGATTTCGTTAACTTTCTATTACTTTTAATTTGTCAAGAAGTTTATCTTCTAATCAGGTTAATAACAGACAAAGAAGACTTTATCGCAGCACTGAAATAATTTTGAAAAAAGTGTTCTAGTTACAATCCATTATCGTAAAGTTTTTTTCCAGAGTACGCAGGCTTTTGATGCACACGATTTGTGCCAATCTCAGGTTACGAAAATTTGGATTATTCATGTAATGATAAGATAGTTCATTGTTACTTATAGTATTTGAATTTGCAATGTTAGAGGAATCAATAAAAGTTGTATCAATTCAGAAAGACGCCATTCTGTTAGATATTTTGCATAAACATTGAAGATAAACATCTGTACGCAGACTTTTAGGCGGCAAGTGTATATATTTTCCGCTACACATCTAAGAGATGTCAGTGTTAAATAAATCGGGCGAACAAGGAAGTTTCTAGCTTAAAAAGCATAAAAAAGATTTTCAAACTTTTCAAATAAAATTTACATTACCTTCAATGGAATAAGTTGTGTGATCAGGCATGCGGTACAGAGTGTCATTGTCTTCTCCTGATTTAATGTCCCAGTTGACTACGTTTCTCGAGTCCTGCGTGAAGCCACACATATCATCGTCGTCATCGAACGTACACATCTCTGTTCGACAAAGAAAACATTTTGTTAAACTCAACAAAAATAGTTATTTCTTTTAAACTGTTTTAACCATGAAAAAAGATGCCGTTTAATCAAAAATTTTAAAACATTTGTAAACTCTTATCTAAGAAGTACTATACAATACAAACATTTAAAAAATAAACGTTTCTAGAAAATGGTCCTCAATTACTGGAGGGTTAACTGAAACTAGCAAACTGGTTAACTGATATTTGGTCAACATTTAGCCATCTATAAAAACAGGAGTTTCCCTGAAAACCGAAAGCTAACTATTTTTTTCAAAAGATAAATATATATAATTTATTTTTCTACTATTATTCGTAAAGTAATTATAATGTAAATTATTTAAATTCTAGTGAAAATAAAAAGCTGTGTTATATGAATGAACGAGCAATGTTTAAAAAGAAAATAAGAAATATTATAGTGAAGTAACAACAATTTGAGTATCTCAATAATTTAAAAACGATAGATGAAAAGTATTGCAATCGCTCTTCTTATAATAACTGTAACTGACTGTCCCAACCAGCAGAAGCGCCCTCCAGCGACTACTCATTTTCAGTAGAGTCCAGGTGAGGAAACAACGTGGTCGTTGGAAACTGTCCATGGTGGTCCACAATGTGGAAGAACTGTCCATGTTCTTTGCTCATTATTTTTGTTAACGATAAATATTGTCTTTGTCTAACGTAACTTTAAAAAAAATAGTTACATTAAAGGAGACCTCACTGAATCCAGCCCTGAGTTTTTATCACTTTTAGTTTAATCTTTAACATCAACACCTTACACTAGTATTTTCACATCATGGTACAGACTTTATGTGTGTGATTTGTAACGATTTCAAGAATACATTTTCTTAAATAAATATTTCACGTATTTTAAGAATTAAACGCACTTTCATCTATTCAATCTTCATCAACTGATAGTTAGAGGTTTTTGTCGATTGGCAGTTGTTTCTATACCAAATTCCGTTCGTTCATGAAACATAACCCATGATGAAATGACATGGATGACAGAAAGATGGATGCGTGTGTGTGTGAATGGAAAACATGATGTGGATCTATTAGTTTTCCTTAAATATTATGTTATCATAAAACAAGATTTATAAGTTATATTTTATAAAAATGTTCTATTATTTTCAATAATGAAATGTTAATAATAACGGCATGTTATTTTCCTTTTTTTTTACATAATTATTAAATAAAAATAGTTCTAATTGCTAAATATTGGGCCGTGCGTTTTTATTTATTTTACTCCCTCCTCCTTATTTACGATAGGCTTTATTATATATTTACAGTAATAGTCTATTTTTATAATTTATTGAAAAACCCAACTAAGACTGTTAAACTCTTTTCATAAAGCGAAAAACTGAAAACCGGGTTTTAGAAATTTTTTATCGGGTTTCTACAAGCCTCTTATTCTTGATGTTCTGCTTTTTAAAGTTAATAATCTGTTTCTTACAGATTGTATTTGGTTCATTTTCATTTCCCCCAATTTTTTTAAAGTGTGTCAATCTTTACATTATTATTAATAAATCAATACTAGAAGCTATTTGTATTCGAAGCCATTCTTCCTCAAATATAATACTACGCAAAGAACTTTAAAAGTTAGCTACTAAATTATCAAGAAGGAAGAGAGCAAGTGTTCTATAAATCCACGCAACAAAAAACTGCAGCTTCAGAATTGCTTTACAATGAATTGAATTTAAACTACAATTACAATTAATTAGAGAACTAAATTTAAAGGCTTCACAAACATACACACAGAACGTTTACTTTACTTGAAAGTTTCTGTTAAATTGAGTGTGATAGAACATTTCCATACCATCATTTTTCATTGATAAAGCCATGTGTATTCTTATACATCTTTATATAAGTATTCGAATGCTTTTAATTCTTTGTTGCATGCACGATGTGTTCATATACATACAAAATTTATCAGCTCTAACCCAAGAAATAGAAGGAAAAAAACCTTTCCTTTTTATAAACTATTCATCAGTTCTACAAATTGATTCCTACACATAAACTAAAACGAATATTAAAAACAATAGAAAAAAAGCACCGAAGAACAGGACAAGTCCACTCGACTTTTAATTTATTAGTGATACAAGTTGTAGATAATTTGCATAAAATAAAGTTAAAATAACAGAAATAAAAAGAGAAGCTATAGGACTTCTAAGTCAACTAATAAAGGTAAAAAAAATATGTATTCATAATTAAGATTTTATGTTCTCTGGGTGAAATCTGCACAAATTTATGTATATCTTACTTGATGGTGGACAAGCTCCGCTCCTAGCTGCCAAATCGTCGACTGCAATTACTCCCGCCTTTACCTTGGCAAGTATCCTCAACTAAAAAGAAACAAATATTTACAATTTAAATAACATTTTTGTTTATAAACTACCATTAGCATTTCCATTAGAAAAAGGCTAAGTTTTCCTAGGAAAAAAGAACATTTCTACTAGGGTACAGCATATATACACTGCTGGCCACACTAAATGCAACACCCTGAAGGAAGATTGTAAGCCATGTGAAATTTACATCAGGCGTTGTCGGCGATGAAATATGTAAATCATTAGCATTATAGCACATACGCACATCGCGGGCGACCGTAGAGCCACACGCAAGCGCTATATAAGGGGAGAACAGATTGACGATTTAAAGTATGGCAATTGTTTATTGTGCGTTGTTTTTCCCCCTCGTAAGCTACTTAACCAAGCCTCTTGGAAGACACCGAGCGTCGTTTGACTAAGTTTCTGAATTCGACCGAGGAAGAATAATGGACTATAGGGAGTGCAGATTATCCTTCAAAGAATTCGGTCAACGTGTTGGACGAAAAAAGCACATGTGATACGAATCTGTCATCGCTGGATGCAGGAGAAACGACGGAGCCGATCGCAACCGCCTCGTTGCACCACTGCCCGTGATGATAGAAGGATTGTGCGTATGGCAGTGATGGATCGCGCAGCCACATCACGAACCATAATACAACAGATTCAATCTGTTGCGCATCATTCGGTGTCCACTCGTACCATTCGAGGCCATTTACAGCAGAGTGGAATGTCCGCAAGGCGTCCATTGCTCCGTTTATTCTTGACTGGAAATAACAGGCGTTTGCGCCACCAATGGTGCGTGCAAGGAACGGTGGGCATGGACGACGGAATGGAACGACACTGACGAATCTCGCTTCATTACCTTGGTCGGATTCGTGTTTAGAGACACCGTGGTGAGAGGCTGCTGAACTGTTCCATTATGCATCGCCACACTGTTCCTGCAACCGGTATTATAGTTTGGGGTGGTATTGGCTTTCACTGTCGCACTTCACTAGTACGCATTGCTGGTACACTGAACAGCCAGCGCTATATCTCTGAGGTAATGGAGGCCGTAGTCCTCCCATACATTCATCGCTTGCCATCAGCCATATTCCAACAGGATAATGCGCGACCACACGTGGCACGCAATATTCAAGAATTCTTCTTTGTCCATCAGATTAAATTGCTTCCTTGGCTTGCTTGTTTTCCCGATCTAACGCCAATCGAAAACGTGTGCTCCATGCTTGCACAACAACTGGCCCGGGTTACACCACCCGCTGATACACCAGATCAATTTTGGTAATATATGGAAGCCGTGCGGACTGCTGTACCCGAGGATACATCCAAGCCTCTTTGATTCTATGCCGAGGCTTGTGGCAGCGGATACAGCCAACAATGGTAGCTATACTAACTACTGATTTGTCATCGTCCACATGTCACAAGAGACTATAATTTTAATCGTATTATCTTTGTACAGCATGTTATTTGCCAAATAAATTTTGCTGTGATATCTCTAGTCCTTCTTGGTGTTGCATTTTGAGTGGCCAGCAATGTATGATGCAATTTATTTATTATGATTTTAATATATATATATATATGATATAATTGGACTGTGTTATTACTGAATGAAAGTTTAGGAAATTTTAAATTAATTTGCGCTTTTCACAAATAACAATACATAAAAATTTTGAATTCTGAAATTAGAATTTTTGACTAACAATATTTATGCAATTTTAATTTAGTAGTGTTTATTGTTTTACATTGTCTTGTTTCTAATATGTTATTAAAGTTAAATTTTTACAAAAAATTTTTCCATTATTTTAATTACATCTTATATATAAATTTGAATTATTGTATATTTGCATGGGACTTATAAAATACTCACACCGCGTTGATCGTATCATTCCAAATTTTGCAAGGAGCTAAGCTAATGTCTCAAATATCTTTTAAAAACATATCTTTGCCAAAAAAAAAAAAAAAAATTTGCACATCTTTTTAGTGATTTTTTGTATGCTACCTTACTTAAGAAGTATTTTGATTTGTTAAAGGCGAAGTCGCTAAATGCCACATTATATTCAGCTGATATAGGAAAGAAACCTTTTCTGCTCATATTTCGAGAACGATTAATGCATTTGGCTCCATCTTTTGTTCGGAAGCGTTTAAGAACAGGTTTTGCAGAAATCGACAACCAAGAGGAAAAGGCGCTAAGAGTGTTTTGATAAACGAAATTCCTTTTTTGAACTATTACCCCTATAGACTTATAGTTTCGCAAGCATGTTTCTTTTTTTTAGTAGAATTTTATTTCATTTGAAACACATTGCTTGGAAATGCACTCCCGAGGGGAGCGATGAAATGAGTGTAAAAGATAAATATATTCCATGTTAGAAACACAAATTTTCTTTTTAAATCAAGAGATGAGGACTATAAAAAGTTTTTGAATGCAATCAAAAACTTAATGCTTAACTATTAATAACGGGAAAAACATTACAATGCATAAACATGAAAAACCCAGCAAAGCTGGTGGGTAGTGGCTAGTTAATTAAAATTTTTGCACAAATTAAAATTAAACAAGCTCAAAATTAATATTTTTGATGTGTTTTAGTGTTTTTAAATTTTTTTTCGAATTTCTTAAGTTATTTTTAATGCCTCTCGAGCTCATTTAAAAATATTTGAATATAAAAAAATTAATTAAAACATAATTTTCTTACCTTTGGATTGATTTTTCTGCTCTTTATATGTACGTATGCGTGTTTCCAACGATTACCATAGTTTCCTTGCTTTGTCCAGAAATTTACGAATTCTAATCGCCAGGTTGTTCTGTGTTCTGCATTGACTTTCAAACTGTGAAGTAACAATATTTATTTAAGGATACATCAGCACATTTGAAGGTGTTTCAAGGAGGGGAAAATTTTTTATTTTATATGGATGCGAAAATTCGAAGGGGAAAAAAAGAAATCGAAATATTTTAATCAACTTCTCTCAACGAAATATAATAATTTTTGTATCAAAACTCAAGAAAAATAAACAACGCAGTTAAATCAATTCTTGAAATGCAAAATGAAATTACTTATTTCAGGAATATCAGCGAATAAATAACATTAAAGATATTTGTAATCGTCTTAAAAATCTCACCAAGTATAAGCGTTTTTCTTTCAATAAATTACGTTAGACTTTTTCAACCCCCTTTCACTTTTTATTAATTTCTACAATAATAATTTCTTTCTTACCCTTGCATGTTACTACAAAATAATAATGGTGCAATTAGTACTAGAATTTTTTAATTTTAGTTCTTCAGTTCCTTAAATCTTATAGAAAAAATCGATATTTTAGTTAAAAATGTGATCATTTAGCTAAATTAATTTATTATCTTTATAATATCTATCTATACTTTTGGTGTAAAATTACAATGTACTTGGCGCCATTTTCAGCAACTTTGGAGAGGTTTGCTATTTTTAAGGAGGAGAACAGCGTTGTGGGGCTTAGGAAGGAGAGGGTGGAAAAATACTGTCTTTTTTTTTTGGTACGACGTACTGCGAATGCTTTCATTTTAAAAAAGACAAAAGGAAAAAAATCTCACAACTCTTGCATTTATTATCGATAACTTACACTCCATTAAAACGCTTTTGGGGAGTATCAAAATTTTAAAAAAACATTAAGGGAATTCTTTCAAAATACTATTGTTTGAGAACATTTAATAATTAATATAATCTTGAAACCTACCTTATTTCTTAAATTCCTTTTAACATATTATGTATTACGTCATAAATAATAATTTTCATAGAAAAGATTTAAAAACTTTTAGTAGTTATTTTAAGCTATCCATTTATCAAAAAGCAAAAGTTTCGAAATATTGAAGAAAGGGAAAAACTTACCTGTTTTCTCCATCGACATTCATATAGTACCAGAAACTGAAACAGAAGTTCCCTTTCCATTCAGAGGGGGTATCAGGACTTGTTATAGAACCTTCTTTTCCTGAGTTGTCATCGCCTTGAACGTATGCGTATCGCCCTACAGAACATGTGCAAGTGTTATTCTTGTAGAGTAGTATTCATGTACATGTTTTATTCATGTAGAATAGAGGAGATCAAAAATTTAGCTTAAGGGGTCTCAGGGATGTTAACTTTTTCTGGAGGGCTGAAAATATAAACAATATTCAAATGCGTATAACTCTTTTAAATTAAAATTAAATAATTCGAATCTTTTACACATTATTTATAAAGGAATGAGGCTTCAGAAAAGTGTAAAATGTTTAAAATATAATCATAATTTAAAAATTATAAGCATATGAAATAAGAAATTTTTTTATAAGACATATTAATTAAGTTCTACTGCGCGCACGCTATTTTCTAAAATAGTAGTCTTTGATGCATAAAACTTTATAGAATTATAAAATGTACCATATACTTTAAGCCCTAGTAAATTAAGAATAATATGTCTTTTGTATTTCAAAATATTTGAAAAATATTGAAATTCTGTAAAAAAATTTTAAAAACATAATTTTTTTATTTTTAAAAAATATAATTTATTATTCGATTTATTTAAATTTTCTACGGTGTTATAAGGATACATTTAACTTTATAAATCAACTTATTTCTAGTAATTAAAGCTAATACTTTTGAAAATAGCATGCGAGCAGTAAAACTTAATTAATATTTCTTATTAAAAAATTTCTTATTTTCATATGCTTATAATTTTTAAAATTCTGATTATATTTTAAACATTTTACACTTTTCTGAAGCCTCATTCTCTTATAAATAACGTGTAAAAGATTCGAATTGTTTAATTTAAATTTAAAAGAGTTATATGCATTTGAATATTGTTTATATTTTCAGCCCTCCAGAAAAAGTTAACACCACTGAGACCCCTTAAACTTTAAAAAAAAAAGTTCCAAAACTCTCAACTTATACATATAAATACACAATATCGTTTTTTTAATACTAAATATAATGTTAGTGTAGAATAATAAAGATGTTTTCAAGTAACTTATAACTATTTGATTTGAAAGCAAAAGCAATAAGAAAATTTATCCACAAAAAATGATAGCATAATGGAACACATTCAAAGAGAATGGTATCGAGTTAAACACTTAAAAAATAGAAGGAAAGTATGCTACATGTATAATGGAGTGGAGGAATCAGTAAAAGGATCGTGAAATATATTAACTATATATTGAAATATATATTGCGCGTGGAATGTATTCCAAAGTAATAACTTCAAATATAATAGAGTGTAATGTGGAAATAAATATATTTCAAAAGTAATACATATTGAAACCTATAACCAGACTGTAATTGATACACTGTAATCTATTATTCGAAAGAAAATATGGCCACACCTCTTTGATATATGATGCATATTCATTTTGGGGTTGTACTCGCGGCCATTCAAAATTCTGGACATAAATAAAATTATCGTTTCTTTGGTTAATTTTAACATCAGATAATGTGCATCTCCTCTGATCAGGTGCCAGGCAAGTAAGAGAGAGAACTATCCGTTTTGTATATTTAAGTATAGGAAAAAGAGGGAATGATGTAATACAAATAATACGACCCCATGTTCGGATGAAGGGAAACATTAGATAATTTTAGAAAATACTTAAATGTCTTAGGAAAAGTTTCAATAATCCAGTTGGACACATTTAAGTTATTATAATATTTTTGCTCTAGAAGTCGCAAATAAGTCCTTCAGAATATAGCTTTTAATTATTTAATGCGAGGAGAAATGAAATGCGTTTCAAAACAGGGTATTGGGAATTGCGGCTTAGAGAAAAATATATGTATAAGATTAGAATTTTAAGTAAATACTATGTTATTATAAATGAATACATATAGTATATATAGATAGAGTGAGATAAATATTCCATGCAAAATCTGAATAATAATGCATGAGATTAATGAAAAAGTTGTAAATAAAAATTAATAAAAATTTGTAAATTAGTTAATAATTTTATTTTATTTAACCAAATAAAAAAAAAGATTTGATGTGAAATGAAATTAGAATCCTTTTTTTATAAATCTCCAATTTAGCTCGTTTTAATAACTTCTTATTAAAAAAATTACTTAATTATTTTCTAATTGTTTCGTCTAAAAACCTTCTGCTCATTTTCAATGCATTCACATTCTTGTAAGATAACAATTAAGCCGAAATATGTACGAAATATTGCACATAAAACGCAATTCTCTTCAACATTTATTTTTGGGAGTAATTTCATTTAATAATAGGAAGTATTTACTCTTGTGAACCTGGAGTAAAATAATTCTTTCTCTATATAAATAATTCACGTTTACAGGAAAGCTTCATGTAACTTTTGATCCAAATAACTTTTGATTTTAACATTTCATAATCATTAGTTAAATAAATAGCAAACAATAAATATTAGTGACCTAACTATATCCTACCTAAATAATTTCCTAGAGTATGATCAACTTTGGGCATCTTATCTTTAGTTCTAGAAGGAACGCTGATTTGCCATTTCAGTTTAGTGTTGTCTGCTTTCCAGGAACAGAATTTTCCTTTGTCGAAATCGCAGGATATGCTGGTAACTATAAGAAAAGGAGTTATACGTGAAAAGTGAATCATTCAAGAAGTGAGTTTTATAATAATGAATTATAATTATAATAAGTAAATTGTTCTAAATGAAAAAAATCGCAAGCCCTAAATATTGTATGGCAGTTCATACAAATATTTCAATTTAAAAATGTTTTTCAAAAATATATATGAATTTATTTTCATAAGTACATTCGTTATAATAAAAAATAATGTCACATTGTTCAAATAATACATTCTAAAGAGCGGAGTTTTAAATAAAAACACTTTGAAAAACTATAAAGAAAATTGAGGTGGAAGAACTACTACAACTTCCAAGTAAATATAATTTAAAACAAACTTTTAGTTTTCGAATTATTTGAATTCTTGAAGTCAATAGTTTCATTTTAATAATTGTAAATATCTTACTTTTATAAAATAGTATGTTTAGTTTTAAAAAATACTTTTTTTTCACAAATTCACATACCTTTTTTAAAAGAGTAGAATTATTTTACTTTGCATAAATTTGAATGATATATTGAAGAAAATGACTAGTCATGGAAATCATCTTCTGGTATTTATAACTATTAAAACATACTAACAATTTTGTGTATAAGAAATCGTTATAATTTTACTAGCATCGCTTCTAAGAGAAGTGTTATATGCAAGATAAAACATTCATTTAATAAATGCATTTTATTTTTAAAATGGTGATTAATTATAAAATTACAAATATAAATAAAAATTGAATTTACAGATACAAAATTAGAATTTAGAAGTAAGCAAATATTGATCTACTTACCAGGCATTTCCGTTACAGTCACAGGGGGTTCAGTTGTTGGAGCTACAAAATAAGGAAATAAAAAAAATTTAATGCTCATAATTTAATAACATATCAATCTCGCAATTTTTTAAAATTCTCTTAAGAAATCAATGTTATTGTCCTTCATTTTCTTATTTTGAAAATTTTTGTAATTTATTATTATATTATCAGAAACAAAACAAAATTTATCATATTCTAATCCATGTAATTAGTACTCGTCATTGCATGTTTGTATGTAGGAATTTAGTACACATGATGAAGTACTAGTAGTTCCGCAAACTGGAAATTATTAGTATTGTTACGAATATAATTTAGTTCTTTTATTATCAAATGAAAGTGGTCGTATTCCTTGGGGTAAAAAGTGTATGTAAATACTATTAAAATTCACCATATAAAAAAAGAGTTTTTTTCCTGCATATTACCAACTAAGCTTTTACAGACACGGTGAGTCCCAAAGAGTGGAAGCCATCTCATTGGTAACACCATCTAGAGGCGGCTTCCGCTACCAAATTGTGACGTTTGAGAGAGCGTCAGAGTGCACCAGAGCTAAATTGACACTCGAGGGATTTTTTACATGTCACATAATCATATGACATGATTTTGTTATCCTCTTTAAGATCAGACTTGGGGCCCAAAACTTGACTTTACAGGAGGGACCCTAATTTTCTCCGTTACGCCACTGAACTCACACATATAAATCAAACTATTTTTCTTCCTAATTTAATATCATTACCTCATATTACCTTATACAGTAATAGAATAAATCACATCGTGAAGAACAAAGTTATCTAGTCTAATTCCCTTCTCTGATTCAATTTTTATTTAGCATTTATTTATTTATTTTATCACGAAATACGTTTTAGATTTCGATGGACAAATTGACCAATGACAAGTTAATAATAAGCAGAAAATGAAGTATCGAAATGCCTCGTTTTCATTTTCCCGCCTTTTTTTGAGGCATTAAAATTCGAATTATCTTACAATTCTGAAATTTTTGAAGTAATTAATAAAGGAAAATAAGTTGCTATGAAACTGACCTTGACATTGTCCATCTTTCACAGAAATATCATCGACTGCAATAAAAGCACGAGATCCATTCCCTTTGACAGCTTGGAAATAAATTTGGTGTGTGGTTCCTTGAGTGCCGACGACGTTCACCATTTGTTTCATCCATCCTTTTCCTGAGTTATCAGTTGTACTATATAGTTCTACAATTTTGTATTGCATGTCTTGATCGGTGTTGTACAACGTTGCCTTGCCCACACTCAATGTAGATTTATCTGAAATACAAAACATTCATGAGTTAAACACGTGTATATATACTTGATATATATTTTGTGTAATTTTAATAAATATTTCTAACACACTAAAAATTTGAAAATTCTTTAATTATGTTACGCTTTCTTACAGCACAATGTTTACACAAATATAACATTGTTTTCTTATTTTACGATATGAATTAGGGGGAAATTAATTATTTATCTCAGTTATTCATCCAGAAATTGATTCTTTTTGTTCCGAGATCATAGTTTTTTGCTTTATTTGCACAAATCAAATGAACTGATTAACAAGGGGCTGGCATTAAAATATTTTGTAAGGTTATTGATTACGTTTGGAACTGTGATTTTGAAAAAGAATATATATGAATAATTTTTTCATTATTCAGTGTCAGTTGAATTAGAATATACATATAAATTTTTTTAAAAATATTAGTAAAGTAAAAAAACTATTTAAATGCAACTTTTGGGCAAAGGTGAAGAAACACTGGCATATTTTTAAAACGTTCTCTTTTTATGAAAAATGCTTCTGTAATAATTATATTTTGCTCATATATAACTAAGAATTTTCTACAGAGCCTGAACTAGGATTTTTGAAATATATAATTTAGAAATAGATTTATTCCTATTTTAATAATCAGAGTAGAGAATTTCAACAAAAAAACACCGGTTATTATTTCAATTGTTGAGAATTTTTCAAAAATCATAGTTCAGGTTTTGTACAGAAGTCTTAGCTATAT
The DNA here is from genome assembly GCA_019973975.1 of Trichonephila clavata. NCBI lineage: Eukaryota > Metazoa > Arthropoda > Arachnida > Araneae > Nephilidae > Trichonephila > Trichonephila clavata. Next base: position 119,189 of record BMAO01006139.1, on the reverse strand, counting down.
ATATGCAAAATATTATTATAGAAGCATTTTTCATGAAAGGAAAATGTCATATATTATATGTCTTAATTATATGTCCTTATTGTTTCTTCATTTTTTTCTGCAAAAACTGTATTTAATTTTTTTTTACTGTAGTAACATTCTTAAAACAATTTTATATGTACATTCTAATTCAATTAACACTAAAAATCGAAAACATTATTCACTTATACTCTTTTTCCTAATCGAGGTACTGAGCGTAGTCAGTCACTTTAATAGAAATATTTAAAAATCCATTTTATATAACAAGAAAGAGAAATTGAGAGAAAAAAGCGCTGCTTTTTTATCACACGGATCACTTGGCTTTTGACTAAGAACAATTTGAATCCAGAATTAAAACTAACTCGAACAAAAATCAAATAATTTTAGTGAAAAATCGATTTCTTAAAAGCGTACTCACCTTTACCATTCTTGTGGTAGTAGAAAGTTAAGCATGAAACTGCTCTAGTTGGTACTTCTAAAATTTCACTTACAAGCACTGCTTGTTGATTTTCTTTGAGCGTCGGTAAAGTCATGTCAGCATAAACATACATTCCTACAGGAAAATAAAGGAAACTCTTTTACTTTTTTCCCTTATAAAAATTTAATAATGCAGGCTTCATAAAGATTTCAACGTTTTTCAAAAGCTACACCTTTTATTAGTTTTACTGCTAATGTTTATTCATAACATCACACATATGTATAAAAATGAATAAAAATGTTAAAGTGAGGTACAATCAAATATTTTTCACATTCCAAAGTTCAATCTCTATAGTACAGGGATTCTCATTCACTGTGCACCAAATTCTTAAAGTGGCCACCAATTTTTTTAAAAAAGAATTCATAATTATACTCTGATTTAACAATATTTCAAAAATTTAGATATAAAAAAATTCATTAGGTTCGTTATTTATTTGTGAATACAGATACATCTGTACATGAATTAACTTTGAATGAAGAGGAAAGATGAATCTTGCCCTGTTATAATCAAGATTTAATTTCCAAAATTTCTGACGATTCAATTAATTCATTTTGGATTAAAATTAGAGGCGATTATCCCATAATAGCCAAAATCTTTAAAAATATTGCTTTAATTTTCTAAATCGGATTTGTGGGAATTCGGATTTTCAGCATTAACAAATATCAAAGTGGGAAAAAAAGATCGAGACTTTTATATGTACATGACGAAATGAGAGTAGCATTGTATTTTACGACCCGAGATAACCGAAGTATCAAAAATCATCAAGCTCAAAGTTCGCTTTAAATGCATTCTTTTAATTAATTTGTAATAAATTACTTAATAAACATTTTGTTGCCTTTTTCGTACATATTATTTTATTTAACATTGAAAACTATTATCACGAACTATTTTACGTAATGTACTGCAGATAAGTAAAATTCTTTTGAACTTATTTTATTGTTGCGTGCCGCTAAATTTTGAAATTCTTAGAAGTTTCTGAACAGAAAAAAAGGTTGAGAATCTCTGCTATAGTACAATGTGAAAAATTATGAGGTCATCCAGGAAGTAAAGAACGATAGACCCTACGCCCTGGGTCGAAAACATGCGAATCAATCCCGCCCCTCCAATTACCACGAAGGCATGCGAATCAAACAGCTCCTACCCTCGTTTCAATATACGTCAGATTTTATTGCTGACGTCACACGGCTTTGTTTAGTAACCTTTCAAAATGATTGCACCAATTGAAACTCCCACTAAATGTAAAGTACACAGTATTATTCGTTTTCTAAAGGCACAAAATGTTTAGTTCACTGAAACTCTTCAATGACTTATTTGCACCATCCAAAACAAGAGATTGGAATGTTGTCTTCAAAAATGTTTTTTATTCACGACCATGCGCGGTTTCATTTATTAGTACGAATAAAATGAGAGTTTGAACATCTTAAAGGGGTACTTTTAGATATCCTCCTTACAGCCTTGACTAGGCACCAAGTTATTTTTACTTATTCTCGAAACTAAAGAAATATTTACTTCAAAAACAGTTATCAAATAATTTCAAATAAGAAGTGACATCCTGGCTCAAGTCTTAAACGGAAGAAAAGTGAGACATCGGAATTAAAAAATTGTTCCCACGGAACAATAAGGACCTTGACAACTACGGCGTCTAAATTGGAAAATAAAGTTAGGTTCTATGATTGTAAATAAAGTTTTCTGTTAATACAATTCGTTTTCATTTAGCTATACCAAAACGTTCTTTACTTTCTGGAAAATCTTCGTTCTAATTCATATGCTGAAATGTGTTTATAGGAAAAAGCGGTAACCCTACTCCATTATACCTTTTTAAACGTATCGCATTTTCTTAAATGATTTACACACTCCTACATTTCGAAAATTTTAAAAGACTCATCCTGATTAATATTTTTACTCGTATAATTTGTAATTTAAAATGTTTAGAAAAATTTCAACACATAGATTACTAATATCAACCTTCAACAATAATTACGCAGAAATTTAACATGTTTGATTAATTATAATTTCTCAAAGTATTCTAAACTCTAAGTATTCTAATAAGTATTCTAAATAAGAGTAAATAATAACTCTAAATAAGAGTATAAATTATTTACCATTTTCTACACTGTTGTCCGCTGGAGGTAAATCAATAAGTTGAGTGTTGACAACTCTTCCTGTGCCCAGTAGCCATGCGAAATCTGACGTCTCATTTAGAAAGTAGCTGCAATAATCGTTGTTGAAATTGCAGGCAGCGGTTTCTCCACACTTACTGTTCTGGATCAATATGTCGTCGATAGCCATTTCATAGTCACCTTTGGGTCCTTTCTCTGCTTGAAACACAATCTAGAAGGAACAACACAGAAAGGGCGTATAAGTCATTGAATTTAAATACAATACAAAAAGTCAATCGCAAGTAAAACATGCATAGCACGAAGGTAAGTTGCAAATATATAGAAATCACATAGAATGTGGTATAAACTTTATTCAAATTCTAGTTCTTCTGAAATGTATATTCTGTGTAAAATTTAAGGGTTGTTGTTTTTAGTTCACCATAAATTAACTAGACTAATTTCTTTGATTTTCCTCTCCGCCTCTTTTTTTTAAACAATTAAATACTCGACAGGTCTTATTGTCAATTAAATTCATTCATTTTCTTAATTAAAAACATTGAAAAAGGCTTATTTTTTAAAAATATAACAGTTTAAATTTTGCCTCTAGTGGTGCCATAACAAACCCTTGAAGATTGCCTGGTACTTACGTATTATACCATCGGTCAATCTCGCCAAATGAAAAGACAACAGAGACTAAAAAATGCTGCTATCGTTAGTATTTCTGTTTTCGAACGTATGGGTGAACGATTCCCTCTGTTGGCTGTATATCTCGGCATTTGGCGACGTCTTTTGTTTCTACGAAATTGATAGACGTCATAATACGTAAGTACCAATTACCCTTATGGAGTCCTTGTCACCCTGTTCAATAAATCTTGAATTATTTAAATGCCGTCTAATAATTTAAATTAAAGGTCATGGTCGTAGGAAGGTATACATTATGTGATATTTTTATACATTACATTAAGTATCAATTTGAGTGTATTTATTTTAATCAATATCAAAATTACTATTGAAAAGGCCAATCTATAGTATCATACTTTAATTGTTTTAAATACTGTGATAACACAAGTAACAGATGTTTAAATAAGATAACTTTTATATTACCAAGCTACAACACATTACCATTTTTCTTTAATTTTTTTTAAATATTGCTACGCATAGCATTCTTAATCTGAACAACGAATACCAAATCTTTCTTTTTAAGGTAGGGGAGATTGATATCTCAGTTTGAATAATCTCATATACAGTAGCTAGATTTATACAATTCTATAATGACTGCTTTAAGACGAGTTAGAAAAAAACATTGTTATAAGCTCAGTTTTAACTACCAGTTTCACGAACTCGATGAATAATTAGATTCTGGTTTTTCCGAATTGAAATAGATCTGCTGTGAATCTTGGGTACTTACGCATTATACTGTCGACCAATGTCGCCAAATCCCGTGATATGCAGCCAATAGTGGAAACTGTTCTTATGCATGTTCAATCACAATAACATTAATGATAAGATCATTTGGTGACATGTTTTGCATTGTAGACTTCTTTGATTCAGCGAAATGGGTAAACGATAAAATATATGTGCACCGAATTTTATATTCTTTGTATGTGTCTATAATTATTTATTACCGATAATGAAATATCAATAACTATATTAATATGAAATAATTTTTAATAGAAATATTTTATGTGGCAATTTTTTATACTTCAACTTACTCGCATAGCAGTTTTTTCATTGATGGTCACTTGTCCGTAATGCCAAAACTTTCCAACGTCCCTAGTAGCTGACCATTGCAAGGTCTCTTTGGTACCCATCCTAGTAAATACACTGATTTTCCCAACCGATAATCCAGGTCTGTAGTACCAAAATGTCAGACAGTGGGGCCCCCAACGATATCCATATAGAGGACTGACGAGGTATGTCACTTCTTCCGTTTGCGCCCCAGCATCTGCAACAGCTTGAAGGTAATACCCTGAAAAAGAATAAGGAAGAGAAGATATTAAAAATTTTTGATGAAGCATGGGATAAAATGTTTCTGAATGAATCCAAGTATTGTCATTTGTTTTTTGATATTGAGGTTCATGACTTAAGGCGATATGCTACGATGCTTAAATAGTAATTATATAATATTTAAACTACTGAACAGTATTTTAAAATATTCATGAAATTCATATATCTGTTAAAATATCGTTTGAAGCAGATTGACATATTTCCTTATGAATCGTTTGGTAATTACAACTGTTTAGATACAATATTTAATTTTTTTGAATATGCCATAATATTTAATCAATTACTGCTTCTATAACTGAATAAAGTAAGTTGAAAGAGTAGAAAAATAAGTAACTCTATAGTCCGAAATTTGTCTTGGAATTTAAGATTGCGTAATCTGCTTCTTGTTGCAATAGTATATATTAAGAGTATACATATATTATATATATATAATATAGTATATATTATAATAGTATATATATAATATATAGTATAAATTAGAGGTAGTATATATAATAGTATATATATTAAGTATATATATATAATAGTATATATATATATATATATATATATATTAGAGGTAGTATATATAATAGTATATATTAGAGGTAGTATATATATAATAGTATATATTAGAGGTAGTATATATATAATAGGTATATATTAGAGGATATATTAAATATGGTTGTTGCCTGATTTTTTTAAAAGTAAAATTGAGAACAGTATCAAAGTCTAACAAATTTGGAAAATAAATTGGTCTAAGCCGATCCAAAAATACATACAAATGTAAAAAATATAATTTCTTCGAAAACATTTAATATTTAAACGCGGAGTGTTTTAACACATTCAACGACTAAGGGAAACATGCCCTCTCCCTCCCCCATATTAAAATTGGTGATTGTCGTATTTAATTAGAACATTATCTGCATTTTTTATTCCGAATTTCAAAATAGAACGTATGTTGAATGCAATTATGTAAATGGAACGTTTTTTGGTAAAAAAAAAAAAAAAAAAAGAACAGGAAAATAGGGCCATCGATAAAACAGTTGCGAGGGTGTATTCTTATTTCATTTTTTTTTTTTTTTGCGCTTTGTAGTAATATATTACTGTAATTTCTCACATTTCATTCTATTCGGTAAGTATAATTTTGTACAATAATAAAGTAGATTTGCAAATGCAAACATATGCATATAATGGTAAATGTTTCTATGAAAATAATTCTATTCCATTCCCATAAAATTCCACAGAAACTACACATTGTTAAGTATTTTTCCTTATATTTTTTTTATTTCTTTTACGTCTAATCAAACTAAAATAAACAGTTACATTATGTTATTAATTTTTAGCATCTATACGGTCCTGCAAAGGTTAAATTAAAGGAACCCTGATATAAAAATGTTTCTTACCAACTTTGGTGTTAGTTGTGTGATCCTGTGCAGGTCCTTTGTTAAGCGATACTCCTCTTTGCCAGGAGAACTTGCCTTTTTTGCTAGGTTCTATCGTCCACCCACAGAGACTGCTCTCGAAATCACACATGTCTGAAGAAGAACACATTTTAAATAGGAAAACGAAAAAAGTAATAGTATAAAATATCATTGGTTTCATGCTAAAATCTTATTCTTAATTTCTTAAAAACCACGTATTAATAGGAGAGAAAGTTTTTAATGTCGTAATGAACGGGGCGTTATTGTCTAACTGAATTTTATCACAATAGAAAAGACAATGAAGTATTTCTATCATAATAAAAAGAATATCAGTTACACATTATTGGTTTCATTTGAAAATAGTGCAGTTATTGATAAAAAAATCATTTATTAAAACTGCTATCTACTTTACTTTTCATTATTTTAAAAGGTTTTTTTTTCAACCATCATTATCAGTCCAATGATATTGAAAGGAAGTTCATTTAGTTCTTAAAGTTCAAAAATAACTTGCTGTGCACCTTCCGAAGCTTTAAAGAAAAATGACAGAACGGAAAGATTAACGGTACTGTAATCCCCAATGTTAAGTAGTGTAAAAATAATAATACTTAATATATTCTTACCAACACCCGGGCAGGCTCCCAAATTCATCGCAATATCGTCGATGGCAATATCTCCAGCAAATCCATCACCACCTTCTGCTTCAATTTCCAACTAAAAGAAATTTTAAGTCAATTATAACTATGAATACAAAGACTTCTACAAATACCAAACGTTAATATATAATTACTTTTCCCTTTAGAAAATAAAAACATATTCATGTTTTGAGTTATCTTACATGTACGGTGATATTAGGTAAGATTTAAATTAAAGGATAATTTCTTTCCTTGTGTTTTTTGAATGCCCTTCAACAATTTCTTTACATTCCATCTAAGTTTCGATATTGGATTTGAGAACATATTTTAGAAACAGATTACGATACCTGATATTAAATTCAAGTATTTCTAACTGATTTTTCATGTGTGTGTGTGAATATTAGTTTAGAATTATTTTAGTAAAAATAATTTTTATATTTATTAATATTGCCATTTATTAGCCTTTACTTTTCAAGTTGTATTTAGATCACTTATCTGGCAATAACTGGTTTATTATTCTTTGATTCGAGCAGGATCTAAGCCTTTTCAAATACTGTTTAGTCACGCAATCTTTTAATTAATATTTTATTTAAAACTTCTAACCATTATATTCTAAAGTAACTCTCTCAGATTATAAGTAGAAAGAAAAAGTTTGTCCAGCCATAAAACTGGTTAATTCTCCTCTTTTTTTAAAAAAAGCAGTCCTGTCTATAATGCTTATAAATACCGCAGCATCCATCTCTTTACTGTTTTCAGAAGTTCTATTAACTATTTTAATTTTTAGCATTCCAGTCTCATTTTTATCTCACAGCTAAATTATATTAAAAATAGTTATATATGCTGAGAGTTGTATATATATATATATAATATATATATATATATATATATATATATATATACTCATATATACATCTATATATATATATATAATATATATGTTACCGGCAAAGTATGAAATGCCGGCATTCTATACAATGCCGGACGTTTTTAGGCAAAGTATGAAATATGAGATTGATTACATACTTTGCCTAGGCATTGTATAGAATGCCCAGGCATTCTATACAATGCCTAAAGCTATTTAGGTAAAGTATGAAAAAAGGTCATGATAAGGATATTATATCAATGACAAACATTCCTAAAGGTACAAATGTTATTCTGACAAAATAATGAGACTGCCATTAAGATTTCGCATATACTTGGTATTAAAATTCCTTCAGAAGTTCCAAGTTGATAGAAACGGTCCTATTTCTCACTCATTGCAAGTGCCAATATATTGTCATTCGGAAAAAAAATCAATGTTTTGTATTACACAATACCTTTTTTTTTAAAAATAATTTTCTGTTTTTTTCTGGCAAATTTCACGTAGGTGGATGTACAGTTCAATATCATAATGTGTAATATTTTTGCATTTGGTTGAAAGTTCTTTCAGAATTCTATCATATCCCCAGAATCATGAAATTAATTATGCTCTTGGCAAATTAAATTCCTAGAATAAGTTCGCATCGTCAAACTGGGTGTCAAAATTACCTTCGGCAATTGGTATCGCTTACATGATGCCGCACTAAAAAGGGATACCAGCCCCTGGAGAATGTGCTAGGTCTGAAAATGGTAAAAATATATGAATCTGCAGCCCCATTGGGGAAAAAAAGAATCCATGACGTAATACTGTATAGCAGTTCTTCACAACCGTTTTGTCTTCTGGACCAGTCAACGTTTGATAATTTTACGGTGGCCCACTGAGGGTGGGATGTTGATTATTTATATTTTAAATTGTTTTGATTTTATAATTTAATTGTATTTAAACATGCCTTCAGAGTAAAATTAAGTTGCACCAAAAAATAATTATAAAATGATTTAACATAAAATATAAAGGGATTTCCATGGAAAGTCGCACAAACACGAGAAAAATACACCCCAGTAAATATAATGGAAATAATTTAATGCTCCTTGAGTGACCAGATACCCTTTGATCCACGACACAAGGGTTGGGGATCACTGTTTTATGGTGTTGACGCTTTCTTTAACAGTTTACTTTTATTTTCCGCAAACATCACATCATAGCTATTCAGCAATCAATAGTCCCTGAGTTTCTTCTTAGTAGTCATTTTTGCATTTTTTATATCAGTTTTTAACTTCTAGTAAGTAATTTCAGTTAAGAAAAAACCTTTTTTTGGAGCATCAACTCGAATTTTAGGCAACTAACCGTTGAATAGTTGTTTCATGTTTATGGAACATGGGTAGGCAACCTTTTAGCTGTTGCGTGTCAAACCAATCTACCAATATGATTCAGCGAACCACACAGTAGGGCATTTTTGAAACAATTCAAAAATTTACAAATTTGTTGAGTAGTGCGAAGTGCCACTGAGAATTGTTCCGCGTGCTACATGTGGCACGTGTGACACAGGTTGCCGACCCCTGCTTTAGACCATGTCTCATTCTCCAACACTATAGCTTGCTTCTCCATTTTCAGGTAGCACAGGAAAAAACCAATTTTTTGTTGAATAAGTTTAAGTAAAATTGAGTATTTTGACATTTCCGAACAAACAGCAATGTACAACTAACAGATTCTGAGCCTGAGACTCACGTTAAAAGTTTTATACCTTGCCAATTGACAATATTTGAAATGAATCTGAGATGTATTTCATACCTTGCCGGTTTCTCATTAGGCATTCTATAGAATGCCTAGGCAATGTGTGAAATAGGAATCATTTCATACATTGCCGGCTAGATTTAGGCATTGTATAGAATGCTGGATTTCATACTTTTTGCCGGTAACACACACACACACACACATATATATATATATATATATATATATATTGTGTAGCAGAAATGATGCGCGTTAAATGTTCGAGTTCCAAAGTCCTCATGTTAGCGTCACATAGAAGCTTAGGGAATGGAATAGGAGCTCTGATATCTCCTTCATCTGGTAGATTTATATTAAATGCAGTTCAAAATTGCAAATTCAGTCATCATGTTGTTTACAAGAGTGACTTTTAAGAACAATCAATCAAGCAAGCACGAAAAGAGATCGGAATATTCTTACTGAAAGAGCTTCTGACAAATTAAAATTTGTATTAAACAAGTGTTATGTGTTCCGACAACTTAGAACTTGCTTAAAATTAAATAGTTTCTCTTAATTAAAATGCTTAAAAGTATTTTCAGTTATTTGGGGATCTAAAATGATATTTAGGTTTTTGAAACTGTATTTCAAAACACCAACTCCTATTTCGTGGTTGGAACAAATTCGTTGTAAAATGCAAATTTTACAAATAGCAGAAACTTTTGGGAGGATAAAGGGAATCTTTACCCTGTAATCTCCTTCGGTAACATTTAGGGAATCTCTGAACTGCAACCACTTGTCGGGCTGGGTTCCACGTCTTTTCCAGATAACTTGCCTTCCCAAAGGTGTCTTTTCGTCTTGCATTGGAACTAAAAAGACTCTCAGTTCCCCCACGTGAGCTCCAAACATGTGATAGTAGAAAGAAAAGCATGCGGAATCCGGATGGAATGAGCTGATGACAGGAGACACGATTCGAGCAACTTTTTCATTGTTGGATTGAGTTCCTTCGTAGGAACTGATGTAAATGTAATTTCCTGTAAAAAAAATACAAACAATTCGCTTAGAATATTCTGTGTAAATAGTTAAGATTTTTAATTTTGCAAAACGTTTTTGAAATATTTCCAGGCATGAGCATCACATTAAGGTGGACTTTTCTCATCTTAAAATGCAAAAGTAAATTAATTTTAAAAATAAAATGACACGGATGGAATATTACCCTCTTGATAAAGGAATTTAGTTTTAATTATTTTCATAGAGATTAATATACCGGGTGTCTGAAAAGTACACGACTGCACTTTTAAATATTAATTAAAAATAGATAAGTAAAAATGTTTACTTTTACGGTTTGTCATGCTCCCCAAAGAAAATACTAAAGTTTCTTTTATAATGTTTTAATCTATGATTCCAATGCTCACAGCACATCGAGTCTACACGAGATTTCTAGGCCCTTTCTATGAAACATTGTAAGATCAACATCCTGATTGGCCGCTGTAATTCTATTTTTCAATTCATTATTATTACGAATTGGTGATTGGTAAAAAAAAAAATTCACGTATTCCCTTAAGAAATCCAAAGGTTCTATGTCTAGAGATCGAGATAACCACAGTGTTGAACCACCCCTTCCCCTCAATCGCCCTTGAAATGTTTCATCTATACCGTTTCTAACATTCAAACTGCAATGTGATGGTGCCCCATTTACGACCTACATTTGTAGCAGATTTAATTTCGATAAAGCATTCTACAATTTGAGAGTGTTCTTGTAGTGAAGCAATTTTGGAATGAGTACGTTACCAAGCGTAGACATCTAGTTTGCATTTCATGAAACAGAGACTTTAAACTTTTCTTTATGAGACATAAAAAAACCTAAGTGAAAATCTTTGTTTGGTTTTAATTCATTTTTGAAAATGTAGCCATAATTTAGGATTACCTATATTTTTTCTGTTAACGTATTGCAATTTCTATTTGTGCATAATCTGCAATTTTACCGTGAGTTACGTAACTTAGTGGTTCGTTATTATGAGTGATGCCATCATGATACACTATTGTGACTTAAAATTATCATGACAAGTCACATTCACTGCTCCTGCAATCGAATGTTGAGTATGAACTTACATATCCAGATAACGTTAAGCCAATAGATAACTTACCTTTTCCTGACATCGGTTGTTTGGGTCCAGTGCTTTCAATAAGCGAGCCATTACCAAATTTCCACGCAAGTGTCGATGTGTCTTGTTTCCAGGAGCACAGATTTTTATCGTCGAAAGCACAAGTTAAACGATCCATCGCTAAATGGGAAAAGGAATTATTTAACAGCAGGAAAAATGATTTCAGATAAACTAACAAAATATTTACTAAAATATTTTAACTGGAATGACAAACTTTCAAGATAAATATTGAAAAGACGATAATATATTTATTATCATATGCATGAAGTAATACCAAAATCGTTTTGTAAAAGAGGTAGCAACGACTTGTTAGCGGTGACCAGAAGTCTAGTGCAGGAAAAATTTCAACGTCTGTCGAAGACGTAAATAAATTGGCAAAAGCTATCCATTTTTTATTTGACACGCTTTTATAAATTTTGATTGCATGTAACGGAATCTTTGAACTCGATTTTTACCCACTTTAAAGGGTCAGATTAAATAGAAATTTTTCACACTTGTCAAGGACCGATGACAATACAATAATTTCATGCTTTGTACTACATTTTTACACTAACTCAGCACTTCGGAATAGAAGTTAGAAACTGTAACAATTGATATATTTATAGAACACCCTACGCTTTTACCCCAATGACATTAATTTTCTCATTAATCATTTTATTCTATATTAAGAATTATTCTTTTTTTTTAGTTCGATTCAGTATAAAAGCGTGTTTTTTAGTTTATTTTTAAACCATAATTTATTTTAGAATGTAATTCCTTGGATATTAGCAGAAGATAGTGGAACATATTTCAGAAAGTGGTTAAGGGAAAAATAGTAAGACATACAAAATTCCAGCTTTAATAATTTGATTTAAAATATTCCCATTAAATAATTTATAATTCTCATTTAAATCTAAAAATTATCTGCTTTGTTTCATTTGTATAGTATCGGAGATCTGCAAACATTTCATATTAATGTGTCCAAAACACAAAGTACAAACAGAAATTTTAAGAAACTTTCAACAAGGTGAATGGTCTTTCTCATCAATAACGACATTAAAGTGCATATTCAAAAATTTGATAACTTTAAATCTCTACTAAACAAAGAATATTTCTTTTAAAAGTATTGCAATCCATTAACGCATTGTATTGCCTGGTTGTGAATATATGACATACCATCATATCGAGGATCTGCCGTTGGAGGAGATAGTTCACATTGTTCTCCAGATCGAACACGAATGTCGTCGAGAGCCATGAAGCCCTTTTTTCCAGTTCCAATTATTCCTCTGAACACAATCTGTAGGAACAATAGGAATTCATTAAAAAGTCTCTAATCATAAATAATATAAATTCAGCAAGAGTAGTTCTTAAGTTGGAATCACATTAAGTGAGAGAGACAAAAAAGCTTAAGTAACAGCAGATCAAAACTGATTCTTGAAACGTGATACCCAATTATAGGTGCTTGGATGCTTGGTGTGCACTCAATAGGAATCTAAATTTAAAATTTAATGAATTGTTCAAGAATTCTTTTTCGCTTGATTCGAATCTTAAAAGAAACACTATCATTTTAGAACTAAAAAACAAGATTTGAATTAAGCCATCAAATAAAGAGAGAGAAAAATGTATTGTTAGTTAAAAAAAATGTTTTCATTAAAAATCTAATTTGTCTTTTTTATGAAAATTATAATAACAACTCTTCTCTGACTATTTAAAACTGCCTTGTTAATAGTGCTTTCATCAAAAAATTAAATTATTATCTTTGTGCTATAGATATGTATATAATTTATTTAAAATTTTTTTTAAATATCCGTAAATCAAATCAAATTTGACACTTAAACTATTTCTATATTTTTATGTTGCCAAAATTGCACATTAAATCGTATATCAATATTTACAAAAGAACAAAAATGAGCTTAATTCACGTTATGTCATTGTCAGATAATACGTGTTTCCAGCCAATAAATTCCTGCACTTCGCTGTTGCCAACATTTGCTTTTTGTAGAAACTTTCTTTTAAAAGGTATACATTTTTCAATAATAACAACAACACGCGAAGGAAAATATGCATTTGATTTAAAAGTGCACCCATGATATAAGGTTTTCTTTTAGTTGTGTAAAATTTTTTGTAGACTCTTTACACTTAAACATCTTCAACAATTATTTAATATGAAATTTTATCATTTTACATCAACAATTTTAAGTCTAATATCATGCTTAAATTTAATGGAGAGCACATGATTGCGGATATCATGTGACCATCATGAATTTAGCCCATTGACTGGGAAAATTCCTCCGAGAGTTCTGTGCGGCTATTTTGCACATCCAGTCCAAATTCGAGGTACTTTCTCACCCTAATGGCTATACCAATAAAAAAAATTACCTCTGACTTTACAGTAATATCAGCTTTAAAATTCTAAGCCAGTATTAAAATATTTAAAATAAAACGAAAAAAAAATCAATTTCAGTTGACAAAAATCGTTACATATCTCTGGTTATTATTATACACGTTTACGAACCTACTCTTAAAAGCATTGATATATTCGGCATATACTCAGTGCCGAATCACTCATTAGACCGATTAGGCGATTGCCTATGGGCCCCACGCATTTTAGTAGCCCCGAAAATTGAGAAAACCAAGTATTTAGCTATTTTTTATTGCAAGAGTTAGTTTTTTATTACAGAGTTTAATAAATAATTATTGTTTAGTTACATTTTTCTTAAATTTGCCGATAATTTATTTTATTTGTGCAATGAAATTATTCCTAATATGTTGTGTAATAAACTATTAAGCTACAGGCCCTCAAGAATTCGACTGCCTACCATGTCGTTTAATCCAACACTGCACATACTTGACTAAATTTAGAAGGGAAAAACAGTAGACATTTAATTTTATTTCTGACATGCTATCTAAAATGTACGAAGACCCATGCATCCCATAGTAGTAGTCTTCGTCAAAATATACACAACGCATCGTACTAACCTGGCTGTACAGAATACTGGGTTTTAATACAGCTTGACCTTTCTTCCAAATATTCCCCTGATCTCCTTTCATGAGCCACATAGTTGATTCAGTCACGTTCTCTTCTCGTCTCAGAACCTGTTTAAAATAGACAAATAAATCACGTTAATCACACACAAAGAACAGTTTAACACGGGATGTCGAAATCGAAATTAGATTCTTAGTCACTCAAGATAGAATATTAGGTGCTATTTAGTATGAATAGCAGTAGTAAAAAATGAGTTGATTATTCATAACAGTTTTGAGGAAGAATAAAGGCAATAACATTGGGATAAGAAAGTTTTTTTATGCATTGAAGATCCTCAGTAACGAAGAGAGAATTAATTTAAGTAGATATTAATCAATAAATGCATATTTTATCTGATCAAAATTGAATTACTAAATTTACGGAAGACCTATTATAAAACTCTCTATTTCAGTACTAAATTACTACTCGTTATGATGGAAAAGTTATTGCGAAATGCTGCAGGTAAATGAAATCGTTGGCTTTAGAAGTATGAAAATAGGCAATTATCCGACGCGATATCTTGAAAATATTTTTGTTACTTGTCCCTCCTTCTGTTGTTACGGACAGTCAATATGCATTACTTAGTTAAGTTATTTTTCTTATACTTTGAATTTATCTATCACCAGTGAAGCAAAGAGTAATAATAAAATAATAAGTCAATTGAAAGATTTTAAATAAAAAATATCCTGTTAAAAAAGAGGTTTTTGATATATATATTGGCTTAACAACTCAAGAGTTACATTCAGTTACAACACTCAAAAAAGTTCTCCAAGAAATAAAATAGAATTATTTATAAATCACAATTTTGAAAGAAAAATTTAGGTTGGATATGAATATCAATTAAAACGAATGTTAAATTACAAATTCTTAAGAAGCCAAGACCTGTCAAAAATCATTGGTAGACTATTATTTAAATCTCAACACCAATAAGTATACAATAACATAACAATCCTAGTGTTTAAATTGTACGAAAATTTTTTACGTCTAAACAATCATGATTATACAAGCTGTTTACCTTCAGTGTTCCCAGATTCTTTCCTGACATACTGTAGTAGAAGGTCAAGCAAAGGGATTTTTTATCAGGTGGAAAGAATTTACTCTCGAGATTGGCTTCTGCACCAGCTTGTTTGTTAATTGTACTGAAGACAACATAATTACCTGTAACAAAAAAAAAATTTCGAATTATTAATGAAAAATAAAACATCTTTCATATAGTAATTAACCTAATACAATTATACAATCTTTCAGCTTTGGAACTTATTAAATAATAATATTTACCAATGAAGACATTAAAATCATTACATTACGGCAATGAAATATTTTTATTAAATTAAATGATTATTTGTCTATAAGGACAGCCGTATATCCCATCAGAGTAGATACTATTTAACGCAAGTAGGTTTCTTACAGCGATTATTGTAGTAGTAAAATATATTTTAAGATGGTTTTGTATTGTAACTTATAAAAGATCTTAAATAGAACTATAATTTTAACGAATACAAAATCAGAAAAATAATGTTTAATATATGTGTGTATATTGTCCAACAATTTCAAAGAGAAAACGAATTAACTTATTTATAAATTGGCATATTGTACGGATCAAATAAGAACACAATTATCAGAGAAGCAACCTAATGTATGCGTTTGAAATTCCAACCAATCTTTGACGTACTTTCTATTATTTTTTTATCTTATAAAAAAAATTCTTTATCAAAAAATCAATTCTAAGCCATTTAAGAAGTTTACCATCTTATTTAGTTCTCCTTGTGCAATGATTTCTTTTAAAATATGTATGCATTTTTGAAAAGTATTTATACGTTAACTCAAAATAAGGTGAAATTCAACTGTAATTTAAGCTATGAATCATGGATCCTTAGGGATCATTCCCACTTTTGTAGGTAATCGTAGAATTCTACATTCAGTGAAAATTTGTATCAGCTGAAGGACCACGAAAATTTTTTAACGAGTTAACAGAAAATACAATTTTAATTTTATAGAAGTGTTCCTAATACAGCAATGGGATATCGACACTATCAGTAAAAATAGCGATGTAATGACTTTTATATAATAAATCGAGAAAAAAATAATTATAAATTATTTAATATTATTGATATGTGCCAATAAAATGATGATGGTATTAATACTATCAATATTGATTATGTATTTAACATATATCGTATCCATAGTATCAACATCATCGATTGTTATAAATTTGTCAATAATATCAAATTTATTTAATTCTGAAAATTTTTAGCTTTTAATTAACAGACTTTACCCCAAGGATATTTGTTTTGACGTGAGCACAAATTTGGATAAAACAGCATATACCTAGACTCCACATAATATACATATATATTGTAGAATTATTTGATAATGTCAATATTATTTTCAATTTTATACCTATCGATATTGATATTTGAACATTAATAAAACACAAGTGATAGTTCTATCTATAACTAGTATCCTTAGCATTATAGAGGATTCTATTTCTACCTGAAATAATCAGTAGTATTATAGGTAGTCCTAAAACCTACAGTGTGAACTGCGAAGAGTGCTACCAATATTACAAAACTATTAATGATACTGCATTATTCAATATTGCATATAGATGTACCAAATTATAGATATACTGAACAATTATATCGATGTTTAAAAACACTTATTCTATAAATGGTATGATGGAATAACAATAACTTCAGTCTTAAAATCCCCTGGGTATTTGTAAAATCTTAAGAGCATTTAAATGGAGTTTCTTATAAGTAGGAGATTATGAGTCATTTTGACTTAATTAACTTTTAATAAATGTGAATATGAGATTTACAACTCCCTTACCTTCTTCCTTATCCAGGGTGTGATCTTGTTTAGGACCAATTTCATTGTTTGTGCTGCACGAACCACATTTCCTAACCCAATTGTATTCTCCAGCGACTCCATCTTTCCACAAGCACTTGTTTTCTTCAAAATCGCAGAAACCTGAAATTTGGATGTTTGGTATTATGGTGCTATTTATTGCACACACATGTTATATTTAAAATAACTCTTAAAAATAATATTATATCCATTTCAGAAGGTGAAAGTATTAACCATTTTTTTTACACTAACTTCGTTGCTATTTCTTTTCTAAGCTTGTTCTATCGTTGCTAAGGCAACTAACATTAAATCCATCATCTGATTTTTGCATTGCCAGATACTACAAGTATTATTGTTAAAGCAAATATTACATTTTGGATATGGAAGATTACAAAAAACAATCGAAATTAATTACACCATCGAGGCTTAATTTATTTCTTAGTATTGTCTTCAGCTAAAAACTTCTTTTCAGATAAAAAAAATTTTCCAACGTTATTTGTCTCAACTTCACTGCTATGTAGATTTATATTTTCTTATACTGCTAGTAATGTTGTGTCTATTGCATCAAAGTTGTATTAGTATTTTTTTAATTATTTTACATTACCTAAACATTTGTGTTGTAGTTATTTTTATAGAAATATTCCAAATGTGAGATATTTTGCAAAAACATTTTTGCGCCTTTTTCAAACAGATTAATTTTTAAAACTGATATTATTGTTAAAAAAGGGAATTATTGTTCGATGTTAATATGTTAATTAATACTTATATGGATAATATAAATGATTTTTTTCAAAATATTTTTTCTAATTATGGATGTCTAATTATTTTCTAACAATGTAACTGATTTCCTATCATAATATAAATGCAAATTTCAAATTTATAAGATAATACTCTAATTTTAAATGAGTCTCAGGTATCTCTGACGATAAAAGATTTTTTTATATTACATTTTTCGGAGCTTTTTTCCCCATCAAATGATAGATAAAAAATTTTGAAACCTAAAATTCGCGAAAAATAAAAAAAAGTAATATTATTACTTAATATTAATTAAAAGTAATATTTTATAACTGTAATTTATATACAATTATAAAAACATTGTATTGTATATATTATCTAGAAAAAACCTTAAAACAAAAATTTCATGCAATTAGCTCCAATAGTTAAGAAAATATTTTAACTCAAAATTCTGATTAGAAACTACGAAAAAGGAAAAAAATTTACAATGGTCAAATTCTTAATCGTAATCGCATACTAATTTATTACGTTTAATTATCGATTCCCATACACACACGGTATTTGAAAATGAAAAAGATAATAGAAATCTGTGTTTGATTTTTTCCCCTTTTTAAAATATTCGCTTAATAAAACAATAAGAAAAATTTTAACAAAAAGTAATTAGAGGACTTTGCTAAAAATAATGATTGCAAAAAGATGTTAATCATTTCATCGTTTAATCATTCATCATTACAACAATGAATCGTTTTCTCGAAGTAATCGATAATACGGCCTCTTAAGGTTTTTTTTCCGAATAGCTATTTATAGAACTAATAATCTGATTAGAACGAAATTTGGAATATTTAGTGTTTAGACCATACTCCACTTAATTCAAAAATTGTAATTACGTTATGATAAAATTATTTTTAAAAATTAACTAATAACTCTATTAACCGATTAATCCTTTGACACATACATTGTAATTTAATTTCCATTAAGCTAGTAACAGTTGTGCCATTTTATCCAGTTGCGTTGATAATTGCAAAAGTCATTCAGGTATCTGTTTTCTACATGTATAATGAGATAGAACCAAGACTGAAATAATGATAAAAAAAATTTAATTGGTGTCTAATACCTCTAAAAAGCCCTAACGAAATGTATGGATGATAGCTAAACAAATATATAGTTTTCTCACCTGTTTCAGGACAGTTTCCTGTGAGGAGTTTCACATCATCAAGTGCTACCAAAGCATTCACTCGTGTTTCCAAGCCTGCCGTGAATTGTAACTGTAATGAAGGAACAAATTATCATGAAAGTTGTAGTTATTTTCAGGCCTAAAAATGATTTTAAAAAATCCGCCATAACCTCAATTATTATGCATACTCCTTTCCAAAGTATTCTATTATGGGTTTTAAAAAATTTTTCATCTGTATAACTCGTTTTCTTAACTATTCTATTTCACCTTTTCAAAAACAGACAGCTTCAGGGAATATCATATTGTTCATTTAGAGAGCTGATAAAAAATCTAACGAAATACAATAATATTAATACTCAAATTACAAAATTTAAAATTTTACTTATGATACATGAAGCTACTTTTTAAGCGCCTTTTATCAATGAGAATAAGTTAAAATCTTTGCAAAACTTTCGACCATGAAAAATTGAAGATGAGATTTTTCATGCCGTATTTTTTATTAGACTTGTGACGGTCCTATCCACGCTCTTTTAACTAACAGTCCTCTTTGGGGAATTTCTGGTATTTAAAAATTATTTTATTTTAAAACTCCTCCTCGAAGAGGAAAACGTGAATATGAAAATTAGTACTATTATATATAGTCTAGGCTTTCAGGTTAATAAGAGCTAAGCAGAGCAGTGATTAAGCAAATTGAATGTGAATCACGGATATTTAATATTCGATCATTGAATTACTTAAGGTGACGAACTGTCACTGGAGACTGAATCTAGATTAATTATCCAAGAAGTCAGAATTATTGAATTAAGTAAGTGTATTTCACATTAAAGTCTTCTCATATCTCGCGTACCTCGTTAATTGTCTTCATATTTATTAATTGGTTGCATCTCTTATCCGCGATAGATTGAAATTGAGTTGTGGTTAATATTGTGAACAAATTAGATTGTTTTTGAAATATGTCTAGTCTTCCTTCCAATTCTCCCACATCTTCAGGCGCTCAGGTAAGATCATTATAGACTTACCTGAAAATCTGAAGTAATTTTCGCTTGGGCTTCAACATATGTCCACTGTCTGTGATATGTGACGTTCTTTGCTCTTGTAACCAGCCATTGTCCTGTAACAAATAATTGTTGACTTCAGAAACAAATGGAAGATATGTATCAAAAATATGTAAATATTTAAACTTTCTGTAAACCCTGTTTGTGTTTTCTTAAGCAAAATATCAGGAGTATTTATATTGTTGCGGTTTGCTTAATCCAACTCTTACAAAATAGAAACAATACTTATCTTTGAATCAAGATGTTGATTTTTATCTTGAATTTTAGAAACTAATTAAGGATTAAATATGTGCAGATACTTTGAAGTACTCTTTATATGCTATCTCCAAATAAGTTTACTTCTTTCATAATCTCTATTGTTTAAGAGTAGCAGGACATATTCGAAAGAGCAAAATGCCAAAAATAAGCTCCCATAAGCAAAGTCCATGTGTTTATGGGTGAGTGCGTGTATGAATATTAACGTCGCATTGTTCAGCTATACACGAAGGCTTTTGGCGATGGACCTCGTAATTTTGAACCACATGGTCAAGTTACGAAGACCCCTTCTCCTAACTACTACACCAACGGGAGGATGTTTGAACTCTCGACAAATTTAACGTACATCGCTTCCCCTACACGGTGGGTCTTCAGCGGCACTGGGCTCGAACTCCTGCTATGGCTGCCACGAATCTGTTACCTTGACCACTAGGCTACCACGGCCACTATTTGCTTATGTGACATATATCTTTAAAAATTTCCAACAGAGCTTAGATTTTTTTTGTGGTCTTAATAAAGATATTTTAATCCTTCTGTAGAAATACAAGAATAATTTTCTAGTTAAAATTTTTTTTCTGTTTAATTTAAGTTACGATATAACTTTTGATACTTTATAATTACCATTTTTTTAAAAAAAGTATCTCTTTAATATGTAAAATATTTTTTGCTCGTGTATAAAACAATACACAAAACAGAGTGAATCTATTTTTTTAGTAAAATATTGAAATAGTTTCTTTAAAAAAGTTTGAAAATTTCTAGTTTTTCCCCTTTTTTTCCGACATAAAACTATTTATTTAAACATTATGTACTACTTCAACTGTGAAAAAAACAGGTTTACTATATGCACAGGTATCCTGTATAGAAGTACAAAAAATTTGGTACCATATATGCAATAGGTTTTTAAAAAAGTGTACCTAAAAGCAAAAAATTTTGCTTTGGAGAAAAAGTGAAAAAACTAAAAATATTTGTAAGCGTTTGCTTACATTTTTGTCAATTACTTCTTTTATACTTTAAGGTTATTTTATCAATGAACATATAAGTGTTATAAATTTTTAGATTCAGAAAAATATGCACTGTTTTTTTAATAATAAAACTAAAAAAATCAATTTTTTTGAATGTGTATGATGTCCTGGTTTTTCTTAAACCAATAAAACTTCCCCATTTCCACCTACCGCTCCTTAACATCTACTAGTACTTCTTAGTGTAATCAAGTAACCCTTACTATTCAATCTTCAAATCTGGGAAAATAATTGCATAAGCTTATTTGCATATATCATAGTTCTTTATAAGGCGAGTTTCTTATATCAAATCCCCGAGATTGGTTGAAGAAAAACACGTATGAGAACCCTCTATATGGCTATCATTTCGATTATTTTATATTCCTATATTCCTACCATCAAAGAATATGTTGTGCTGAGAGAAAAAGAAATTTCCTCAATATTCACATACGGACACTTTTAAGTACTGATTTTAAAATAATTTATATCTAAGGCTTGGTCATAGGACTTTCCTTGTGGGCTGGGAGTTCCCATAACTCAAATGCAGAAATTCTCTCTTAGAATTTTCCCTAACCTCGCCTAATACAGAACTAAAAATGTCTTAAGACTATATTTAGCTTAATGTTAAAGAACACAAAGAAATTTAGAAAAAATTTATTTTATAGGTAAATTATCTTAATTTTAGTTTAAAGTTAAGAGGTTGTAACAAATATACCCGTAACACAATATAATTACTTAACTAATATACCGCGATAAAAATGCACATTTGTTACTAAAAAAGTAAATGTCCAATACCTCACTTTAATAAATTCAATTTAAATGCATCCACGTTAAATTAATTCATCGAGACAAAACTTGAAAATATTGTTTGCAGAAAAAACTGAATAAGTTTTTTTTTAAAAAAAATTACACATAAATCTTATATGTAGCTTTGCATAAGATAGTAAAAAATCAGGCTGTATTGAACAGGATGATTCATAAAGGAGTATATAATTTTAATGTGCTACGAATCAAGAACAATACAAGATATTATAAGCCACCTGTAACAGAATTGTATGGTACTATTTTAAGTTTTGTTTGAGACAGTCACAAATGTTCTATGCGTAAATCCTTAGTCACGTGACACACATAGAGCCGTTAATCTATTTCCGACCAAACACACATTACGGTATCCGACTACCCTAAAATTGTAAATTTGTCAAAAATAGACAATTTTTTATGATCTTATTTTATAGACCATCTTGTTAGCTTAAAAAAAATACCAAGGTTATTATTTTCCGTTCACTAGAACAAAAACTACAAGTATTTTAGTAAAAGCGAATGCCATTACTTTAAGCAAGATGTCATATTTGAAAACGCGTTTTACTCGAAATGTGTTTTTTTTTAATGCTCAAACGAGAACAGCGATTGCTGGTAAAGTTTTGAAAATAATTAACAGAAATTTTTTTGTGTATGTTCTATATAATAGTAGAAGTGTTTTTACCTTCAAATGTACCAATCATTGTTTTATAACAAAATTTACAGTCCCTTATGTTAATATAAGCAATTTCGTATAATAACTAAGATAAAGTGTTTTAGTTTTTGTAAAAATTAAAATATCTCTTATCTGAGGATCATTTCAAAAAAGAATAGCATAGCAACACTTCAAAATTGAAAATTTGTTCATGAATTTTGGGTACCGAATACGTTTATGTTATACCGTAAATACCGTTTATGTTTTTTTTTTTTTTCTTTTGTAAATTTTAAAAAATTTCCCCCCATTTTAGAAAAATAATTTCTTTTTCTCTTCTTAATTTTAGCATAATTTTCTTAAAATGTACTAAACAAATCTAAAAACCATAAAAAAATCCCCATATCTCCATTTTTTTAATAAAAAAAAAGTTGTCGCTCAAGTAGTTCGTATACCTCAAGATATCAAGTCCATCGATAGCGGCTGTGATATGTTGTTTCAGCTTCGTTTAGGACCTCTACTCTTGCACAAACACAGACCTTAATTTCAAATTTTTCATACTGTTGTTAGATTTTCTAATTGAGGGGTCTTTTCCGAATCGTAATGAAAAATGCAGTAGCACAGCAATTATGAATCCCATTTTGTTAAATTCGAGAAGACAAAAGGCCTTCTCCACTGCAAACACTGCCATTTCGACTGGTTAGACACATTACATACCCACTAATGTTCTGTCAGGGTGCGAGACATAAACTTTAAAAGTAGATCTACCCAAGATGCGCTGAGGAGTTGTCTGTCTTTGACTATTACTGCTTTACTATATAAAGTGAATGGACTAAATTCATGACGGTCACATGATAATGTAAACACGTGTTCTATACATTGAATTCAAAACGGACAATAAACTAGCTCGTACTTTTTATTCTATTTGTAAAACTTAGGTAAAATTTCAAATTGTATAATTGGGTAAAGATGCTCAAGAGTTATAAAAAGAAATTTCTGCAAAAAGATTTTAAAATTAAAGAAAAAAAGTCTTGTTTTATACATGTACTTTTAAATAAAGTGACAAATATTAATTTTTTTTGAAAAAAAGTTTCTGTAAAAAACGTAATTTGACAACAACGAAGTGCATGAACTGATTTGCTGAAAATAGATAATGGACTAAATTCATGTGACGTCATAATCACATGATAATTTTGAACCACGTATTTTTAGCCAATAAGGTTCAAAAACACATGTGACGTCATAGTCACGATAAATGCAATTATCTATTTTCAGCAACTCAGTTCATGCATTTCGTTGTTGCCAAATTACGCTTTTTACAGAAACTTTTTTTTTTAAAAATTAATATTTGTCACACTTTATTTAAAAGTGCATGTATAAAACAAGACTTTTTTTCTTTAATTTTAAAATCTTTTTGCAGAAATTTCTTTTTATAACTCTTGAGCATCTTTACCCAATTATGCAATTTGAAATTTTACTTAAGTTTTACAAATAGAATAAAAAATACGAGCTAGTTTATTGTCCGTTTTGAATTCAATGTAGAACACGTGTTTATATTATCATGTGACCGTCATGAATTTAGTCCATTGCATTTATCGTGACTATGACGTCACATGTTTTTGAGCTTGATTGGCTAAAAACACGTGGTTTAAAATTATCATGTGATTATGACGTCACATGAATTTAGTCCATTATGAATCACCTTATATATTAACACAAAAGTAGTTTGCTGTAGAAAGATGTCATCGCTTTTTGGATCATTAATATTAAATAAAAACAGCTCGTGAAAAAAAAGTTACACGTTTTGAGTGGCATCAATATTACAATTACGAAGCAACTCACTTCCTTCTTTTGAATTCGGAAAGTTTACGTGAGCCTGTATGTAAGCATTTTTCACACTTCCCCAGAGCCAGCTGGAACCATCTCCATCGATATAGTAGTAGAAATGCAAGCAATTCATTGGATTTTTAGGCTTCTTGTACACAGGGCTACTCAGAAGAGGCGTTTGAAGATTAGCTGAATTTCCATCACAATACCAGTACCCTCCTGAAATAATAAAACTGCACTTTAATTTCCAAAGTACATTAAGTATGTCTTAATGCAGTGGACATTATACTATTCAAAATCACCATTAAAAAAAAGACGAAGTAATGGTAAAAATCTATTTGACCGAAACGCTACATCTCCCCGACATGTACCTCCATGCCAAGTTTCGTTACGATCCCGCCATTATTTCTTGGTGCGCTAATTTTTTTGTCCAGGAGTGTATTTTATAATCTTGTCACTTTTTTATTTACTTCATTGTTCCCTAGAAAAAATTACATTCCTAAACTTTAGTGCATAAATTCGTATGGTGCAATATTTAAACTCTTATCCGATTTGCTTTATGACATGTATACTTAGTTGCCTTGAAACATTGTGTATTTTCTCATTCCAACCAGATTGCCTAAACCAGAAAATATATTTCTTTGAGCATTAAAACACTAATGTAACAATAAACGGCTATTCATTGGTTGCATACTTTTGACTAAAAAATTCGCATGTGATATTACCACTTTTGTTCATTTAGTTTTTCATGATTTTTATTTACGTTATTATTTTATTACAGGTACATGCAAACAATTTTAAAGTATTTCTTTTCCTTGTCTTGTTTCTGATTGAAGAATGTACCTAACAATTATTTGCCATGATTGGTCAGGTAACATAAAGAAAAGAAAAACTAATGCCTTAGAAGAGTTTACGCATTTTTTGCACTTGAGTAGCATGGTGGAGTTAACACTTTTTTACCATGAAACACACCGTAGATGGTAAGATTAAACAACTGTAAAGCACTCTGGAGATCTCGTTCAGCAATAGTTTGCTAAGTTTTGTTAATTTATCAATAAAGTTTATAATATAGCAGGTCGTGCAAGAGTTTTTTTTTCCTTTGTCTAATCCCAGATGGATAGTGAAAATGTGCAGACTTGTGACAATGGATTTAAGTTTACTAATATCATGATGGTGAGGTACCTATATTTTATCACTGAGTTTATACGTAAATTAATTCTTTCTTTAGAGTGACATTTCCAACAAACAGCAAAAAGACGTGGACAACCATCAGCATCAGGCTTGGAGAAACTTACTTAAGAGAAAACTACTCATTTTCAACTCGTCGAGAACAAAAAAACAATGATCATATGGTTCGTACAAAAAGAAAAGCTAAGGATGGAAGTTAGACTACAGCTTATTTTTGCGAAACATGGAAAGTTCATTCTTTCCTGCACGTTAAATATGATCTTAAAAAGTATCACATTTTTAAGAAAATGCTTATAAAATTTAAATCTTGTGTCATTACGATACATAAAATAAATCTAAAATGTTGAATTCTAACACCGTTAATTACCTAATTCATTTTCTTAAAAATACATACAAGTTTACACCAACAACATTGAAAATAAAGAGGAAAGCATTAAAAATATTACGTACTCTCACCAAGAAAAAGAGATGCCCTGGATATTTTTCGTAATTGTCAAAATCAATTAAACAAAATTGGTATTGTTTATTAATTATATAAATGAGTAATTTTTCAATAAAAATTAATGGCCAGCCATGGAAAAGTTTGAACATGATGTAGGTCTTAAACTGCTCGAGCTACAAGCGGATGAGAGTTATCTTGCTGAAAAATTCCCCCTGAAAGACCACTTAGGAAGGACCTCATGCGGGGTAGAATAATATCATCAGCACAAAGCTGCGTCACTAATGTTCCACGCACCACAGTTAGAGTGGAGCCGCTATCATAGGCTTTGGCTTCCCAGACCATTACGCTTGCTGAGCGGGCAGTGTGTCGCGTGAAAGCGCGGGTGAAAATGTGCCATTCAACAAGGCTTCTCCACAACTGTAAGAGGTTATCATTTGTCCCTGAAACGAACGGGGGTCCTTTATTAAACACCACTGGTAATCTGTGGCATTTCACGTCGCACTGGCTTAGTACCATTTTAGACGGAGTCATCGATGTTTTAGTGCTAAAGGAAATACACGAAAAGCTTGAATAGTAGACTCGCTTTCACAAGACATCTGGAAATATTTTGTGGAACAACTGGCAGCCAGGGGAGAACACAAGGATGGGAGGGGGTTCCGATTCCGAACCCCCACAGCCCTCGATTATTTCCCTATTAATTAAAATCCTGTGTATATAGTAAGTAAAATTTAATCAAATATTTGTTATAAATAATTAATTTTATGAATTAATGCTAATTATTTCTTCAATAATGAATTTTTTACGGGTTTTTGTTCCCAAAGTTGACAAAATAAAAAGCAAATGTTGGATGTCGTATTGGAGCATGATACAAGGATGGTGCACTTTCAACCTGGAACCCCTTCCCCTTGAAAAATTTCTGTATATGCCACTGCTGGCAGCCTATATCTGATCATATCGTGGAGCGAGTCACTAGCGCTTGACCCACGATCCTTCAATTACCTCGACTTGTCGTCTTTCGGACCTCCACACGTGGATCTCATGTCGTGTTCACTGCTACCAACATGATCTGAAAACACACTCCGAATGATCCAACCAATGAGCAATACGGTGCTTCGAAAAACTTGGGGTTTTTCTTGTCGATGTGATCCGGCCCCTCTCAGACTCGCTTAAAAGTGCACAATGTCTGTTCACCCGTCTACCTTGTATTCTTCGCTAATATTAGTCCTCCTAGAGTAGGAATGTGTTATTATGAATCTTCCACTATGCATCATTTTTAATAGGAACCACTTCCTGATTGGGGTAACTCGCGTGTGTTGTTATGCGTACTGGCACCAAACTTGAATCATTTTCATACAGGACATCATACAATTACTTCATAAAGTTTCGCGATTGCAGACTCGCTTCCTTCTTGGTAAGCTAATTTCAATGTTCCTCAATATCTATGCATATCCAACTCTTTTTTTACACGATTTTGAAATAACATGGTACACAAATCGAATGTTTTGTTCTAACACGAATTCCAAAACAAACAAAAAACGAAGATTCGTACTTTTTGGATGATGACGATTTGATCATCGAACTTATAACAGTTTATGATAATAAAGAAGTCGCTAATGACGAAGTCGAAGGTGAAGTTCAACTGTTTACAGCTGATTTAATTCGCGAGGTCTTGAAATTTGCTACGCAAGTATGGAACCGCATTTTCTTACTCATGATCCTGACATGGAACGTGCATTAAAATTTCAACGTATCCATAAGTTTTGTATAGCAGGATATCAAGAATTATGTAAACAACTTGAGAAACCAAAAAGCAAATAAATAAATAGCAACCACTAATTAGAGACATTGTAACAACAACAACAAAAAATCAACTGATGTTGTTTAATAACGAAAGGATTTCTTTATTTGCATCAAAACCGTCAGTTGTATAAGGCATCTACTGATGGCAGCATTTTTGATCCAGTTCGTAATAAACTTGCACACTGGTTATCAAGTAGCGATGAATTAGTAGTTTATTATTTAGTTAACAGTTTTTATTCCTGATTTCAATTTGAATTATAGACTAAATTTTCACTATACACTAAATTTCAATCTTTTTTTTTTTATAAAAATGAATTGTTTTTGTTCTATAAATAAGTAACATAGATTTTATTATTACTATTTTTGCACTGTTTTTTTAAGGAAACAATTTACAGATTTCTCAACTTACACGATTTTTTAAAGTTGTAGAACATAGCCCCAAATTTACCATATGTCGCATATATTTTCTTACTTCTTTTTTTTTTGCATGGTTATCTAAGGAACGTATCTACAGTGTAAAAAAGAGTCGGGTGTATATACAATATATAAGCTTAAAAAACAAACAAATATAATTTACCAATTTCTGTTCCAAGTGTATGGTCCACTGTCGGCATCATGTCACTTCGAAAAAAGTCGAGGAAAGATTTACTTTGGGATTCCGATTTCCAACTCCATTGCAATGAGCCCAATCTAGTTGCAGTGTATCCACAATCGGAGTCATCGAAGGAACATAGCTTTAATGCGTCTAAAAATTAGATAAAAATATTTTATTAAACAGACTAATTACAGTATCTTATGTTTGGAGAGTTAAGTAAGTAGTAAGATCATCTAAGTTGAAATGTAAAGTGGAACTAAAGCCATTTTTTAAATTAAATACTTGATTAAAATTTAATTTTCTAAAAAAAGATAAAAAAGACCTCACATTATCTTTTATGAATGTTAATGGTGATGAATAAATTTTTTTCTTTTAAATTTTCATGTATTTTTTCATACATTTTTTACATTAAAGGTTCCTAGAATAATTTAATATTGACTGCATTTATTGTTTCTGTTTAAAAGTAACTTTTAATTAATTATTAATTAAGAAGTTAAGAGATACTAGAGTATATTTAATTTTTAATGTGTATTACCTTTATCATTTGAACATTTTCCAGGTATTAACTCTATGTCATCCAAAGCTATGTCGCCTCGAGTTTTTGAAGCTACTCCATGTTTAGCCGTGAACAGAACCTGTAACAAAAGAAATAAATCGAAATGTTATTAAATTTTTTCCCCAGCAAAATTCATCGAATAAAATCTTATCTGGAATTATCTTCTCTCAACAGAACTGTGCTTAGACTAAATATAACAGGAAAAACTGTTTACATGTATATGTTATGGAGTAAGACTTGTACACAGGATTTTAAATAGGGATTTGTGGAACATTCTTTAAAAGAAAATATAGAAGCTTTTTTTAGAAACTGTTACCAGCAATGGCAGCACATACAGAAGTGTGTGAATGCTGAAGGGAACTACTTTGAAGGTGAAGGTATCAATTCACGAAGAACTGATTTATTGGACCGGTATCGTTTTTTGTGTGTCACACCTTGTACATAGTTTCTACCCATTCCTTCTTGGTGTTGCCTTTTTATTGGCACAGTGTAATCCAAATTACGAAGATGCTCGTTGAAATTTACGAAGATTCTGCACAGTACTGAATAAAGAATGGTTACTTGTCTTAAAATATATCAGTTTTAAAAAAAAATTATATATTATTTTTCATAAATTCCTTCAAAACCTATATAGAAAAAAAAACATATATATTAGACAAAAACAAACTACTTTCTACTATTTGAATGTTCAATTTTCAGTTAAACAAACAATTAATCGATGAATTTCATCCTCGTCTTTTCTCAGAGCAATCGGCAATCTTAAATCGTGCTGAAATAAATCAAGATAGAAGGAAGTGCCCGCTTATTGTACCATTTTCCTTCAAAAAATAGATGGTTGTACTTACTCTGTAACCTTTGAGTTTCATGGAACCTGATGGCATAACGCTGAAAAACGCTTCTTTCCAACGGTCTCCTTGGGTTCTACTTCTGGTGAAGTATTCTACGGTCTCCCCCGTGTTGCTAAAACTCTGAGTCTTGACAGTGAGGTCTCCGATATTTGCGCCATACATATGATAGAAGAAGCGGACGCAAAAAGTGTTTTTCAGTACTACACTCTGCAGAGAAACTGGATTCGTCTTGGCAGAACTCACATTGACAAACAAGTAGCTACCAGTTCCTGTAACGATAAAATAACGTGTATAGTAAAATAAAAAAAAATGAAACTATTTTTTCCTACTTTTATTGATTACTGATATGTGGTCTCTCAAAATTAACTAAACAATTTCAAATGAGTACAGTATTTAATGCTTTTATAATAGCAAATTAAATAGCATTAACCGATTTTTTTTTTGAAATTGTATAGGCATGGAAAAGATTGCATCTCTTAAACGAGTACCATTGTCCATTTCGCAATGTGGGATCTTTTAAGGTTACATACATTCAGTAAATTTCCAAAATATTAGTTTATTGAATCTCAAAATCGGTGACAGAAGTTTTGAAAATCTATGTTGGAGTTAGAGTTTAAATTGCTATAATTCATTGCTTGACAAAAGGGGAAAAATCCGTATTAATTACAGAATTTTAAAAAAAAGAATCATTAGTTTAAATGCTTTTCCAAATGATTCATGAATATAAAAAAAGCATAGTGTACATCGAGTGGGTGTCAATCTCAAAGTATAACTTGGGTCAAGCAAACAAAGTTTAACTTGAGGAGGGCAACAAAAAATGAATATTCATAAAAACGTAGGTTTATTTCGAATAATACATAATAATACAAACATATAAAAGCAAAAGAAAAAAATTGGGGGAGGGGGGAAACGTTTGGCGAATTTTAACAATCTCATTTTTATACATTGATTTATTATTTTAATATATATTATTGGGTGCCGATATATTGGCCAGGCTGCGAGTTTGATACACCTGGTGCACATTATTCTCCTAAATTTATTCAATTTAACATACTACAGTGCAAAGATCGCTCTCACTTGAAGCATTCTCTTCTTGCCAATCTTTCCTGTTCTCTATGTGGGGATTGAAATTTACTGACATTTGTTAGTGACCGTATACGTTTTCAAAAAACTAACGTAAATTTTCAAAAATAGGAAATTTTTTCTCAACATCTTTCAACAACAGCAAAAAATGCGCGGTATGAAAATGTGCTGTATTCAATTCACCTTTTTCTCCATTCTCTTAATATAATGCCCACACACAAAAAGTAGTGTATATCCGCTCCTTTTTACTTATATGTCCTCCCTTTTACGAGTGCCAAGTGTATTGTTAAGAAAAAAGATGAAAGAGCTTACTTCAATTCAATACACAGAGAGAAATTCCAATAAGATCCGGTGTAATAATCTTAAAAATCTTTCCATGTGGCCAAAACTTAAAGTAGTTGCCGAGTTTTGTCTGGCTACTGGACACGACTGTGTTCTCAAACATCTTCATCGAATTCATGTTGCACAGCCCCTTTCTGCACACTCTGTGATATTTGGGAAGAAGGACATCGATGCTTACTACATTCGCCGCTGCCCAAAGCTAAAGGGCTCCTCTTTGAGCCATCTTTATTGGCAAGCTAGGAACCTATTGTGTTCATAGACTTTTCTCACCACGTTTTTATATCTTACTTTGTTTTGCTTTTTTTACCCTACCCTCTTGTGGTGTAGTGGTCTTTTGTAACTCTGACCATTGGAAATAAAAAAAAATACTTATATGACCATCTAAGGATGCACTTTGGATTTTTGTATTCGAGATTTTTAATTTCAATAATATAATTGCTGCCTATAACCATGTCCTAATCGGAGGAAGACATTTATCAGATAAGCATGTATTTTAAATTTAACGTAGACAGTATTTTAAAGATTTAAAAGTTTTTACGATTTGTTAACGTACCAGTGCCTAGGGTATGATCTACTGAGGGTCCAGTGTCACCTTTGTTCAGCCGTCCTCTTCCGATTTTCCAGTTTTCCTTGTTGTCTTTCACGTTATTTAAAAACGAACAGATTCCGGTCTCGAAGGTGCATTTGTAGCTTTTTCCTTGACCTGCGAAGAACAAAAAAGATTCTTAATTGGGATGAAAATAATTGATACCAAATTTATAAAAAAGTAGGCGTAAAATCTGTAGCTATAAATTCAAAAATCCATCGAAAAATATGAATAAGGCATTTTGATTAAATGCCTTCTCTAAATATTGATTATTTCCTGAAAAAAGGAAGTTGTATCAACAAACTTAGAATTATTCTGCAGTAATCCGTACTCATTTTGTTTTAATTCAACTAATAACTTATATTAATCACTTTGGAATTTAGTTTTCTCTTTCAAATTACGTTCTATCATTCTATTGAATCAGGGGTGGGCAACGAGCGGCTCGCAAAGCCAGAAAATATTGCTTTGTTTCGATATTTCTTTCCCGTGTGCGATCGAAGATTCGTCTTTTATTTTTCACTATTAGGAAAACAAAGTACCTGAAAGTATTTCTACTAAGAGATCATCTACAGAGATTGGAGGACGAGGTCACTAGTATATTTCAAGATTAATAACAAAACTGATTCTGAATTCAATGTACTCTGTTATCCCAATAATGCTGATATTGATGCAGCACCTGAGAAGCTGTAGCTTGAACTTTGTGACTTGCAGTCAGAAAGTTCACAAAGTTGTCACTGTGTGAAGAAAATGTTTAATGTTATGGCATTGACTTTTACATATTTTTGTCAACTGGACAATTTCTATATACCGGGTGGTTATAATTAAAGTTACACTATTCAGAGGTCAATAGAACCTGTTCTGCTTATCGGATTTTGATGAAACTTGGAATATATACCATATGAAACATGGGGAAAAATTTTCTGTAGTAAAAAAATTAGTACAAATTTTGACCACCAGGTATTCCTTATAGGGTATTCTTTATGCAAATCCGTAAAACCCCTCTCTGAACTTGCAGTCATATCCATAGAATCACTTAGCATGCGTTTGTTATCATTAATCATTTCTGCTTTACAGGGAAGGCAGTGTTTGCAAACCACTATCGTTATGAAAGATGCAGCAACTCCCCTCATTGGGCGCCAAGTAAAAGCACTGCTTAGAGCTAACTTTGGCAATAATCGTGTAATATTTATATATTTACCGGATGCATGGCCTTCTCGCTCACCCGATTTAAATCCTTATGATTTATGGTTGTGGGGATTTCTAAAAGACCGTGTTTACAGCGAAGGAATTAAGACTTTACCTGATTTGAAAGCTAGCATTTTCCCCCATGTGGCGTGAGTTGCTTCGCGCTACCATTGAAAACGCTATAATGCGCTTTCAACACGTTATTGATGTCAATGGAGCCTAGTCTGTAATTAAATAAATTTTAACGATTCTAAAATATTTTCTGTCCTTCTTTGTTCGTCTTAGTAGTCAAAATTTGAACTATTTTTTTTTATTACAGAAACCTTTTCCCCATGGTCCATATAACATACATTCCAGATTTCATTAGAATCCAATAAGCAGAACATGTTCTACAGGCCGCTGAATAGTATAACTTTAATTATAACCGCTCGATATATGAATGAAGAAATTTGCGGGAAAATAGTTCTGTGTATTTTAGTCGACATTTCTTGCATGAAGATCAGTAAGAGTGACTATTGATGCACGTTGACTGACATAAACTTGCAGGCCTTGGTGAGAATTCCAACTAGCAATCTCCTGATTTTTTAAAAAAATAATACGTAGAAAAGTATGATATATATAGGGTACATTTGTCTCCTTAAACTGATTCTAAAATTAAATGGGCTTGTGTGTGTAGCTATAAATAATATGCAACTAACACAGTAAATAAATCGAATAAATTCCCGCTATTTTATTTAACTTATATATTTATTATTTTTATAATGAATGCAATCATTTTAAAAGGTGCAGTCCACCTGTATCCTCCGCTCCCATAATGTAGTCGGCGAGCCAAAACAAGGTTCTCACCCATGTGGTAAGTTATTCTTTCCCTGGAGGCAAAACTACAGTTCATTGAAAATTACTTTAAAAAATTAAAAGGTGATCCGTCATTTTAAAAAATAATATTGTAGTTGCAGATGTTAAAATATTCAGGATATTTTTACACAAATTTTTCACTTTTACACAGCATGGGATTGTTAGGACATTTTCCTGTTTTAGGGATTGATAGGACAAAAAATGTACTGTCACCTGCATGGTGCTCAAGGTTACGGCCAACGACAGGTGTACAATCTAGCCCTTTGCCATGATGTAATTCGTGGGCCTCGATCTGACACATGCCGATCAGGTGGCATTAGTAAAAACACAGCAACAGGAATCGTTTAGCATAGCTCCTCGTCAAATCGCATATAACATTTCAATATCAACAAGCTATATTTTTGAAACAGATAATCTAAGACAACATAACAAAATAAAATATTTTTTTTTTACTTTTTAAATTAAATTAAGTTTGTTTTTGGAGGGATTAAAGAGCCCTTCTTTCTCAAATTATGTGTATTTCTACAAAAAAAACCATAATTGATAAAATTTTGGGTTATTTAACATACATTATTTTATTTCCTAAATTTCTCCTAGTACTGAATTATACCGGTATTTTATAAGATTTATCCATCTACGATAACGAGTTTTGGAAAGTTATGTTCCTAAAGGATTCATTGCTTAAGTTCTACGCCAACCATCTTACAATAACAAGTACAAGTGTGTTTTCCCAGTAAGATATCCAGATTGATTTATTGCTTGTTAGCATCACATTTTGAAGTTACTCAAGGGCTAATTGTTACGGACTTCCGTAATTTTGAACCACGGCCAAGTGAAGATCACATCTCCTGATCTAGTACCTCATTCTTCCTTACCATTAAGTCAGTGGTAACTTAGAAGTCATGGTCACGAAATCGTGCCGGCATGTCAACTCGGTAGTTCGCATCCTGATGCCCCTGAAGACCCGCTATGTAGAGGGGGGGGATGAATGTTAAATATGCCTAGGTTTTAAGTTCTCACGTTGGCGTGATATGAAAATTAGTAGATGAAGGTGACTGCTCAGGTGTCTTTTTCGTCCCTTGACCACGTCCAATAGCTTTCGAATTGCTTTAGGGTTCGATATAAATACTCACTCACTCGTATACCACACCCCTATGAGGACTTTGAGCCTCAACAGATTTAAGTGCCCCAACCCCTCTACAAATCGGATCTTTAGTGGTATCACGACCTGAATTCGCGATCCTAAAAAAAAACAATGATAGCTACGACTTCGAAACCCTGATCATTGGCTACCGCAGCCGTGCAATTTTTTCTTTCGTATCATGAGAAATTAGAAGTGTAGTTATTAGTACTTCATGTATTTAAAATTGCTAACTACAGAACTAAAAATTATGTTAATAAAGCATATTTTCATCACTTAGAATTAGAGTAATGTAAAACCTTTGGCAACCGCATTGTCATACCTAGGAGCCTTCACTTAAAAAAAAATTCTTTTCGGTCTTTTTGAGGCCATGGGAGCTTAGTGGTTGCGGTCACGAACTCGATATCGGAGTGTCGCGGGCTTGAGTTCTGCCGTGTAAAGTGAGCCAATGCACGTTAAATCTGACGAGATTCAATGTCATCTCGTTGGTGTGGTAGTTAAGAGAAAGAGGTGCCAATCAGTGGCGTAACGTACACCCCCGCATCGTGGGGGGGGGGGTTCTAGGGGGCTCGAAGCCTGACTACTGCCGAGTGCCTACTTGACATTTGTAAAATCTAACTTGGGGCCCAAAACCTGACTTTGCAGGGGAGCCCAAATGTTCTCCGTTACCCCACTGGTGCCATCTTAGGTGTGATGCTCTTCATTTGACCGTGGTTCAAAACTACGAGGTCCTTCGCCAATAACCCGCGTGTTGCTTTATAGTGGGGGACGTTAACAAACTCTCAGTAACGCGGTATAGTATACATCTTTACTGGTTGTTTTTTAATGACGCATTTAGAAAATGCTCGAGGGCTACTGGCGTCATACTTCATTATTTTGAGCCACTTTCAAATATATATCACTGAGTCTCTATTTTGAGAAAGTCTTGATTATATTTGATTCTAAGAACTTCTCAATAAAAATAATAATATATAGGAGACAAGATTTGAAAAGTGCACTCAAAAACATTATTGATAATTTACATTCATTGAAATAATTTACTCAGATTAGAAAGAAGTTATCAGCATTTTGTGTGTACACAATCATATTCTATTACTATTTTAACTACAAAAAAAATGTAACCATAATACTATTCTGATAAGGGAATGAGATAACGAATTAAAAATCTTTGACTTTTAAGTAATGGGCGTTTCATTTAAAAAGTGTTGCAATAAACGAAAAAGAACAGTAGTTAATGATGGTATTGTTACAACGTTTATCGATAAGACATCCCTTTATATTAAAATATTTTTATCAAAAGCCACGATAAGGTGATCTTTTCGGTTGTGGATCTTATCATTAACAGAAACATTGAATAGGTTTAGAAGATAATTTGACAGATAACACTAAAGAAGAATTCGTAAAACAATTAACAAAGAATAATCATATTTTCAGAAAGCAAAAAAAAAAAATATTGGTACTTATCTGAATATAAGAGTTCTAATTTAAGATTTAAAAAAATAAATCTTAAATTAATTAGTTATTATTACTATGTAATAATATTATAAATGGTTGAATATATTACATTAAGAAATTTGGAACCAAATCATACGTTTCTCTTCAAGAGTTGCTATTATTTTTCATTAAAAATAATGTGTTATTCTTTTTTATTGATGTTTAGTCTATCATTATATTTACTTCATTTTAACATTCTCTCTTTTATATTGTTTCTTATGCCACCTGATCTCGAATGCGTCAGATCCAGCCCCACGAAATTCATTATGGCAAGGGGCTAGAAGTATGCCTGTCACATTAGCCATAGCCTTGGGCTCTATACAGGTTATTTAGCTGGGTTCCACCCTAATTTTTGAGGAGAGGAGAGAATATCCTGAAGAGGTTATTGACCTCCCACCAACCTCACAAGAGAACTTGCAGCTCGACGGCTATTCCTTCCCTGCTACAAAGGGGAAATATACATTTATACAAACATCCATGTCTTCTCCGGGATTCGAAACCATGTCCCATGACACAGCGTTGATAACCACTATACCGGATGGTCGACTCTACCCCTTCATGAATTTACTTATAAAAATAGTATCATCCAAAAGTGTTTTTCTCTAACATTACTACATTACAACTACATCGTCATACATAACAAACTGTTATTCGTCCTCTTTGCTATGTATTTCACGTTGTTGAACAGCTATATATTGGTTTTATTTTAGCTATTTAAGTCCTATCATTTAGTTTTTAATTGCATTGAAAAAAATTCTTTACAGCCCTCGGCTTTTGATTTAAAAAGAACAGAACTTGAATTTCTAAAACAGAAGTATATTTATCTAGTACCACTGAAGACCCACCACGTAGGGGAGAGATGAACGTTAAATCTTTCCACAGCTCAAACGTCCTCCCATTGGTGTGGTGTGATAGTCAGGAGAAGGGGTGCCAGCTCAGGTGTTGTCCTCGTCACTTGACCATGGTTCAAAATTACGAGGTCCGTCGCCAAAAGCCCTCGAGTATCTAAACAATGCGACGTTAATATTCACTCACTCACTCACCGGTAAACCACATTCTTAACGGATCTGTACTTATTAAAGAAACACCCCTGCCAAATTTGAAATTTGGAGATTGAATAGTTCCAGAGATTTCATGATGAGTGAATGAATGAGTCGATTTTCTCCCATTTTGGCATTTATGAGTATAGTAATATATTTGTGTTTTATTCTCTCAGGGTTAAAATGTTTAATCAATCCTATTTCAAGCTCTCTTCAAAAAGAAGTACTTTGAAACTACAAATATACTCGTTTTTCAAAATATATTTTTACGAGATTTTTTTTGCATGATTAGTATTTAGTAGGAACCAGAAAAGCTAGAACTGTTTGGCATAAATTATTATCAAATGGAGATACTTGTAAGTCAAGCAGAGAGATGTATGTCTGATAATTACAACAAATTAAAGATATAAATAAACGTATTTAAAGACTTACAGATAAGTGCAATTGATAATCTAATTTGTTTAAATTATACCAACTATCTACAGACACCTGTCGCCTAAATTTAAATTTAATCTTCTTGTAATATATTCTGAGTTAATGAATATATCTGAGTTCACTTCATTCATAGTGTTCTAATTGTATTATATAAAATCACTTAAGAATGAAGATACGTTCATATATTTATCAATATAAGCATCTGAACTGGAATGTCTTTTGCTTTAAATTTATTTTAAGTAATTTCATATAAAGATTATTTTAATAAAACAATAAATTGTGGACGAATCCTCTTATTTTGTAGTTCTATCAAAAATAATTTTAAAATGTTCAATTTAAAACTACAATTTTTTAAAAAAATATTATTTAGTAATAAGATTATACAGTTGTTTGTGAATTCATTAATTGAAAAATTTATTGAAAATTGTCAAATTTAAGAAGTAGAAATGTGTTCACGGATGTATATAATTAAAGTTCTATATTTAAAAATTTATTTATATTTCTTCATAATAGTTTTTTTTTTTTTTAATTTAAGTTACCTAGTTTCTTAATTTTTTTCGTTTGAAATTAAGCATTTTAAATCCAAATAACTCTAGTTTTCGAAATGAATAGGTAAACTCTTGTGAGAAACATAGCTGGCTAAAATTAGATCATAAAACAGATAAACAATTTTTCCAATAAAATATTTTAATACACTTTAACGTTAAACTTTTTTTTATTTCAAGAACAAAGGCAAAAAGTTTTACAGGATTTCTAAAACCTTTCATTCTTTTCCTCTCTCTCATCTGAAAAATTTCCATAATGAACTTTTTCATAGTTAAACTATTAAAAATTAAGTGTTTAATTTTTATGAGTTATCTAATTTAAGGGCTCTTGTATCTAAGGGGAAAAAGGATATATTGTAAGCTTCTTTGTTAAAGCATCATTTTTTACTGGTTTACTTTTTATCAAGACGTAAGGTTTATTCGTTCATTACTACGTCTCATACTTTATTACTGAAAAATTTTGCAGTGTTTACATAAAAATATAACTTTTATTCAATTCATTTTGCATTAGTACTCGGTTCTCATTCTTAAAAAATGCTTTTTTCATGTTTTTATTAAGTACCATAAATTCTAATTTGTAATTTAATCCTTTTAAATATAGTTAATAACTTTTTAAAAGGGTTTTGGGTTATGTAGAATTATTTGTGATAAAATAAGTCTGTGAGGTTTGCTTTTATTGTATATTATCAATACTCAAATTGTAACTAATTGTAATATCGTATAACATCATTTTGTACTAGTTTATCTTATGTTCATTTCCCAAAATTTATGCAAATATTCAAAAACTGATGAGAACTGCATTTACCAGTTTTCTTTAATGATCATTCATTCCAAGAAATAGAGTGAACAGATTACAATTTGGTTGATTATTAACGTTTAGCTGCAAAACTACACGAGGACTATTAGTGAAGAACTTAAACCTTGAACTAAGATCCAGTGACAAGGACTTTTCAAATTACCATATCACATCAACGAGAAATCTTTGATATCCGACAAATTTAATCTGCATCAATCCCTTTATGTGATAGGTCACAGAGGGGGACCAGAACTTGAACCCATGATCCAACAGAAACAATGCCAACCACGAGTTCGACTACCGCTGCCACGTTATTCTTTTCAAGCTAAGAATTGTAAATACGTTTTGATGAAATAAAAAAAGGATTAGTTTTATTCTGAGTCTTTGTGAGTTTTTGATGCTGTCTTTGAAAAACTATCAGAGAGAATCAACTGGGACACAGAAATATATTGTGAAAAATAAGAGAGTGTGCGACATAAAATGCAATTATTATTGTTTGCTTAAAAATACTTTAATTATCAAAAAATAAAAATGCACAACTTTCTACTATCTATATT
This sequence comes from Trichonephila clavata, assembly GCA_019973975.1. Classification (NCBI taxonomy): domain Eukaryota; kingdom Metazoa; phylum Arthropoda; class Arachnida; order Araneae; family Nephilidae; genus Trichonephila; species Trichonephila clavata. The sequence continues at coordinate 78,988 of BMAO01006139.1, read as the reverse complement.
TTATAACTTTTAGTTAGATAAAATTGAAGTTCTTTATCGTCTGTCTAGTGAATTGAAATTTTGATTTAACATATAAATGCATTTTACTGACATTAATTACAATGACGGGTTTGTTTAAATGAAAAGCATCGGAATACTTGGAAAAGTATTCATAAAGTTTAAATAAAACAATGTGGTGTTATATATGTACAAGTATGTCTTCAATACTAACTTACAAAAGCCATTTTTTTCTTATGATAAATCTCTTTCTTATCTGAATCCACAAGAGACTTATCTGATAAGTTCACTGTTTCGTTATTTATATCATATAATAGCTTTGTATCAGGGGGCGTAGTGTCGGCAGGCATTTTTTTCACACAATTGTCAGTGTCAATGAAAAACAATTATCAAAGGAGCCTTTTTAGATAAGATGCCCGATTGACATGCGGGAAGTTACTTTGCATATTACTGTTAAAAGTACGTTCATAAATAACGATATCTAATCAAAGCTAAATGCAAAATACAGTCTTTGATATTGAAAATCGGTGGGGTAATTCTTTTTTTGTTATTGTTTAAACAATTATCTATAAAACTTTACACTTTAAATAAGAATTTGTAAAAAAAAATTGAAAGTATTTAAAGTGTTGCAAATAAAATAAAAACCAGTTTTTTTTATAACGTAAGCATTTTTTTCATTATCGTACACAAGATGCAATTCAAATTATTCTAATAAATTCACAAAAACTAATCCTCCCTCAGAAAAAAAAATCAATTATAAATATAATCACATCATATATTTGCCCCAATTTAATATAAAAAATTACGACATTTCGTGATTTTTTATGCAAATGTTTTCTTCTAAAACATTATTAAGTCTGCTGAGGATATATGTAATTATTGTAGAAATGATAAATGGTTTTAGTTCGATAAAAATTGAAATATTTCAAATAGCAGTTTAATATTTGTTTTTACATGTAGATGTGTTGCTGAGAAAAATATTTCGAAAGTAAATTGTTATTCTTATTAATTAGCGGGAAAAATTTTATTTTAACTTTTAATTTCTTCTAGAAAAGTGAAAAAGGAAGCACCACTTTGCTTTAAAAAAATGTCAGATTTAAAAATGTAAAATAATGTTTTTTCGTACAAAATTTAATTTTCCATTGAATTAAAAAAAATTATGCATATTTAGTAATCATCTTACAAACAATTCAAAAACATTATAAAAGAGAAAGTATTACTAATTTGAAAACAAACTTTAAAATATTTTAAATTTTAATATATATTTGAATTTCAACCAAGTAAAAAGTTTCAAATATTTAATATAAAAACATATTTCATTGTATACAAAAAATTTTACACAATCCACCTATAATAAAATTCAAAATATCATCCAAACTACAGTTTAGAAATAGTTTTTAATATACTAGACGAAGAAAATAAAACACACACATTGTCTTTTAAAAATTGAAATTTTAAATGAGTTAACTAACTTAATTTAAAATTTAACTTACGATTAATATCATATGAAAATTGAAAATGTATTCTTAAATATTTTATATTGTTAAATTCGGATGGTTTTTTAAGTCAAATAAATCGAAATTGTTTTAATGATAACAGCAATTTTTACAGTTATTCTTCAAATTATTTTTTAAACTTTAATTTAGCTCATTTTGAAAATAATACAAAATATTATTTAAATTAATGCCTTATGAAAACCATTATATTATGTTGAAAATTTTGTGTAAATAAATAATCATTTGATTTTTTTTATAAATTAAGTATTTATAGAATTTTGAAATTTAATAATCCTAAAGTGTTCTTTGATGCAATTTACTTTAATGTTTTGAAAGAATACTATTAGTATTGTTTAAAAATAATATCATATAAATTATCATCACTTAAGCAAATATATATAATTCTTCAAAAAGAAGAAACATAATTATTTCCTTTTGGTAACGAATGTTGACAATATAGTTTTATCAAACTTAACAGTCTTAATATAAAAAATTTTGAAATTATGATTCTCCATTATATGTAATATTTACGAATTATTACTTAATAATTAATTAATTATTATTATATAATTATTTATTTAATAATTTAGAGACTCTCATCAATTATACAAATTCTATTTAACTATACTAGATAAATAATCTAAGCAAATGAATTAAAGATAAATCAGATATTTTATGTTTTATTTTAATAAATCCATGGATTGTGTGAAATTTATATTTACCTGAAACATAAATTCCAGCCAAGGCCAAAATCAAAAAACAGATCCTAAGCATCCCCATGGCGATGCTTTATGAACTGTCCTATTGTCCACTCGTTCTGTCCACTACCATCCACAAACGAGATGATTGGTCACAAAATAAAACTAACACAATATAATACAGTTTTTTTGTACAAAACTTGAAATCCTGTATGAGATGATCCAACAGAGTTACCTCTGTAAGAAACACGCAGCAGGTGTTAGCGAAAAAAATGTTGATCGGTCTTTTAATACATCTCCACAACAAATTATCGCATCTTTGTCCCATGCGGCGAAAATAACAATAACTAGATACGTGTACCTCCCCCAAATCAAAGATCATTGATTTTTTGGCTCTTGGAGATGCTAATAGGCATTCTTTTAAAGAAAGATCGAGATAAAGTCATGTATTGTTTCGCTTCCGAACCAGTGATAGTATGAGGCTACCTGGAAGGTAACAACTGGGTATCTTCTGTTTCGATGATAATTCTTCTAATCACGCCTGATTAATTTCATTACTCTTTACAGTATTATGGTTTTTTTAAACAAATTATGTAAGTATGGGGGCATAAAGGCTCATTTCTGATGTTCAGAAAAAATACCAAGTCATGGTGTAGTTTATTTTTTTATTGCTTGTTCCTCCAACTGCCTATTTTTAACACGATATATATTCTTTGGATATCATTTCGTTAAAATGTACAAATATTGTTTATATCAATGCGTGGGGGAACGTTAACGTTACACGTGCACGTTGAAATTTTATCTTATAAGAAAAACAGTAAAATTTCTTTCTTATAGCTTTTGATGAGTTGAGCTAATATTTGTAGAAAAGAAAAAGAATTTTTTTTCTTCTCTATCGAATGATGAATCATTCAATTCCTACTATTAGCTCACTCTCTCTCTATGTTTATATATTAATCTTCCTCAAATTTTCAATCATTAATAAAATACTTTCTATTCATCAAATCAAGTTCAAACAATTTATTTTAAACTTGTAGTGGATAACACTTGATGTTAATACAGTTTTTTTTTTCAAATATTAATTTAATTTAATTAAATTAATTATCGGTTTGCGATGCCAACTTAAATTCGTTTCCATTGTTGTAACAATGTAACTGTTAAAACGATGACAAAAAATTGGCGTCAAAAACCGGTTTTTCAGCCAAACCGGGTGTGCATTGTTACAACAATGCAGACACACACAAATCATGCTCTTAATTCATTTCCTATTATTTACACTTCCCTATTATATATATATATATATATATATATATATATATATATTGTTTAAATTTTCAATCGCTAATAAAATACTTTCTATTTATTCATTCAAAGTAGGAATTGACTTAATTTTTTTTTTATATTACTTGTTTTTATTTTCATTTTAAAGGATATTTAAGATTGTGACGGTTCTATACGCGTCCTTCCATTAACCCTTTTGGGAAATCTTTGGGCTATGAATATCAACAACCATTTCTGAACCGTGATATACAGATTAGATCTATTATATATAGTATAGGTTTGCTTGCTAGATAGATGCATATATAGATAGATAGATGGATAGAGGGATATATAGTAAATAAAAAGTATATATAGTAAATTATATATATATATAAGTATATGTAGGGATATATAGTAAATTATAATTAAAAAGTATCATGTCGAGTCGTCCTTCCCTTCCTCCCACACCTTTAGCCGGGTCCGAGAGTAGACAGAAGGGGTTACAAGATATAACCGAAAGAGCGATCAAATTATGTAGAATTTAGAAACAATTGTAGAGCAGATAATCTGCCTTTTTGGCTTTTAAATGATTTCTTCTTAACTTGGTTGCTTTTTTTTTTGTCTGTGTGCATGTTCGGAAAGGGCTGGCGCACCAAAATGTTTTCACATTACCGAGATTCAGCATTCCTTTAAGAACTCGTGTTGTTGTTGTTACTAATGCCACTTGTCTGACGTAGTCAGATCGAGGCCCACGAAATTCATCATGGCATCGGGCTAGATTGTACGCCTGTCATCAGCTGTAGCTTTGAGCACCATGAGGTGACATTAAGATTTTGCTCGGTTCTAACCCAATTTTGAGAGAGAACACCCTGGGAGTGGTAAGGGCCTCCCACCTCTCTTCCCCTTCCACCAACCTCACGAGAGGACTTGCGACTCAACGGCTATTTAGAGTACCCCCATGCCGCGCGAAGGGGGGTACTATACATTTACAAACATCCATGCTTTCTCCGGGATTCGAACCTCAGGCCCTACGGCACAGCAGTCAGCGTCGCTAACCACTATACCGATGGGCGACTTAAGAACTCATTCCACTGCATCGAAAAAAAAATTCTTTTACTTGATTGATGGAACATGAATGTCGAACTCTGAAGCAACACATGAGTGGCGCAACACTCTTGCATGGCACTTGACAGAAGTAAGCGTTAAACATTCTTCCTGTTTAAGTTTCTCATATATATTTCGGAACTTTATGTAGATTTATTTTTTTTATCATCTGAAAGGTGACAATTACTATAGATCATAGGTTCTCAACGTGGGCAATAACGCCTCCTTGTGGGCGTTTGAGACTTTCAGGGAGGCGGTAAGAAACCCAGAGTAAATTAGAAGGCGTTGAGATGGCACGGAGGGGCTTGGGCAGAAAAACCAAATATAGTCTAAAAAAGACTAAGAAAACATTCTGATTATATTACTAATAAAAGTAAACTTTAATGCCGTTTACTTATGTTGATTGTATGTACAAATCATTTCTATATTACATGTACGAAAATTCACATATTTTGGTAGTTCGAGAAGTGGATGATAAACTTAAATATTACATTACATTCAGAACTACATCAAACCGAATGATATAGTAAATTTTAAAATCTGTAGTTCACGTGTTGTCTTTGTCTGTAAGCAGTAGAGAAAATGTTTCGTCCACTGGATTTCATTACGAATATTATCCAAGAAACATAATAAAATATGTTAATCAGGAATTAACGTGTAATTCTTTAAAGGCTGAAACTGTCAATTTATATTTATCTTCGTATATCAAAACCCCTGCCTGTTTTTATAACAGGTAAGCTAAAACTTTTATTCCACTCTTTTAAATGAAGAAAAAATTCAGTAGCGTTTCAATTCCAACACAATAAATCCTATCTATGACTAAAATATATAATATTACACAGTTAATTATATTTGCGGCAACAGCTATTTCAGATTCGCAAATAAAAGAAATGAAGCATTAGAAAAATTTTAAAAATATATTCTATTAGTTTTAGGATATGTTTTAAAACTTAACTCTTGTTTTCACCATGTATTAAGTACACTTTTATTCCTCTAGAGTGGGAGGGGGCGGTATCGAAATAGTCATTAGAAAAGGGGGCGGTATCGAAATATTCACTAAAAAAGGGGGCGATATCGAAACATTCACTAGAATAGTGGGCGCTAGCTCAAAAAAGGTTGGGAACCTATGCTATAGATGTAGGCTGTTGTTGTCTTTTTTATGATGGTCACTTTGTTTTTCTTGATTTTATTAGTCTTTTGGATGTGTTTGAAGAAATTAGTATTTGAAATAGGTTAATAGAAAACATGAAATGTTTTACCGCATTTATATAGATATAAGTTTTCAGTTCATTTGATTTTTATTAACGTCACTTTTAATTACTACTTAAAATATTGCTCATTAATGCTTTATAATTAATAGTAAAAATGCTCTAAAACAGTGATTCCTAAAGTGGTCTGTATCGACCAATAGGGGTCTATGACGACATGCAAGAGTCGTAGCATCAGCGGAGAAATAATTTGGTACAAATGGGTATAATAAATATAAATGGGGTATAATAAGTATAAATGGGGGTCTACGATAGTGCCTCTCATTAAACCAGATCATGACTTTAATTTTAAAAGAAAACTTAATTAAGTGGAAACCAGATTTACTTATTTAACGGATATACACTAACGGGGAAAATTCCCAACACCAAGAAGGACTTGTGTTTGATAAACGAAATTTGGTATACGTGTTTATACATTTGAAAGATGTCATCGATTTAAATTTTCAGTAGGGCCAATCAGAACTTGCCCAAATCAGGGCTGCTTTAAATGTGGGCTGTAAAGTTCGTGAGTGTTATTTGTCTGTGAAATTTGACGTACAGAGTTGATGTTAGCCAAGAATACCTTTAAGAAGACGAAGCCATTATCGGAAGCCAATGTAGAAAGATTTGGCCGAAATGTATCCACTGTGCAGGATTGTTGGGAGCAATGGTTAAGGGTTTAAGTACTGGTTGGGAGCAATGGTTAAACTGTTTCAAGAAGACCTGGTTCTGGGCGGCCCCGTGGCACTACTGAAAGGGAAGACTACCGTATTCGGCGTGCGGCTGTGGCAGAAATTCGAGCTACAGTTGGTACCACAGTGACACAACGAACTGTTAGAAATCGGTTACTTCAAGGACAGCTCCGAGGCATGAGCCCTGTAGCGTGTAATCCACTGACTCCAAGTCATTGACGTTTACGACGCCAATGGTGTCAAGCCAGAGCTCATTAGAGGACTAAATGGAGATTTATTGTGTTTTCTGATGAAAGCAGGTTCTGCCTTGATGCCAGTGATGGCTGTGTGTTGGTCAGAAGGAGGCCAGGGGAAAGCCAACAACCAAACAGTCTGCGGCCTAGACACACTAGACCTACACACGGAGTCATGGTCTGGGTAGAAGTTTAATATAACAGCAAGAGCACTCTCGGGTTATCCCAAACACACTAACTGCAAATTTGTACATCAGCCTGGTAATTCAACCTACAGTACTGCCATTCATGAACTGCATTCAAAGCGAGTTTTCCAACAGGATAACGCTCGCCCTTCCATCACTGTTGTAACGTAACGTGCTTTGCAGAGTGTTGACATGTTACCTTGGCCTGTGAGATCACCAGATATGTCTCCAATTGAGCACGTATGTGATATCATTGAACGATAACTCCAGCGTCATCCTCAGCCAACACTGATCATCCCAGTATTGATACAACAAGTACAAGAAGCATGAAACTCCATACCACAAAATGACATTCGGCACCTGTTTGACACAATGCATGCCCACTTGCAGGCTTGCATTAAAAATTCTGGAGGTTACACCACCTGTTAATGTAACAGTATTTCACATTTGAAGAGCGTTTTCTTGTGCTTAAATTAACCTGTGATCTTGAAGAGTTAAGCAATTAAACATGTTAACTAAACAATATTGCATTGTCCAAATTTCATTACTCTACTATAATTTTTCCTTGATGTTGGGATTTTTTCCCCGTCAGTGTATTTACTAATTAAATGAGGTTAATTTGAAGTTTTTAGCCAACAGAATAAATTTTATTAAAACAAGGGCCGTCATTTCAGCATTTCTAGCCAGAATTAAGCTAAAGGAGTATAATATTGTATGTCCCACATTTTTCCAGTTTCTCAATTTGTCACAGACAATCTTCCAGGAAAATGTCGTTTTAGCCCGCGTTCAACATTTAAATGCCCTTTATTCAGATTTTGAAACTATATTTGAGAATGTTTTGACTATGGTGATACCGCAGTAGGCAATGGATTCATATGGTCACATCAAAAAAAGAATGTCAGATTACGAGAGGAACTGATAGAAAGACACCAACGAAGATCTTGAAATAAAATTTAGAAACTGATATCAGTATTTTTGGATTTAAAAAGATATTCCGAATTACGGAATATCTTGAGAAAGTTTTTAATTGCTTTTCCTGATGAGAATTTAAGCGAGGTAGCCAAACTCGAAAAAAAAAGACTAAGACATTACTAACCAATGAGATTTAGGATTAAATCTGACGATTGTTGCTACATATTGAAAATTTGTCATTGAAACACCAGATTCATCCCTCCCATCAAAAGCATTTGTTTGTTGCTCAGTTACTTTATGTATTAATTTTTTATTTTAATTTAATTAATTAACATGTGTTTCTTAAGTTTTAAACACTTTACTTCACTACGGTTAGAAATTGTAATCTTTTAATGTAAGTAGCTCTGTACCGCCTGTCCAAAAGACACTTAAGTTGATAAATTTGCAAAAATTCAATTTTTGTGGTAAGTAGGAGTCTATTTAAAACTGAGAAACATAGAAAGGGGTTTATGAGACAAAAAAGTTTGGGAACCTTTGGTCTATATGATGTGTTCAAAATTCATTGCGTGGTTGCATTTATTTCAGCAATTGTGGAATTAATTTATCAATGAATTAAACCATGTCCTCACATTACATTAGCATTTGAGATAATTAATCATAAGAAAATGTACTACTCACTACATTTCAAAGATATTAACAATAATCACGCGCGATTAACAGTATTTTTTAAATTTTAAAATATTAATTGCTAATATTTTTAAGATATGAATTATTAAGTATGAGCACGAAAAAAAAAGAGAATTGTAACGTGTAAATTGTTTAGACTTCCATTCTAAATTCTATACACAATTATCTCTTATAATTCCCAAAATATTCAACGATTGAACAAGATTCAAATAGAAACGAGTGGAAAAAGAGATTAAAAATGTAATTACAGATTAATCATGCGTAAAATATTCTAATGTATGGTCTCCTAATGGTTTTTCTAAAATATTTGAAACTAATAATCAGATTAAAATTAAATTTGAAAAACAAAAACATGAACAATTAAGGCTATTCTCAAAGTAATTCTGCTGGAAATTTCCATTCAGTAGCGCGAATATTTAAAAGTTAATTGTATTAGTTAGATTAATTAATGCATAAGTATCGTAATTTAATTTCCTTTTAGCTAAATATTGATAACATTTTTACTGAAATTTGATGAGAATCGTTAAAGTTGTTATGAGTATACCATTGCTTACGACCGTATATCCGCACATAGTTAATAAAAAATAAATAGGCTATTGGTTCCTTCTAAGACTTTTGAAATAGTTTTTTTTTCTTTAAAAAATATATGTTATTCCATACTCTTAGATAAACAGTTAAATAGTTGAATAGTTTTTTTAGTATAATTTCCAAATGAACATTTATATAACAAAATTTTACATAAGAACCGCCATTATAGCGACATTCGTTATCAATCGATAAGCAGTTTTTATTTATCAATATCTCAATGGAATACAATTATCTGGAATATTTTGGTGATCAAATCTAACTTATGATATGGATATGTAATTTCAACAAATTTCTACAAATAATTAACAAACTAAAATGTAATCAATTCAGTTTGCTTATTTCGATTATGACCTTGATTTACTAAGCAGATAAAATCAGTAATTTTTAAAAATTGTTAATCTCATTGTTTAACAAATCGAGCTTTGGAAAATATTATTGATAAAGATATGATAAGTGTATGAGGTAAATCAATTTATTCTTTTACTATTAAGAAATGAAATGGCTCAAAAGAAAATGTTTATAATAAATTACTTGAAACTGACAATCAAAATTTTTAAAATTTTTGTGTAGGAATTTTGCGAATGATTTTGACATACGGTGGACCACAAAAGTGCTCGTACACTTGCAATTTCCGATAAAATTTAATGTTTTCGACTAATAAAAATTAACATATTGGAATTGGAATTTTTTATGATATCTGCAACTTGTTCTCAATAGAATGACATTATCAATTTTCTAAAAACGGTATAAATATTATTTTTAAAAATTAATAATCAAAACGCTACTGAAAAATTACGCCACACAGGTCTTCGTACACTTAACAAAAATCTCAACATAGCTTTAAATATTATATTTCTTTCTTAATTTAGTACTTAGTAAGATATCTTTTAGTGTCCACAACAACTTTTAAACGTCTTGGTATAGATTTAATAATTTTTTTTGTAATTTCTGCATCGATTTTCCTCCATGGTTCTGTGATTATTGTTTTTATTTTTCATTATGTGTTTATATGCCATATTTTCGTTTTTTTTTAAATCAAATTCTCACCAAATATGTTCTACTGGGCTAAATAAACTGTTTGAGGAGGTGTTTTAAGAATTTTGGGACAGATATAGACACACCAGCAGCGAACATTGAGAGCACGCTTGGCTTCATTATCCTATTAAAAAATAAAGTCGTCTTCGATATCCAAATTTTGAGCAGACAATTTAAAAATTTTCTTTAAAATATTTAAATGGAGCTCATTATTCACAGTATCATCAAAAAAATACCAAATTACCTAATTTTGAGGCCGATTTACACCCCCACGCAAGAACACCTCCGACTCCATGCTTCAGCATGGAGGTCGAGAAGCTCTTGTTCCATATAAACTCATGGGATTAAATTCCTCATTTTTTCATTTACAAACTATTATATGCCCATCAAAACGAAAAATGTTTAATTTTAGGTCATCCCAATCAATTTGCTGTCAATTTTAAATCTTCTGAAACTTAATCCCAAGAATCTAGTTGGATCAATGAACCGTAGAGATGGAAGTGCTCTTATTATGTTACATTTCCAATAAAGAATTTTTATTAGTCGAAAACATTAAATTTTATTGGAAATTGCAAGTGAACGAATACTTTTGTGGTCAACTGTATGTTTAAAAACAAAAGAGATTGACTTAATTTTCTTAAAGTATTATATGCTTCTTCCGCTTTCCTATCAGAATAAATCAATCTACAATACTCATTTTTCTGGTAAGACACACACAACTTCCAAGGAATATAAACAGCGATTTAAATTCGTATTACGAATAATAATAAGAAATCTCTGACGTAGGATGATTATTAGTCATTATAGGTCTTTACGTTTGAGTCATTTATATAAAGGATAATTTTACTTTGCCAACCTTACATTGAAGGACTATAACATGTTATTTAATTTTATTCTATGTCATTTAATGGTATGATGTACTGTAGAGAGGTAAGATGAAAGGTTCCACATGAAAAACACGTGGACAAGATCAATCAATATATTCTTCCATCGCCTATCCATTTATTTTTTCGACCTCATTTAAGAATATCATTATAAGTAAAACTAAAAAAAAAAATGCGATTCTCTTCAGTTCCTAGAGCTTTTGCTACAAATTTGAGGAATGGAATTCTTTGGAAAAATAATTTGTGTAATAGAATAAAATTATATTAAATAAATCGAGTGATGTAAAAACGGTTCTCACTTCAGCATATTATATTATGTTATAATATTTTTACACTAACAAGTTTTGTATTTACATCCTTGTAATAGTTTCACGTTATTTATGCATGTTTATGGCTATTTTTAAAATAATATTTTCATTTGAGATATTTTTTATAAATCGTCTGCTTTTTAAAAGGTCGAATTGGGTTATTAATGTATCTCTCGAAGAAGATATAGATCGTACAAAAAAAATTATTTATCTGTATTATTTGTTATGTAGTTTTGGAAATATGTATTTGGTAAAGAAATCTTATTCTATTACAAACAGTTTTAGAATTAACTAATTCAGCAGGGCTGGGATTATATTTACCCTACTATGAATATTATACAACTGATAAGAAAATGGGTAGGCGCGCTAAGCTCTATTTCTTTGTAATAAGAAATGTAAAATGATTTTCATTTGACGTCGGATTATTCTTTGTTATGAATTTTGATTTCGAGTTTTCATCAGAAGGTTAAATTAACCTTCACTTTAAGATTCACATCATGAAATTACTACGACATAATTATCTTGCTTCCATTCAAAAGCGATGAAAAAAACCCGTGAAAGTTCAAAACGTGGCAACCACGGCTCTCCTCGCAAATACACAAAACAATTATCCCCCTTTCTATTTATTTTTTTTTTCATTAAAAAAACTAAAAACAACGGAAATCCATCAGCTCATGTCACGTAACCATGACAAATTGAATGCCAAAAGTTCGAACAACGTTGCGAAAATCTAGTTATCTCAAATACTGCTATTTTCTGTTCTATTGTTTATACTATCTACTTTGAGTGATATCAATTATTGAAAATCAGTGCAAAATTGACAGTATTCAATCGCTTATGAATCCAAATGAAGAAGTTGACTGTTTTAAAGATTATTTAATTCGCACATTTGGTATTTCAAATTTTTACTTATCCATATAATTAGCTGAATATTATTGAACTTATTGGTGAAATTTGCATAAAATTTTTAGATTTAGAAGTTTTATATAATAAGAATCCCAAAATCGGATGAGGTTGGGAATTCTACATTAGGTGAAACGTGAAAATTTCTAGAGTGATATACTCAAATCAGCATTGTCATTTGATATTGGCTCTTAAGTATAAGACACGCTGCCAATGCCTTTTCATGTATTTTTAAAACGATGTCGTATAATTTTAATAGTCGTTTATAAATTAACTTTAAAAAACATCAATAGTACCAACAGCCTTTTTATAATTAAGAAATCAGAAGATTCACAACCCATTTTAATTTATTTTTAATATCAGATTTTAAATAAATTCTCATCACATCTGCATAAATTTGCTCCGTATTTTGTGTCCATTGGATTTTTCATAATCGAGTAGCATTCTTTGCTGCTAAAAAAAGATTTTTAAAAGTAAAGTTTTCATCACTCTTCACCTTAAAGAGCATAAAACACAATATAAGACTTCCACTTTCAGGTCATTCTGAAACTTCTTGTTACTCCTACGAAATTTCTCTTTTTTTTCCCCTTCTCTCTGATTGAGAGAGAAGGCAAAAATGTTTCTAATTTTGTTTTATTTCTCCTCAGATTTTTGAAAGAATATTAGTGTTTATTTCATTAAATCGTGTTGAGTTTCTCATATTAAAATAAGTTTTAAAATAGATATTTGGTGTTAGAAGAAAGCTGGGATTAGACGGAAACTCTTATTTTGAGCTGATCTCAGAATGCACTCTACCGCATTCAATAATAAACTAATTTCGGAGTAATTAAAAATTCTATTGGATTAAATCTACGTCCTTGAATCCAAGACGGTTGATAGTGGGAGCTTCAATGAATCACTGTAAAATGGTCCTGTGACCATTCTAGCCAATAGGTTTAAACCAGTGTTCTTTAAGCTTTATCGACTCATGGACTCCTTAACCGCTCCCCTTAAAAAAGTTTTGAAACAAATTACAAAAAATCATCAAATTTTTTAATTTTATTATTAAATACAAGGAAATGAAACAAAGCAAAATATGCAGGTTTCAAGTTCAATTTTTAATTTTTTTTAGGTATAAAAGCATTTAGTTTTCATATTAGTTTATTATCCCGAGTTATCTCGAGCAAATGGAAAGAAGTTAAATGTTAGTCTTTGAATAATAGTTTTTGAAACAAGGAACAACATAAAGTGATACATGACAATCTGTACATTGGTATTTGATCTCTTTTCTTACTGGCTTACCTCTAGTATCTCTTTTACGGGAGTACACAGAGTACCGTAATTTCGCACGTACAGTCCGCACCATCGTATAGTCCACAGACACGATTTTATATTAAAAAAATTTCAAAAATCGTCAGATAGTCCGCACCACCGGATAGTCCGCGGACTATACGTCCGAAATTACGTTATTTTAATACGGCAAAATAATGTATTTTAGAAACAAAGAACTAAGTATGAATAGAAAAAAAGTACTTCCTTACTAATATACCTTCAGAAATAAAACGCTAAATACAAATAAAAAACAGTGCTTACTAATTAATCATATATTAATTAATAACACATTCCCCCTACTACATTAACGAAAACCTTCAAAGTCCGATTCATCGGTATCAGAATTAAACAGTTCTAATATATTTTCGGGAAGAGTGTCCGAAAGTTCATTTTCAGCATCACTATCTTCACTGTCAATGATTTCCTCGCTTTCACTAACAATCCCGGCTTTTAAAAATCCCGATCATCGGCAGTTCACGACAGCGTGTTTTTTAAATTTCAACGATTTTAACCGTGAACAACCAGCGTATTATCCGCACTGGTGGATAGTCCGCAGCTTCAAAAATTCGCATTTTAAACACAGATAGTCCGCGGACTATACGCGCGAAATTACGGTATAACTGTCTAAATAAGGCTACATATAGAAGAATCATCTCCACTATTTTCAATGTCCACTTCTACATAATCACTACCTGAAAAATCATCGCTTTCAGTGTCTTGCATCATCGCCATTATTTTACTTTTTTTCAACGCAACTGTTTTAATAATTCACAAGCTGACGTATACTATACAATAGTGAAGACACGTGACCAGTCCCGCCAAAAGAACCGCGAAACCAACAAAATTTGGCAAATTTCAAATCAAAGCTAAATATTTCCTTTCATTTCTTCCAGCTGATTAAAACCATGATAAAATAAATCGTACTTACAAATTCTGCTTCACCCGAATTTTCTCGGAATAGTAATTAACTGCAATATATACGAACCCGAGATAACTTGGGCTAATCAGGCAAGCGGTGAAAGCTATAAAGTGTTTTCTTGGAACCCCATCGAAAAAGAACCTTAGAAAAAAATATTTTAAGTAGATCAAAACATGCTATAAGAAGTAAAGTCAAAACAACTTAAGATAAATAATTTATTTTTTGTTATAAATTTTTTTAGCACATCAATGTAAGTTACTCATTAATAGCATTAATTTACTCCCTCCTTATGTAGTAAGTAGAATAAATGTTTGTGTGTGTGTATTTTTTTACACAAGGCTGTCGACATCTAGGTTTATTGAAGGTATGGTTGTCCCCTTTCATATTCTGCGTTAATTTGTTTCTATTTTTATTTTTGTAGTCACATACATTGAGAAATATTTTTAGCGCGTTTTTCACGTTGTGGAACAAAAGCGCTATTAGGACGCAAATTTCGTCTTCGTCTTCATTCCATATTTTGTCGTACTTTTTTCTCAGCCAAAAAGCAACCAATTGACTTCGGGTTTTCGGCATTTGGTCGCATTTGTGCCCTAGATGAGCCGAATCATATTTAAATTTTCCCATAGTTTTCCCGAATTTTCCTACAAATTTTCCTGAATTTCGCTAGTTTATAGTGAAAAACGCGCTAAAATTACTTGGCCATGCCAATGATTGATATCTTGTTTAATTTAAATAGATTGTTCAAAATGGCGCTGAAATATTTATAACTGAGTGAGAGAAACTTCTGTGTATTCTGAAAATTTGAACCCTAAAATTTAAGAGCTGTTCCTGCTTAAATTAAAATTTTAACATCAAACAATTGATGTGTCGATAAATTTTGTTCTTTCTTCTTTTCAAGTATTTTGGTTAATCTATTCATGCTTAACTTTCCTCTCTGGGAAATATTGTACAGGTTTTAGGTGTATTTATTTATTTATTTGAAAATTCTCTCTTATAGGCAGTTTTCTTACAAATGCAAGAGACGTCTTATTGCATAATTTTTAATACTGCCGTCTTTATCCAATTCATTCCATTTCACTTTATGTAACAAAACATTGCGCTAACAAGCATAAAGTTATTTTGTGGAGCCCAGGATCATGAACAGAATATTCACAATCTAGGTAGTACAAATAATGAAAAGGCGCTTTATAATATTATTTTATTATATTATAATCGAACTTACAGAAATCTCCTAAAAAGAGAGGCTGTCGGGCGTAGAATTTCCTTTTTAAGTTTCCTTCGGTAGAACCGGCGTAGGAAAAAAAGAGCTGGAGGTATTCGTGGTGAAATGCAGAATATGAATCCATGTTCCATGCAGAACATGAATCTGTTTTGGGTACTGTGACATCTGTGCGTCCCCCTTTTGGGACACCTGGGACTTTCCTTCCCCGACCGGATCTGTTTTAGGAGAATTGATCTCCACATGTGCAAAAACACCTGCAGTCGCTAATATACTGCGATGGACGTGTTTTAGTTAGCGCCGGCAACCTTTGACACGAGGAGAAGCCGATTCCACCCACGACCGGAGGGAGGGAGAGAAAAAGACCGCCGACAATGGTCACCCGGAGAGACTGAAAGGAAGCCGTGAGAGAAACGAGGAGTTGAAAGCGAAACCTTCGCAGTGAACGGACAACAAGATCCCTCCCTCACAAAGTTATTTGGGACTCTAAAATCATCTAATAGTAGTAAATTGTAAATTAATGTAAATAATAGCTGTGACTTAATTAAACTAAATTATTATATTTTCAAATCACGCTACCTTTATTGAATCAAGCATCACAGTATACACATTTATAGTTTACTTTCCAAATTTTTATTTCGACTCGTGGAACCTCTGAGTACGCTTCATGGAGCCCCAGTGTTCCATGAAACACAATTTGAAGACCCCTGGCTTAAGCGCTTAAATGTTGCTAGTTTTTGTTTTTTACATATTTTTTTAAGTAAGTCTTTGATGACAACATTAACACAAGTAAGGAGGGGAAAAAAGGATTTTATATGAAAGTATTTACATTATACACACAAAATTTTTTCAAAAGACTTGATGTTAGCTATTATTGCTCAATGAGTTTAAAAAATATGTACATGAAATTTACAAAATAAAATTCAAATTTAACTCTCACGGAATTAATAAGTGTTTTAACGTCGCAATCTAAAGCAACAAGAAGGCTATTGCCAACGGACCTCATAATTTTGAACCTCGGTGAAGAA
Organism: Trichonephila clavata; assembly: GCA_019973975.1. Taxonomy (NCBI): domain Eukaryota; kingdom Metazoa; phylum Arthropoda; class Arachnida; order Araneae; family Nephilidae; genus Trichonephila; species Trichonephila clavata. The sequence continues at coordinate 62,282 of BMAO01006139.1, read as the reverse complement.
ATGAGGACGACACCTGAGCTGCTCTATTTCCCTCTCCAAACTACCACACCACATCAATAGGAGGACTTTAAGCCTCAACAGATTTAACGTGCATGGCGTGCATAACGTACTCATGACGTATCGGAAACGAGTTCGTAAACATAAACACTCGGCTGCCACGATCCCTTCATAGGAAAACACACGATTCCATCACGCTCTCACTCTATTTAAATTGGACTCATTTTGACATTAAACTTAATTTTACTCAGTGGAATGAAAAATTAAAAAGATACAGCTTTTTACAGTAGATCAGTAAACGATTCAAAATCACTTTATTTCTGTCAAATTTAACTTTAGTTCTGATTGTAAATACTGAAGTGGCGCATATCCTGGAGAATAGAACCCGTGACCTATGGATCCAAAGACAAGTAACATGACAAATAGACAAAAGGGATCACCACTGTTCGTAGGCTGTTACTGGCTTACGTAGATGATACCGCTACAAATACAAATGAATAAAAGTCGTGGACACTTTTCTGCCTAGGCACGTGACTAGGGCGCAAAAAATTTGAGTTTTTTTGGTTCCAAAAAATAACATTACAGCTGCTAGTTTCCAAGTTGCCCATTGCATTGCTCGCCACAGGAAACCTCTTTCAAAAAAAGAATTTGTAAAAAAAAAAGTGTTTTTTGAATGTAGTCCTACATTGTCTGCTGATTTTAAAGAAAAATGTTTGAAAATAAAGTGTATAAGTGAGTTTCTTATAAGTCGCAATATAATTAAATTTCGAGTAATAGAATTGGAAAACAAATATTTTTTCGCGCAAATACATAACGCCTTAAACTATGTAGAAATGTATTCAATTGCATTAGATGAGATTAATAATATAAATGGTTATGCACAATTTGTATTTTTTGGTCGGTATAAGTTTGGAAATATAATGAAAGAAGAGTTATGGAGCTAATAACTTTGAAAGGATAGTGTACCAGTCTTGATATTTTTGCAGAATTTGATATTACATTTAAAGAAATGGATACTGACTTTCAGAGAATAGTTTCTGTAGTAACAGACGGTGCGTGAGTGAATATTAACGTCGCACTGATTAGCAACACGGGGGCTTTTGGCGACGGTCTTCGTAATTTTGAACCATGGTCCAGTGACGCAGACGACACCTGAGCTGGCACCCCCCTCTCCTAACTACCACACCACACCAATGGGAGGACGTTTGAGCTCTCGACAGATTTAACGTGCATCGCTCCCCTACACGGCGGGTCTTTAGTGGTACTAGGATCGAACTCATGACACGCTAGCCATGATCCGATGCCTAGACCACTCGGCCACCGCGGCCGTAACAGACGGTGCACCTTGTATGGTAGGGGAAAACATTGGATTTATTCAGTATCTTAAGCAAAATATCTCACATTTCCTGATTCAATTCCATTGTATAATACACCAGCAAGTTTTATTTGCGAAGAATGGTTTAAAAACATTTTCCATTGTACTGCCAGTTGTTATAAAAATAACCAACTTTATAAACTCAAGAGCTCTTTATAAAGGGAAATTTGTACAATTCTCTTAGAGAAATTGAATGCCAATATTCAGGAATTTTGACATGCAAGAACGTCCTATGGCTTAGTTTCGGTCAAGTCCTTCATCGCTTTGTAACGTTATTAGAAGAAATTAAGATATTTTTAATTGAAAAAGACAACAGTATCGATGTGTGAATTATACAGTATACATTAATCTACTGATTAAAGGTTTCTATGAGACATCAATCAGAATTTTAATGAACTGAATAAAAAACATAGATTAATTGTTTTAACAATGTTTCAAAATATTAAAATATTTATGACGAAACTTGACATCTTTACTAATGATTTGGAAATGAAAATCATGTAATATTTTCCTCAATTACAAAAACATTTTCAAACAACAATAATTATTGAAAACTCAGTTGACATTTAAGAAAATGCAATTAAAAAATATGTAATGAATATTCTGGAAATACAACAAGATTTTAAAGAAAGATTCAATCAATTTAACAATTTGGAAAATGCATTTCATTTTATTTTATACCCATACAAAATAGAATTTGAAACAATGGAGTTAACCGAATTTATGTGGCTAGGTATCGATAATTTAGAAATGGAATTAGTTGAAGCAGCGTAGTGTGGAAAACAAAATTTGAAGATTTGATTTCTGAATTAGAAGGAAAAACAGCGTGAAAATCTTGCAGATAATATTGATTCCACAGTAAAAATTAAAAATATTTTATTATACGGATGGGATTTCTTATAAAATAATTTTGTATCAATGAAAAAACTAGTTATCCTTAGTCAGCATACTTCTATGACTGTGAGGGACATTGCTACAACAGGTGGAAAATCCAGTGTTTCTAGGATTATTAATCAGCAAAAGAATTTTGGGACAGTGTCTCCCAAATTAAAGAATAAATTTGGACGCAAACACAAGACCATGCCTCGAACAGACAAGTTTCTTGCACGAAATAGTAGAATGCATCCTTACAAAACGTGTAGAGATCTTCAGAGAAAATTATTAGCTAGTGGTGTAAGTGTGGACTCATAGACATTTCGACGAAGCCTTATTGAAGCTGGGAGATTTGCAAGAAAACCAATCGATAAACAGTTTTTAACACCTGCAATGAAGAAAAAACATTTGGATTGGGCGAGGAAATATCAATCCCGGCCTGCACAAGATTGGAAAAAGGTTGTATTCAGCAACGAACGCATTTTTTGTTTTTTGGTTTTTTTTGTTCAAAGGGTTTCGACCAAGATTTGTCAGGTGAAATGGTGGAGAACATCTTATTCAAAACAGTTAAGCACCCTCAGAAACAGATGTTTTTGAGGTTATTTTATTTCTAGAGGACCTGGCAGTTTATTAGCAGCTGAAGGGATGATGAACTCTAAACAATACCTTATAATAGAAAGTAAAATTGTGCTTATGATGCAAACGTTCGCTGGTGGTGTTGGTATCTTTGAACAAGATCTTGATCCATGCCATACTTCTAAGCTAAAACAACGAATTTTTTTGAAAAATAACGGTTCTGCAATGGCCTAGTAATTCTCATGTAAATCCCATTAAAAATTTGTGGATCATTGTAAAGAGATGTGAGAGAGTAAAATGGAATCCCAACAAAGAAAACAACGATTGAGAATGTTATAAAAGTCTGACTTCGTGATGACGAGATGAAAATTTATATTCTAATTTAGTGGAATCCATGCCAAACCATGTACAGGATCTCATTAAAGCTAGAGGAGGACATATTTTTCATTAGATTACTACACCATGCATGTAAGTCGAACTATACTAATTAAACAACATTTGTAAAAAATTTTGTGTTTGTCCCAATTAATTCGCACAGTACTGCACTGAAAAAAAACTAACGCAAACCGTATCACCCAAATTTAATTTTTTTTATAAAGAATACTTTTTAAAAATATTTTCCTCAAAAATAATTGTAATGTTGATGCAAAAAACCAACAAATGTATTAATAAATTGGTAAATATCTATGGTGATGATTGAGATACATATTATGCATGGATAGTACCTATAAAGTATTATAACATCGAATCGAATAACATCGCCAATTGGCCCAATCTGCTACCAATAAAGGAATACCATTCCTACGCTTATTCAAACGCACTAATTTTGCTATCGCCATGCGCGAAATTTACTCTTCTTTTATAGTTTGCACTTTCCTCGCACATGTTCAAGCACAATAACCTGGATCGAAGATAATATTATTTTAATTGGTTAATTCTTTTGTTTTATTCTTCTCTTATTCTGTTGCGAAAAATTATTAAAATTGGGAACTTATTTTCTTCGAAAATGAACGCAGTGAAGTGTTACCAAAAATATGGTCTAATACGTATGGACCCGAAAGACTATGGAGCTTAGCGGAATAAGAAACGTAACGGAACTACAAAACAACATATAGATTCATACTTATTCGTATTCATAGGATGGCGTCTACGTAAGTAAAACTCTTTTGCTACGATTTCGAACGCAACTACCGTGTTCTGGTTATCTAAATATTGTAGTTATTAGATCTTTCGTTTATTTCAAGTGCACACGTTTTTTTTTAAATGCAATATTTAATTCTTCTAAATCTACACCATTTTTTGTATTTTGCTATAGCCTTAGGCGTGATTAAAATGCACCAAACAGGCTATAGATGGAATATAGATTTTATTCAAGATGGCCGCCTCGCACCTCCTGAATATGAAGAGTAAAAAGTATTACTAAACGTGATGAAACAACTAAGAACTATAGAATTACAACAATTTAAAACGATTTAAAAAATGGAATAAGAAGAAATTCCCTTTATTTTCCAAGTAAAACGACGCAGGAAAGTGAAGAGGGAAATTGAAAACGAAGAATTTCAAAATTATTGTAGAAAAAGAAATTAAAATAAGCGAAAGCAGTAAAAAATTAAAAATAAACTCATCATTTGAGGCTGAAAGAAGCGTCTTCATTATGGAAAGTGAAACAAATTAGGAAATCATTTATTAAAAATAAACTTGCAGAAATTAGCTATTTACTACCATTAAAAAAAGAAATCTGCATGACAGAGTTGGAATTCACCACGTAATTTATTACTTTTTTGAGAAAAATTTGTTGAGTCTTTACCAGATTTATTACATTCCCCACTGGGTGAAATCAGTAAAATCTTAACTAAGGTACGAAAAAAGAAATTCAATCCTTTAAAAAAATGAAATTGACCAAAAGAGCGAAGACTAGATTTTGGTATATTACTATCTCGAATATGGCATGGAATTTTAAAAGCTTGAAGAATTGAAATGACTTCTGATTGTACGGATTTAAATATTTTGTTCCTGTTTAATTAGATAAAGTTAACGGCATATACAGCCTTCAATAGCTCAATTACTTTTATTTAAAAATATGTAGATGAAGTATTAAAATATACCACTACTGAGATACATCAAAGGCTTTGTTTTCATTTAAAACTGTCTAAAAATAGCTAAAAACAAGTTCAAACACATAAATACCTTACGATAGCGAATCGATTATATCATTACAGCCTTTCTGAGTAAAAACGGTAGAATCTGACGTTTTCATTATATTAATATAACTTTACCTCGTCTTAGAAACCGTCGTTGCCTTGGATGCTCACGTTTTTATTGTGTCCATTTATTTTTACCCCGTCTTTGGAGACCATCCTCATTTAGGATGCTGACTCATAGCTTTATCGTGCCTTTAGAGACCGTCCTCATTTAGGATGCTGACTCATAGCCTTACCCTATCTTTGGAGACCGTCCTCATTTAGGATGCTGCCTCGAAGCGTTACCCTGTCTTGGAAACTGCCCTCGCTTGTGAAGCTCACGTTTATATTGCAGCCGTATACCTTTACCTTGTCTTTGCACACCATCATTCATAACGGATACTGACGCACAGCTTTACACTGTATCAGGAAACTGTCCTTACTCTGGATACTGGCACATAGCTTTATTTTGTCTACAGACATCGTCTTCATTTAGAAAGCTGACGTATTTATTGTGTCTACAAATCATTACTCTGCTTTCGCCCAACGTTTTCGCTTAAGAAGCTGACGTTTTTATTGCGTTTAACTCGCCTTACTTTGTTTCCGAATATCGTTTACGAATGAATTACTGAATAATTTTTCTTCATTTTATTAATAAAAATATGCTCATATTATCTTTCAGTAAATAAATTGTTGGGATTCACCGCAGTAACCACGTTTGATAAAAAAAAAATATCTTAGCTTTAATGTCTTATAATTGTACATTTTTTTAATTGGTAATTTTATATAACTTTCAAATAATAATTTACCCCAATTATTAATTCCTTACTTTTTACAAATATATATCTCGCCAAAATATTATCGTTAGGAAGTATCTGCAATAAAATTGCAACAATAATTTTTTCCCTTCAATTATAAAAGCATCTTAAGTATTTCTAAAGACAGATGTTTTTAATCTCAGTAAAAATTTCTTCAATTTTGACTCTTCCAAATAATTTGATAGAATATGGAAAATGACTGCATACAACTTTAACAGAGCTAGATTTTGTCATTTTATCAAAAGATGCAGGCATATATATGTATAAAAATATATCTGTGTCAGAAAATATGTAAGGGAATGTGGCAATTGGAGTCCGAATAATATTATTAGCGATATATATATAATATGCACTAATGAATAATACTTCACAATATATATAAAATGTAATTTTCGTTACACCTTGTTCATTCAAACACCATTGCCATTTGCACCAAACACTTAAGAACTTTTAGCCCTACTAAATAATTTTAAATCATCAAACCTCGCTTATTTTTACTCGTTAAGCCAATTGAATTTTAAAGATGCTTAGTTTTAAAAATGCTTAGTTAAAAAATTTTAAACTTAATTCTTAAGTAAATGGGCATTAGTGACCCACGAGCTAGTATTAAAAAAAAATATGAACAAAATTTGACCCACGTCTCAAAAAGGTTCACCATCCCTGTCCTATTGAATCGGGAGAAAAGCATTTCTGCACTCAAAACTGAAATGAGATCGATGAAAAATTAAAAGCTTAACAGTTTGATGTTGCAATGCACTCAAAATGGAATTGTAACAAAAATTGATCACAATGATGTTATTAATGATTTACTCAAAAAAAGACAAATACAATGACAGTGACTCAACAAAGAATAAGGATATTGAAAAGTAAAATACAGTAAAGCGATAAGTGATAAAAAAGATGATAAAAAACAAATTGAAATCAGTTCATACAATAATGTATACTCCATACCGTAATTGTAAGCGATTCGATTAATTTACTGTACGAATTTTCAAAAGGGTGGTCCATGATACCGTAAGGTAAGAAATGAATAAGAGTGGCTAAGCCGTGCCAATATCCTTACGACTGCCGGTTGCCAATCCAGGACATGGCGGGTTCATCGGCGGTGGATAAAGGAAAGACTCTCCAAACATTAAAAACAAAGAAAGATAAAAGAGTTAAGGGAAAATCCCCCATGAACCAAAACTATCAGGGTAAGAACTGAAGGAAGGGAGTGCTCTGAATATAGTGGGGGAAGGCGTAACAATTTGAAGAGTCTAGGGTGCAGGAAAGGTTAAAAACGGCCCTGATAACAGTAATATAATTTATTTGATGTGTTCAATTCGTATCGCAGAAGTACACATATTTTTGGCAATATATCTCATAAAAAACCACATGGTCTTATGAACAAGCATGAGTTCTGTGCTACTCTACTTCATTATCCCAAATCAAACATCATGAAAGAATTTTGAAATGTGATTGAATTTAAAATGAAGCAACATCTCTTATTTAATGCGATGGTTCTGGGAGGAATCAAACTTCTGAACGACTCAAAGCTAAGCACACTCCAAGCTACTATACCTAAAAAACTCATGAAATTGATTTCCAATTGGACAATTTGTCTTCACGAAGGTTTGCAACTAGGGTTTCTTTCCCAAAAAATCGTCAGATTTCCATACCTTTTTGTATTCTCGGGAATGGCAGCTATTTTCTATGAGGTAGCTATTTTTCACTTCTCTGTAGATTTCAACCACGCATGTAAATTTTAGCTGACGGTATTGTGGTAATTTGATATCGTCCACCCCAAACTTCCTGGATGGTGGAATTTTCGTTACCCCAGCAGTGGGGTAAGATTTTAATAAGAGAAATTATAACGCCACGAAGGGCTCTAGAGAGAATTTTTCAAGCTTGTCGAGGAAAAGAGTAAATCCTTTAAACTTCTTTGGCCAAATCAGTTCCTGTCTGTCTATCGAACATCGCTTCTTCAACTAAAAGTATTTAGTTTTTAAAGGAATCGCATTTCGTAGCCTACCAGCCCGATTATTCTGATCAAAGATCTTGATTAATGTGGATAACTTAAGTATTAATTAGGGATTGCAATACCGGGATACCGAATACCGGTATTTTGAGCCTTTTGTACAGTTTCGAAATACCTGTATTCACAAGTTTAAATACCGGTTTTTTGGTATTTACTAGAAATTTTTTTAAATTGTTTCTCATATGTTCAGGAATCACCAACATAGCAAAATATTATACTCCTTTGTGTTTATGTTATAGTGTTAATTATTGCACCATGATTAAAATATATTTAAATGAAATAATTTTACGTCCATTTCAGAAGGTGAAGATATTATAAACGTCTTTATATTCCGCTCATTCCGTTGTTTTTATTTTTATTTTTGCTAGCTGCTTCTATATTTCTAAGGCGACTCATGAAATCCATCGTCTGATTTTTTTCATTACGAGATACAACGGGAAAAAAGATTATTAATCTGAAATTAAAAATGGCATAAATTATTTCTCTGACAAAAAAGAACTAAATACACTGCCCCTAACTAAGTTCTCGTTGAGAGAGGAATAACATATCCAAGCTCATTTATCTTCCTTCATTCATCAACTTCTGTTACTAAAATGTTTCCTTAACGGGCGAAATTAATTAGACTGTGAATACAAAGTTGCATCTTACAATCAAGAGGCTATAAAATATCTGTGTGAATCATCCAAGGTTAAAATTGTCCTATTACAGCTCAGAGTGATACTGCATTTGCACCGGATTCATAGTCTGATATTCGTATCTGAGACACCAAGGTTGTACTTGTGAAGAAAACGCGTAATATTTCGATATTTTCTAAATTGGAGATTTTGTTATTCACATTGTATAATACTTTCGGGTTCAAAATGTGTTTTTCAGATTAATAATAAAAATATATACTCATAAATAATAACCCATAATAATGAATAAGAGTAGCTTTAAAGAACATACAAAAATCAGTTGATTATACTTCGGTTTGGTTTCATTATTTATATGATGAAAAAATATGATGGCACAGTGTAAAAAATGTTCTAGAGTTTAGAAGAAAAGAGACTAACCGAATCAAATTTGATCAAGTTTATACTAAATTTTCTTTAATTTTTTTATGCACAAACCAATCTACATTCAGAAGAATTTGGTACAATTATCGAAGATGATGATGACACTCATGTCAATAGTGAAAAAGAACTGTCTCTTGAACAAAAATTAGAATTAGCGAAAACTAAAAAAATTTTAACAAACCAAAATATAGTGCAGAAATCAGCTATATTCAAAATCATCCGACGAGAAATCGATTTATTTGAAGATGAGGGATTTAGAGGTAAATACTTGGAAAAAGTATATTGCGCATTGCTAACAGTGCTACTAACTAGCATAGATGCCGAAAGAGTGTTTTCGGCAGCTGGTAATTTCTGCACAAAATTATGATCTAGGCTTAATGTGTGTGTGTGTGTGTGTGTGACAGTACAATTGATACATTATGCTTTCTAAAAACACTTTTCAAAATTTTAACTTTTAAAACGTTAAGAACATTTTAAAAATTTGTAATAGTACCATAGGCTGAGTTGTGATATTTGCACTTTTTTTGTGATTTAAATAAATAAGATGTTGCTTTATTTATTTATTTATTTTTTTGTGATTCTTTTATATACTGTTAAAATTTATAAGTTACAAATTATTGTTTGTTATATTTACCCTCTTATAAAACTGGCAAGTAAAGTAAAGAAACACCTGAGTTTTCTTTCTTTTTCTAAAATTTCTAATACCGGTATTAAAACCCGTATCCCGGTATTAAGTTCTAAGAAATACCGAATACCGGTATTGAGCTTTTGGTTCAATATTGCAATCCTAATATTAATATTTAAAACTATAACTTACTTGATGTTTTTTAAAAAAAATTCGGATACACACACTTGTTTTTATTATGAGCTATTTAATTGAATCACCAATTCAAAGGCAATGAACCCCTAAACTGTTTGGGGGAGAATATTTTTAAGCAATCTGGCAACTTTTTCTTATTCATTATTTTTCTTAACCAAACTTTCATGAGAGATTCTTAGATTAATATTTATTTATATTTATGTAACATTAACATGGCAATTCCATAAACAAGAAATCGGCTATACAAATAAGATCTCTTAAATACAGTAATTAATATTTTTAACGTATGTACGTAATCGTTACTTCAGTAATAAATAAATTCTCAAGTATATATATATTAATATTTATCTTTTATTAGCAAAATTAGAGAAATTATTGGTTCAGCCTCAAATGATTAATTTTCAAACGCATGCGAATCAATAAAAGAACATTAAATTTAGTAATTATTTTTTATAAATGTGAATTTTTTTTCGAGTTTTTTAATTTACAGAATCTGTAATTGTAACATTTTTTCTATGTCGTTAACAATTTTTGCTTTTAAGGCTTAAAGAGACAAATTTTATTTTAAAAAAATTACAATTTTTAATTTGGGAAAAGATTTTTCCTCTGTGTATGTGATTAAGTTGAAAATAAAAGATTAGCACGGTAACAGCATCTGCAATATAAAGATAGTGTGATATATTTATTTGTTATAAACTAAGTTAAATTCTTTTGTATTCGAATTTCTAATAATTTACGAAGTACTTCTTTCCGCTGATTTCGTCTCTAACTACATTTGAAAATTATTTATCAAAACACTGGGGGATTCCATTGGAATACAAAGGCAGATTTCAAAATTTGTCTTCCTCACAAAATTATACTAATTTTACAGGGAGCATGGATGTGTGTGTGAAAATATATTTGATACACTATTAACTCTTTTAAACCTTTTTCAGTTCTATTAATACTTATATGACATACATTTTTAATTTTTAACACAAATACAAAACGTTTAAAATTTATGAGTTGAAGCTGAATCGAAAATTGAATGAAAAAACGGTATCTTACTTATTTTAAATAATTATTACTAGCTGGTATACCCGTTCTTCACACAGATAAATTTAAAAATTAAACAATACACATTGAAGGATAAAGAAGTTTTTAATGAGTTAATTTTACGTGAACAAAAACAAGTAATATAAAAAAAAAATAATTTAAGTCAATTCCTACTTTGTTTTATTAACGATTGAAAATTTGAACAAGTTATATATACATATATATATATATATAGAGAGAGAGAGAGAGAGAGAAAACTAATAGTAGGATTTGCATAAAAGGCTTTTTGCTTATGTCAGCTGAACAAAAAAAAAACATATTTGTTTAATTTTTGAGTCTGTAGATCTAATAGCTGATAAAAAGGATTTTTTTTCTATTTATGACACCCCGTAGCTCTCTTGTGGGTCGATTTTTGAAAACACCTTCCTAAGCTGATCTCTGCTCAGCAAAAATAACGCATTGTTACAAATTTTGTGTAATGAACACTTAAAATAGTGTAAATAATTTATATCTGGATGTGTAATACATTAATATTACTTTCTGTTGTATCGATTTTGTGTTAAAATTGTAATATTAGCAAGCAACGTCGCTTCTTTCATTATAATGGCGAATCAATGGAAACTTAGCGAAATGTTGGCGATAGAGCTAAGTTGGCATCATTTTTGGCGACCATGTAGGCAACTTGGCGATGGATAGAACGATGCAGAAGTTGAAACGCTGTAGTGCCTCCTGGTGGTGAGCTGCAACAAAGAGGATAGCACACACACACAAACCTTCTCCACAAAAAAATACATATACATACCAATTTTCATAGTGATTGGTTGAATGGTGTTGGAGTGAAGCGAGGTCATATATACAAACATCCATTTATATATATATAGATTAAAATTATTTAAAAATATTGTTTTTTAATTTTTTGAAATTTTGATGTATTTTTGGTAACGACAATTACAATCCTGGGATTTCTCAGAAATTTCCGGGAATGAAAAAAACCCGGAAAACAGTAACTCTATTTGCAGAGAGAGAGAGAGCGTATTGGTTATAGTTTGTTTTATGATTTGTGTCAAATGCCTTTTAAGTTCAAATTTCTTAGCAACTGGAAAAAAAATTTTTTTTATTTTTGTCATAACATTTTATTTTAGTTTTGGTTACAAAAATATTACAGTTTCCATTTTTCTTTAAAACCATGATATTCCTCTTCAATTAATCTATTTTCTTACACATTGTTCGTGAAGTTCGAATATATTTTTATTAAATAAATTTCTAGGTTAATATGAATAGAAGCTAAAGTCCACTTTCATTCGCAAACGACTTAGAAACCATCATATCTTGATCACCTTGTGTTTTTTATACTTTTAAAAAAACCGCTTATGGTGGTCTCTAAAGTCCCTCTAATTGGACACTCCAAGGAGAGATGGAGGAAGAGAAATAAATGTCGCACACACATAATGAAGCTTAGTTCCACTATAGTGAAAAAATTAATTTATAAAAGTAAAATTAAATGAGTTTTAATAAAATATTAAAAGTAATTTTTAATCTAAAACTCTATTTCTATTATCAAATGGGATTTCTACTAAAACAAGAATAGGTAGAAAATTTTTCTTAAAAGTTGACGTCAAATGGAACAAACTGAAAAAACTTTTAACTTAAACGTTTAAAAAAATTTTTTAAAGTCACGGAGGGCCACAACTTACGTATTGGAGGGTGACATGTGGCCTGAGTGTTTGACATGCCTGCTCTAGAGCTTTGCAGCAGTTATTGATAATGAACTTCGTAACTGTGTGCCATGTTCAGATGAGAACGATTTACCCGAGCCTATATTTCCCTCTTAGGTTTCATACCTCGTAAAATGGCGATTCTTAGTTCTATTTAACGTCTGATTCTTCCATTATTATACCAAATGATAAGAATCTATAAAAAGGAAGGGGTACTTACGTATTATACTATCGACCACTTTCGTCTAATCAAAAATCATCGCTAAATACTGCAATATGCAGCCAATATTAGAAAACCCGTTCCCCTCCCCCATGTTTATACACAATAATAATAAAATAACATTTTGCGAAGTCTTTGAATGGGCGAAATTCGTCAACGGTATAATACAAGGTAGCACCGGAAAGTAAGGTGACTCACCCCTCCTTTCGAAAATGAGAACAGCGCGACGACCTGACACATGCGCAGTACGATCTTCGGTATGCAACGTTAAAGGTCTGGGTCGTTTGCAAAGTTTCTTGGTTCATGTTTGTTCGTGTGGTCGCTTAAAAGTAAAAGGTGTTAGTGAATTACGTAATGGAGCAGAAAACGAATCTGAAATTCTGTTCAAAAATGGGTAAACCTGCTATGGAAACCTCGGAAATGCTCAAAGTGTGTATGGCGAAGTTACGGAGTTATTTCACCCTCTTTATTCCCTTGATCTTGTGCCAGCAGACTTTTTCCTCTTTCCCAGACTGAAAATGGCTCTGAAGGGACACCGATTTTCTAACACCACAGACATTTAAGCTGCTGTTACCAAGGAACTTAACACAGTCTCAAAGGAGGACTTTTTCAAAAGTTTCCAGCACTTGTATGAACGTTGTCAAAAGTGTATTGTAGACTGTGAGAACTACTTTGAACGACAGTAAAGTATTTATCTGCAAATATATAATAAAGTGATTAATATGATATTAGTCACCTTACTTTTCAATCTTACCTTGTACATAAGTGCCATAAAAACACAACTTCTAGTTCTTTGCCTGCTGAACTACATTAAATTTTAAATGCTGTTTTTCCAAAGTCAAATGTAACTTTATACTTTTAATTACAATTTAAACTCTTTGCAAGATTATAATTTTATAACTATGATATTAAAAGATACACGCGTAAACAGTGAAGTACATAGTACATAGATCTTCCTCAGAGGGGGGGAGGGGGCTACTAAAAAAGAAGTAGATAAAAGTAGTATATCAGTGTATCGTGGTTAACTCCTCGATATTGCACAATTATGGAAAGTGGCGGTGCCAGACCCTCGAGAGGTTGGACTTCTGCCTGTTGGTTTGCGAGAGGTATTTTATTTCCCTCCTACCACCCACTGGAAATATCATTGAAGGCATACCCCTATCCACCACTTGGGGACGTGCTCTGTCGGGGTTACAGACTCTCCCCTCCCCCGAGATAGAACTGGTTTCAGAGAAGACGTACAAAGCACGTAAAAGGAATGAAAATATCAATTGACAAACAAAGAATTTATACAAATCATTGCCCAAACGTTCAACTGTCTCCACAACATGTCCTCAGCTGCCGAACAATTCAAGCCAGGCTTTTCAAGATCAGCCCAGAAGATTTGATCTTCGCTGATAAAGTGGTTGAGGTTTCCGAAGTTGTCTTCGACAGCCTTGGCGTGAATTAAAGCTTCGTTTTTTTATCTATCTGCACATCATGGATACGCCAACAACAAACAACATGGTAAACTCCCCCACGATTTCTAGATTCAGAATGTCATAATTCGCTGTCATTTTCATCAGTTTATTTGAATACGCTTTCTTTCTTCCGACAAAATTGGAATTTCTGAAAATAAGGATGTTGATTTTGAAATGAACAGGTTAAAGAAGGAAACATAGCCTATTATGACTGATAGTTTTCTTCTAAAAAAAAACATGAGAAAAAGGTGACTTACGCGAGCATAGAATTATCAGTTGCAAAACTCAACAATCCGAGGAATAACATTCATACTTACCTTATCAAAAGGGGGAGGTCAACAATATCAGTGCAACAAAGCACTGGAATAACTTGGCACCATCTTGAATCATATCAAGCTAAATTCATATGGCACCAAGATCGAGACTCGGAAGAAAGCAGTGATTTGTTTTTTTCGTAAATCTACAGCAATATTTTTATTAAAAGAAGAAAATACAAAAGACTGCTCAAAATTCTTTAAAAGTAATTAAAATTAACTATGCCTGCACTTGCATGATAAATAATTGTTTTTTTTTAAATCTTGGGGGGGGGGGATTTCCCAGGTAGTTGCAAGAGTGCCGTGTCTTAAAATTAATCCATTTCCATTAGAAAAATCAATTGGTGTAGAAAAAAGCATAAATAAAGTTCTCTGTCATCAGTATCTTCAACATAATTTTTTAAACTTACTAAACATTTGCAAGCTAAAGCTTAAATAAATCCTACACAAAATTTTAAACCCGGGAAAAGTTGCGCAGGGTGACGGAATCACCCGAATCCTTTTTTATAATTATTTTTATTGTACACAATAAAAATCGTTATTTCAGTGAATAATTTAACTAAGAGAAAGTACACTTACTTACTTTTAATGACTTTTCAATTTTTCTTTGATAATTTGAGAAAAAAATCCAATCAAACTGAACTAAAATGTTTCAAATGTGCCTGACTTGAAAAAGGACACAACATTATAAAAATGATATTTCTAGGCAAAACTGTGATATTTTATTCAAGTTATTGTAATTTTATTGCCCTTGATGATCGCCAAATAGCATGTTGAACTTTTTCTTGCGTGTCTTTTTGACAGGGCGCAGTGCGTCTTGTGGTACACTTGTGGCTTCATATATTTTTTGGAGTTTTTTAGATGGCATTTAAAAATCTTCCTTTCAACTCAAATGTTTCATGTTCATCGCTTTTCTTTCATTCTCTTGATTAATATCCATTATTTTATCATGTTCTTCCCTTGCTTGATCAATTTCTTTTTCCTAAATTTCAATTTCATCCAATAGATTGCAGATGCTCATTTCTTTATATATACTAGCCGTTACCCGCCCGCTTCGCTGGGTATTTCATGATGTTTTATAAATTTTACTGCTTATATATATGTATAATCTATTGATATCTAAGTCCAAGCATTAAGAATTCGATTGTATTGAAAAATATACTTATACCTTTAACTGTCACCTGTTGATAAAAAAAAAGGGCAGAACTCATCTAATTTGTATTTTCTAAAAATCTCTAAAATTGAAGTATAGAATGATGTTTGCTCTTTCGTAACCCAAAAACCAAGTGGATTCCCGCAAAACCAAATTTCGGTGGATCTCTACTCCGTAAATTGAACATGCAAGCCAAATTTCAAGTCTAAATCTAACAGAAAAAAACAAAAGTTTTACTATCAATATCCCCGTAATCCCGTTGAGAGCCGTTTTCCAAAATAACCGCTTTTAGCGGATTTCAATTCAACAAAAGAAAAATGGAAACCAAATTTCATTATTATAGTCCATGTAGCTCGAAAAAAAGAATTTTTTTTGTCAATACGTCCCAGTAACCCCCTGCATGCCCCCCAGAACTTGATTTGCTTAAAATACATTCTTAGTGGATCCCTATTCAACAAAAGAAACATGCTTAACAAATTTCAAGTATTTGGTCTAACAATTAAAAACAGGAATTTTTTTCTGTAACTCCTCTTGACCCCTCGCAACCATCCTTGGGGATCAATTTTCGTTTTACTCTTTGTTAGAGGAACTCTATTTTATAAAAGGGACATGCCTACCAATTTTCAAGCAGGATGATCAAATAGTTTAAAAATGGAAATATTTATCGATTACGCCTCTTAATCTCCCGAAATTAAACTTAGTAGTTGATATTCGCGAAACCCATTTGTAGCAGTCCTCTTCCGAAAGGAATCTGCTTATCAAATTTCAAGACTGTACGTCTAATAGTTTAAAAATGGGGATAATTATCTATAACGCCACTTGAGCCCCCGCAACGCCACTTAAGGGTCTGTTTTCACAAAACCCATTTTGTAGGGGAATTGCGCTCTATGAAAGGAATCTGCTTAGCAAAATTTGAAGACTGTGCGTCCAATAAATTAAAAATGCAAAAAAAAAAAAATATCAATAACGCCCCTTGAACTCCCGCAACGCCACCTAGGGGTCAATTTTCACAAAACACATTTTGTAGTGTATCTTTATCCTATGAGAGGAATCTGCTTAACGAATTTCAAGACTGTGCGTCTAATAGTTTAAAAATAGAAATAACTATTTATATCTGCCCTTAACCCCCCTCAACACCCCTTGGGGCTCAATTTCCCCCAAACCCGTTTTGTAGCGGATATTTACTCCATGAAAGAAACATTCCTACCAATTTTCAAGCAGGTAGGTCAAGTAGTTTAAAAACGAAAATATTTATCTATTACGCCCCTTAATCTCCCCAACGCCACTTAGAGGTCTGTTTTCACAAAACCTTCTTATAGCTGATCTCTACTCTATGAAAGAAATCTATTTATAAAATATAAAGACTGTGCGTCTAACAGTTTAAAAATGGAAATAATTTTCTATAACGCCCCTTAAGTCCCGCAACGCCACTTGGGGGCAATTTTCATGAAACCCATTTTGTAGCGTATCTCTAACCTATGAGAGGAATCTGCTTACTAAGTTTCAAGTCTGTACGTCTAATAACTTAAAAATCTGAATTTATAACGCCCTTAAACCCCCCGCCCCGCAACAACCCTTGGGGGTCAATTTTCCCAAAACCCATTTTGTAGCGAATATTTACTCCATGAAAGAAACTTACCTACCAATTTTCAAGCAAGTAGGTGAAGTAGTTTAAAAACGGGAATAGTTATCTATTACGCCACTTAATCCCCCGCAACGCCACTTAGAGGTCTGTTTTCACAAAACCTTCTTATAGCTGATCTCTACTCTATGAAATAAATCTATTTATCAAATATAAAGACTGTGCGTCTAATAGTTTAAAAATGGAAATAATTATCTATAACGCCCCTTAAGTCTCGCAACGCCACAATTTTCACGAAACCCATTTTGTAGCGTATCTCTAACCTATGAGAGGAATCTGCTTACTAAGTTTCAAGACTGTACGTCTAGTAACTTAAAAATCGGAATTTTTAACTCCCCTTAAACCCCCCGCCCTCGCAACACCTCTTGGGGTCAATTTTCCCAAAACCCATTTTGTAGCGGATATTTACTCCATGAAAGAAACTTACCTACCAATTTCGAAGCAAGTAGGTGAAGTAGTTTAAAAACGGGAATAGTTACCTATTACGCCACTTAATCCCCGCAACGCCACTTAGAGGTCTGCTTTCACAAAACCTTCTTATAGCTGATCTCTACTCTATGAAAGAAATCTATTTATCAAATATAAAGTCTGTGCGTCTAATAGTTTAAAAATGGAAATAATTATCTATAACGCCCTTAAGTCCAGCAACGCCACTTGGAGGCAATTTTCACGAAACCCATTTTGTAGCGTATCTCTACCCTATGAGAGGAATCCGCTTACTAAGTTTCAAGACTATAAGTCTAATAACTTAAAAATCGGAATTTTTAACGCCCCTTAAACCCTCCACCCCGCAACACCTCTTGGGGTCAATTTTCCCAAAACCCATTTTGTAGCGGATATTTACTCCATGAAAGAAACATTCCTAGCAATTTTCAAGCAGGTAGGTGAAGTAGTTTTAAAAAACGGATATATTTACCTATTACGCCCTTTAATTCCCCGCAACGCCACTTAAAATCTGTTTTCACAAAGCCCGTTTTGTAACTGATCATTATTCTACGAAAAGAATCGATTGATCAAATTTAAAGACAGTGCGTCAAATAGTTTAAAAATGGAAATAATTATCTATAACGCCGTCTAAGCCCCTGCAACGCCACTTGGGGGTCGATTTTTACCGAACTCATTTTGTAGGGGATCTCTAACCTATGACAGGGATCTGTTTACCTAATTTCAAGATTGTACGTCGAGTAGTTTAAAAATGGAAACAATTACTTATAACGCCCCTTAACCCCCGTAACGCCCCTTGTGATTCGAATTCTCCAAACTTCTTCTTAGCTGATCTCTACTCCATAAGAGGAACATGCCTACCAAATTTCAAATCTGTAGGTTGAATATTTCCGGAGATATCTTGATTAGTCAGTCAGTCAGTCAGTGAGTCGCTTTTCTCCTTTATATATATAGATATGTCGTGGTTTTTCGAGTGAACATCAAGACATTTTATTTTGAACTGTCTTTATTCCATGAAATCACTTCTGAATCTGATTTCTAAAAGAGCGAGAGAGAGAGACGGGCACATGTTAAATATCAAAATAGGCGGCTACTCAAAAGCCAGATGTTTTTTTAAGTGCATTCCTTATTGAAGAGGTATATTTGAAATACTAGGTAATAAAAATTAATGGTCGGAGTGGCAAACTTCTGCTAAAGCCATGTGTTCTTCCTTCCCGAACTGGATAATGAATTTAATGCTTGAAGATGC
Source organism: Trichonephila clavata (assembly GCA_019973975.1). Taxonomy (NCBI): domain Eukaryota; kingdom Metazoa; phylum Arthropoda; class Arachnida; order Araneae; family Nephilidae; genus Trichonephila; species Trichonephila clavata. The sequence continues at coordinate 43,339 of BMAO01006139.1, read as the reverse complement.
AACGGGAAAACAAAAATTAGAAGTGGTCTAGGGATTTAATTTTAGATCTAATTTAATTATCCTTCCATATATATATATATATGGAAGAAATTTATAAAATATATCAAAAACAAAAAGCAGAAAATAAAGAACATAACAAGAAATAACATAATAAAAGATTAAAAAAGAAAAACATGAAGATTGAATCTATAAAAAGATATACAAATGAAATAAAAATAAGAACCTAGCGGGTCAAAAAGCAATTTCGGACTTAGGACCGAATAAGTGGGGTTAAACTAGTTTGAAGGTGCCAACCTTCCCCCTTTGCAACTCGATAGGAAAAACCAAAATAAAATAAATAGAAATTCAAAGTATAAAAAAAATCACAGAAAGTATGAAAGAAATATATATATATATTCTGTTCATTTAAATTTATAAACTATAATGAGTCATACAACACAACAATCAAAACCAACAAATCATTCACAAGGGGGAAATGTAGCCTAATCATAGAAAATATTTAGGAACAAAAGATGGCATGCGGGAAACTCAGTCAATCCAAGTACCTTAAAGATTATAAAAAACGTTTGCCACTCACAAAAAAAGTAAAACATATGACAAATACATTTTAGTTCCCATGAAGACCACCATATAGGAGGATACGGACAAGGTCATTGGTAACTAACTAAAATAAGATAGATGGCGAGCGACAAAGAGCCAGGCTCTTCTGCTCAGAGTGAATGGAGGGAAGCTGACTGAAAGCACAGTGAAAAACTTCCAAGAACGGGGAAGAGAGGGCAGGCCTGTCATTGGTAACAAACAATTTTCCCAGAATAAAAGATTTCAGAGCCTGGGCAGTCCCGCTTTTCCGCCAATGCACATGCCTAGGGCGAAAAAAAACTGGAGAGTGAAAAAAAGAACAAAAATTTTAATTACGGAGAACGTAACCAGCTTATAGTGTTTATTAAAAAGCCAATTATTCTCAGTCATTTTTACATCTAAATTATCAAATCTTCGTTTCGCTATCGGGCAAACTATTATGTAAATCGCTTGACTTTTCTTCCCCATTTCATATTTTGTTTCATGTATACTGTTATTAAATTGTCCTCAAAACTCGAAATAAAATCTTTACCGCAGCGTTTCTCAAACTGTGGGGGAAGGGGGCGAGCATATCGCGAAAAATCGAAAATAAAATTTTAAAATAATTATCAATTTAATAAAATAATTTGCAATTTAAATCAGTTACAAAGGAAAATACTTTCTTATATAATAACAAAGGAAATACACATTCACCCTGATATAATACATACTACCTATAAATGTATCAGTACTGCACAAAGTATTTGATAGTTAATTTATCAATATTCAATTAAAAACAAGTTTAGTAATTATTAGTGACTCCCTTAGGTTTGTCATATACAAAATTTATGTACAAAACTTAATATTTATCTAATTAGTATGTTTTATAATTAAAGTCGTATTGTATCGTTGTTTTACCATCAAAGTACATTATAATTGCATTGTTATTATGAGAAGGGGGGCGCGATGAAAATTATGACTGAAAATTGGGTCGCAAATATCGAAAGTTTGAGAACTGCTTATTCGCAATCTACAACACTCTTTTTGGTATCATGGATCCCTTTACATTCTAAGCAGGATATCTACATATATACACAAGGACGGAGGGTTCAATCCCCCCCCTTCCTCATAGACCAGCAGATTTTTAATCTTTAGCATAAAGATTACGCCCTAGCACATTTTATCTCTTTTTTAAAAAAAATTAATCCCCCGTAAAAAAAAGTTATGTGTACGCTTGCTCTTCAGTTTACTAGTTTTATTATTAAATTATCGTACAAAGGTTCATAAATCCAAGTTGCTAAATATTTTGTGCAGTTTGTTTTTTCACTCTGTGCTTTAAGAGACGTTTGTAGCTCTTCAGCCTTCTCCCTCTTTGTATCATTAAAACTTAAATATGTTTACTAAAAAAACATTTTCCCCCTTTCTTTTATAAATATGTATTGAATAACTACTCTGTATTTGCTTATATGTTTGTCTACCATTCGGTATAGTGGTTAGCGACGCTGACTGCTGTGCCATAGGGCCTGGGTTCGAATCCTGGAGAAGGCATGGATGTTTGTAAATGTATAGTGCCTTCGTGGCATGGGGGCACTCTAAGCAGCCGTCGAGCCGCAAGTCCTCTCGGAAGTTGGTGGAAGGGGAAGAGAGGTGCGAGACCCCTGGCCACTCCCAGGGAGTTCTCCCTCGAAATAGGGGTGGAACCGAGCTAAATCGTACTGTCACCTGAATGGGGCTCAAAGCTTCAGCCAACGTCAAGTGTACATCCATCCCCTTGCCATGATGAATTTCGTGGGCCTGATTCTGACGCAGTCGAGATCAGGTGGCATAAGAAACAACAACACTTATACATTTAAACATTAGACTGGCTAAGACAATTAGTCGTGTAGTAAATTGTTTCCCGTTAACAAAGTTTTTAGAAAATCGGTGAAAATATTCGGATTATTCCTAAAGTAGGCTAAGGCCATTTTATTGGTAAAAATACCGCCGAAGGAAAAAGTTCCTTGGAGTGGTCCCTGCAACACATTCTGTATTTTATGATCTGCTTAAGGCTAATAAAAAAGGGTTGAAATGACCCTTCAGGAAATCATTCTTTTTCAAAGAGATTGAGAAAGAGAGAGTTGACGCAATTTTAAATCAGCAATTCCTTCAATTTTACTTCATTCCTTTGAAAATGAAAACGGTAATTATGACTTTACTTTTGATTAATTTTTATTTCCCCTTGAGACTTAAAAAGATGTACAAATATTTTTATCATATTGAGATAAAATCAAAACATACGTTTATTATTTGCTTTCCTTTATAAAGGAGGCAGTGAAAATAATGTTCAGCTTAATAAAATCTATTAATTTAATTTTTTTTTTTTTGTAAATTGTCCATGTTATATCAGCTAATTTTAAGACTTTCGTCTATTTATACAAGGGGTGATCAAATGAAAAGGTACGAAACGACATAAAAATGAAACAGTTAAATATTTGCATATTCCGCCAAGGGAGAATGTAGCGAGACATCTTGGGAAGCCATTGGAGACTCTGACTGGGATCGGATCATGCGTGGGTGCCCGCATGCGCAGGAGAGAGCAAAGGCTCTTATAAAAAGCGGCGTCCAAATGATGCGAGCACAGAATTACTCGAACACAGAAAAAGCATTAACTCCGATGTGTACTGTGAGACACTCCGACGCCTACGCAGGTCCATCAAGAACAAAAGACCGGGGCTGCTCACGGAGGGTGTGGTTCTGCTCCATGATAACGCGCGTCCACACGTCTCCAGAGTCACACAAATGGAACTGGACAAGTTCCAATGGGAGACGTTGGACCATCCGTCCTACAGTCCGGACATGTCACCCTGCGATTTCCATGTGTTTGGTCCACTGAAGAAACACCTGAAAGGAAAGCGCTTCAACTCGGACGACGTACTCAAGGACACTGTGAAGGACTGGGTCTCGTCACAGCCACAGGAATTCAGGGAACAAGGAATCCTGCGGCTTGTTCATCAGTGGGATCGTTGTGCTCAGGCCTATGGTGTATATTTTGAATAAAGTCTATATTTGTACCCACCGTGTCGTTTCGTACCTTTTCATTTGATCACCCCTTGTATATATATTTCAATGGACTTTTATAGTACTTTTATGTTGATTAATATGCATCAATACTTTATTTTCTTTGCTTGAATACAATCTTCCAGAAACACACTTTTCTATATGCTTGAACAATTTTATAAAGTTTAATTATTAGTGTAAACATGAAATTCCAAAACGTAGTACTGGTATGGAAGTTTTTTCACGAAACTTCAAAGTTTAATTCCTAGCATTGCATTGAACTATAGAAATGAAAATAAATAAAAAAATATCGACAATATATTTCTTTATTTTTGAAGGAATGGAAAATGTGTCAATGCCTGTGTGTAAAACTTTAATTTAAATATAAAAACCATTAATTGGAGCATGGCAGTCTTGAACGCAACTGTTGCTCGGATGGGAGATTTTTTTCCCCGGAAATGCATATCAAGTGTCTGATACTTTCGATATCTTGTTTCACTAACAACAGGTTCTTCTTTCTTGAAAGCCTACCGATCTCCGGTCTAGAAAATCGCAATCACTTTACTTTATAAATTCTCTGAATTTTTCTTTATAAAAAAATACAATGAAACATTTTTGATTTAAATTAGGGTTTGCAGCCCCGGGATCCCGGTGGTTTTTACCAATCCCGGGATTTAATTTTTGTCTGAATTATATTTTGAAATTTTTTTTCAAAGTATTGTGAATCTGGTATTACATTTAATGTATCTTATTTACTTTTTTTGTACTGCAAACCTTTATATAATTTCAGTTTTCTTACGTGTTGAACCTTGAAGGGTTTGAGGCGGGTGTGTATGTTAAACCGTGAAATTTGATATGTTCTTCTGTAACTTTCTCCCCATCGCGAGTGGGGTCAGAAAACGGATATTTCTCCCACTCTCAGGATGTTTGGTGTCAGCTAACTTGGACAGAGGCAATTAGAATTTTAGGGAGATATCCAGTAGGGTAGTCCCGGAATTCAGAAACCCCGATTTTTTTTCCAATCCGAAAATCCCGGGATTAAAATAACTAATTCTGGGATTTAATTTTTGTCTAAATTCTATTTAAAAATATTTTTCTCAAAAATTTTTTAAGAATTTAATTTTTTAAAAATTTATATTTTGTTTATGAAATATGTACGTAGGATTTTTTTGTGCAATTATAAGTTCTATAGGTAAAATATATATATATATGCACAGCTCTCATTTCTCGTATGGGAGAACGTCGCACAGATCTAAGTGGCTCACTCCAATGCTTACACAATAATATAAGCAACGTCTCAAGAACAGATTTTGTCACAGTTCCTTCTTCAATTAAATGCCGTTAATTAATAGAGGACCTGCTTGGAAGACATGAGCCACTTCAAATCCCATTGGATTACTAACAGCTCATGCAACTGGATCTTCAATTTCAAATGAGGTAACACTTGAAATTGATTCACATTCTGATTCAATAAATGGATCAATTTATGTACAAAAACCATAAGTGTAACAGAAGAACTAAATAAAGTTATCAAAGAGGTATATGCACCAATGCAGTCTATTAGATTTGAGACACTGTCATCAAAAATTCAAAAAGAAATCTTTTTTTTTGAAAATGGAGGGAGACGTGGTGACTACTTGAAAAGAACATACTCCTATTTAATGACGATAATACCTTCTAGTAAAGAATCCGAACGTGCATTTTCTTCGGCAGGACAATTTGTAATAAAAATAAATTATAGTTTGAAAGAAACTAAAAAACACGCTTTTATAGTGAATCGAACTAAAAAAATAATTCTTAATATAAGAATAAAATGATTAACGAGAAAATTAATGCCATTGGGGTAAAAGCGTGGGGTGCTTTGTACTACATTTTTACACTAACTCAGCATTTCGGAATAGAACTAATAAGAAATTATAACATTTAATATAGAGCATCCCACGCTTTTACCCCAATACATAATTTTCTGTTAATCATTTTATCTTAATAGAATTATTTTTTTATTTAATTGATGGGTCTGAAGAGGTATCTATTCTCTGCGTTTACGGACTCGGATCAGTCCGTATCGTTATATTTAAAAATTCCGTCTTTGTAGATGCAGGTCTTTCAGTGTTTTAAGAAGAAATATAAGTGTCAATCGTATTATTACTTTTTAAACGTATTGCTTGTAAAAATAAAAAATATTTAACAGAGAACAAATTATTATTTTTACATGCATGAGTTTTTTTTTTTTAATTCCTTTAGAAAAAAGATGTTTAATTATGGTTAATACTGACACGCAACTACTTGTCTAAAAGCACTTTTTTTTTATTTTACCACAGAGTATGTTTAGGTTCTTTTTTTTAGTATTGGAATTAGTTCCAATTGAATGGTATATGCAATTGCAGTGGATGGTTAGAACTTACTAACGATCATAGTTTTGAGATCACGTTTACCCAATGACATTAATTTCTCGTTAATCATTTTATTCTTATATTAAGAATTATTTTTTTACTTTTTAGTTGGATTCACTACAAAAGCGTGTTTTTTTAGTTTTTTTAAACTATAATTTATTTTCCATTTTTTAGTTCGATCTACATCAAAAGCGTATTCTTTTAGTTTTTCACACTATTATTTACTCATTGTTGAATTTATTCTTGAGTTTGGTAATTGGAGCAGGAGAATTAAGTAGCTGCTGGAATTAGTCTTGCTCTTCAATGGATATTAATTGATGGGTCTGAAGGGTATCTATTCTCTGCGTTTACGGGGCCTCGGATCAGTCCCGTATCGTTATATTTCAAAAATTCCGTCTTTGTAGATGCAGGTCTTTTCAGTGTTTTAAGAAGAAATATTAAGTGTCAATCGTATTATTACTTTTTAAACGTATTGCTTTGTAAAAATAAAAAAATATTTAACAGAGAACAAATTATTATTTTTTCCACATGCATGAGTCTTTTTTTTTTTTTTAATTTCCCTTTTCAGAAAAACCAGATGTTTATATTATGGTATGAAATAGCTGACGCACCCAAACTACCCTTGCTCATAAAAAGAACACTTTTTTGTTTTATTTCTAAACCACAAGAGTATATTCGTTTTAGGGGTTGCACCTTAATCTTTTAGTCACTAAATCTGGAATTAGTTGCCAAATCTGAAAATGGTATATGCAATAAGTTGCCAAATCTGGGTGAGTTAGTGAGTGATTTTGGGGTTTATTGGCGCAAGAGCCGATTTCGGCTATACTGCGCCAAACATTTGTTTTAATATCTGTGGTCTAGACGGGAAGAGAAAGAAAGAATGAATTGAATAACAAGAAAGAAGGTCGAAAATAGAGAAGGATCACTAGGATACCCCGGGTTCGTGAAGCCCGTGGGAAGACAGTAAACCCTGTGGGAAAAGATCACTAGGGCACCTCGGGATTGTGACACCCGTACTCACCTAAAGAAGGTGAGCCTCCTGAGGGTGCCAAATCTGGAAGTGGTATATGGAATTAGTCGCCAAATCAGGATATCGTTATTCCTGATGTCCTCATCAGAAAAATGAACAAAATTATGAAATTATTGTATTGTCATCGGTCCTTGACAAGTGTGCAAAATTTCGAATTAATCTGACTTTTTTAAGTGGGTGAAAATAGAGTTCCAAGATTCCATTACATACAAGTGAAACTTATAAAAGCATGTTAATAAGAAGCCGTTTCAATGATGAAACGCTGGTGGAGCTGTGTTTTTATAAGCTTATTTACAGAAACACAAGAAATGAAATGCTTTTTTTAAAATTTCATTATGTACTATTTTTATTTGTTTTTTATGATGAATTAATTTTTTTTTTCATTAAAATAATATTGAATCAATTTTTAATCATTTTCAATTTTCTGCAACTTTAACTATTCTAATATGCAAGTATTTTTAATAAATAGTCCAATCCCAATCCCGGGATTGAAAATATTACACGGGATTGTAAACCCTAATTAAAATAATAATACAGAAACAGAAAGATGTGTTCATAATAAAAAAGGAAACAAAAGTTGATTATAAATTAGAAAGGCTGGTTAATATGAAATTTTTTGCATTAATTTTGTAGAATTATTCTTTGTTGAAAATTTCATTTATGTTTTAACAATTTAATGTGATTTATATTTGCACAGTTCATCATATTCTGAATATAATACTGTTTATGTTTTGTATCATACAAAGTTTTAAAAATTTTAATTTATCGTAACCAGATTATTCAGCGAAAATTTGGTTACTGAAATACACACATTTGTGTTAAAATTTGTCTTATTTTTTGAGAAATATATTAATCTGGAATACCCTACCCATATCGCAAAGTATTTGAAATTTACCTCAGATCACAAAAAGAAAAAAAAAAGGTTTTTTTTTTCCATTTTTTAAAATTTTTTATTTTATATGTACACAATATTTTATTTTTTCATAGCTGTAGAGTATTATTGAAAAAAAATCAACAGATGTAAAAACAATTTTTCGAAAATTGTGCAATTTTAACATTTTAAATATAAGCCAATATATTAAACAAAAAGTGAAAAAAATTATAAAAAATTGTTAATGTACTTTATGGAACAGTATGCAATGTACATTAACTTTTACGGGTACAAAAAAAATTCATGTCATGCATTATATCTGTACAATATTATTTTTTTTAAAAAAAGAGTTGAATAACAGTTCTAAGAAAATTATGCAATCTTTTGTAAGGTATGAATACGCGATGTAACTTTTCAAACATACAAAGATAAAAAAATATCCCTACATAAGTATTATTGCATAAATTTTCATTAAATTTGAATATTTTTTATACATAAATCTACAAACATTGCCGAACAATTTAACCAAATGACAAAAAAATTGTAAAATTATAATTTTAGATTTTTCTATAACAATCATACAAAAGGGGATTTTAATAAATAGCAATAAGAATTTTTTTTTTAAAGTATTCATAGTAAAATCAGGTTGTTTTGTAATTATCAATAGTTTCTATGTAAACAATAATTTAAGGGCAGAAAATTTGCAAGTTTATAGAAGAGTTACTGAGTACCTGTAACAATGTTATTTTGTACAGTTTAAATTAGTATGAGTATATTTGTATTGAGTTATGAAATAAAAAACAGTATGTCAGCATCATAGATTAGAACAGAGGTTCTCAAACTTGTCATGTTTTTGGATTTTAGGGAGACCCTTGCTTACTTAACATTGAATTTTTCCAATTTCATGAACTTCAAATGTGATTTTGACAGCTGGTATACTGTGGTAGCTTGCTGCTACTTTAAAAACATATACTTTTCTCTCTGTAGTATAGTGTAATGTGAAAAACTTTAAACATTTATAAGATTCCAGTTAAAATTTAGTACCTGTTAAAACAGAATAAAAGAGTAAAAACAAATGCTTTTTTGATGCTATTGTAACAAATTTTTAATATTAAGCATAAATTTAGTTAGGTTTGACCTTAAATCTCCTCAGTTAGTAATGTTTAGTCTATTTTTTAGAGATTAGCAATTACGATTAGATGCCGCAATGAGGATTTACTTGACTCTTCCTGTGACAAACTGTACAGCAAAGAGAAGCTTTTCTGCCCTTAAGAGATTTAAGTTGGGAATGAGAACCATATGGAAAATGAAAAGCTGAACAGTTTAATGTTGCTATGCACACAAAATGATATAAACATCGAAAATTGATTATAATGATATCATTTATGATTTTGCAATGATGAAAGCTTGAAGAAAACCTTTATTGTACTGGTACAATGTCTGTGACTCAACTGTCAGGACATCTAAAAGTAAAAGATAGTAATATAATTAACAAGTTGAGAATGATAAACAAGTTAAAAAATTGATAATTCAGTTCATTGATAATCAAGTTCATTCAATAATGTATGCTCTATACTGTAATTCCATACAATTTTATTAATTTACTGTACTTATTTACAAAAGAATGGGGAAGGGGGGTGTCCATTGTGCCAAAAGGCAAGAAATGAACAAGAGTGACTAACCAAGTCACTCTCTTTCCTAATGGCTGCCAGTCAGGGTCTATAGGTGGTGGATAATGGAAAGACTCTCCATTCAGGAGACAAAGAAAGGGAAAAGAATATGAGAGTTAAGGGAAAATCCCTCCTGAACCAAAAGTGGCAGTGTAAGAATTGAAGGAGGGGATGCTCTGGAAATAGTGGGAGGGGGCGTAACAATTTGAAGTGCCTAGGGTGCCGGGGAGGTTAACAACGGCCCTGAGCCTAGGGGGGTGACTCTGTGCCTAGTGTGACCTCTCCTGAGTTAAATGGAACTGAAGGCTGTTGACTTAGATGAAGTTAAATGCATATTTATTTTGCAATTCGCTACCACAGGCAAAGTTACAGAGCATATGAGCATAAAAATAATTATAATTGGTTTCATTAAATAAATGGAAGTGATAACTGCCAAATATATCAATTTAATACCTGTATCTGCAGCATAATAATTTTAAAAAAGTCCAAAATGTAGATATTTCTACTTCTTTTTTGCTGTTAGATATAAAATTTAATCCCATCTTTCAATGAATTTTAATAAAATTTAAATGGCACATCACTATTTAGGATGAAAATAAAATTGTGGAATCTAAATTTAATTCATATGATGTGAAATGTAACTACTTTCGTGAAAAATTTGGAAAAAGAATTGTTTTCCTAAAAACAAAGAAAAAAAAGTTAAAAAAATTTCTGATGAAAGTGAATTAAGCAAATAAGACAAATTATTGAATGGATTGACACAAAGAACATTTAAAAAGAAACTTTTTTAATAATGAGAGTATAATTTTTGAGGTTTATTTACATTAACAGTCATCAAGGAGTAATATTCTTTCACATAAGTCTGCTCCCCTTTCTTTTGAGTTTTCAATTCGAGCTATTCGGGAACCAAACTGAATTGCTCTTTTTGGCAACCCAGATGCTTCAATTAAACCAAGTTTAAATGCTAAAAGTCTCAGAAGCAACTTCTCACCAATTCCTCGAGGAAACTTCAAATTCATCTAAAAAAATTTTTTAAATAATTTAAACAAACATATTTTAATATAAGTTTTAACAATTTGTGATAAAAAAAATTATACATACTTTAAGCCAAACAGGAACGTCATTTAAAAATGAAACGACATTTTCATCAAGAAAAGGATAACGCGATTCTACACCATTATCAGCTACGGTCCTAAAATTATTCAATATTATATTAAAAGAATTCAAGAAAATACAATTTTTTAAATTTACACATAAATTAGTATTCAAACCTAATTATTTTTCCCCCAATTTTCTACTTATTTCTAAGAAGGAGGAATAATCTGATTTATCATATTGGAGTAAATCTTAAGGTTTTTGAGATCTTTATTAGTTTTTGTTAAATAAAATTAGATTTATCTACAGAAAGTTTGATCTTTCAAACCTTTCTAAAAATCATTTGATATAAAATTAATAATAGCAAAAGTACCATAAAGTTTAAAAAAATTGCAAATGAGTAATATATAAATCTATATAATTAAGTAACAAATTGCTTTTCAAAATTAATCAAATTTAAGACTGTAAACAATGCAACTATTTTAAAATAAAAGAAAACTTTTAAAAAAATTCAGAATACATATATATCAAAAACCAATAACAAATCTTTTTATATAACATGACAAAAATTACTATATTAGATAGAAACAAGATGAATTGAAAATTACAGTACAGAAGTGACAAACCTTTATGGATCAACATGCCATTTTTTCTGAAGAAATGTTCAATGAGGTATATACGAGCAGTCAAATAATATTGACTTGTAATTATTGGGGAAAATAATAAAACCTAATACTAACAACTCAAAACTCTTTATTTACTATGAAAAGTACATTTTGCACTGTATAGTAGTAAATGTTTTAGTTGTTCATGTAATTCATATTAAAGTAACATCAGTATGACTTCTGTTGTTGCAGATTAAATGACAAATAACTTATATTAGGATTTTAGGTGTTACTTTTAGAATTGGAGTCATCAGCCAAACAGTTTCTAAGTAAGTTAAAGTTATTTATCTTTGAAAATAATGACTCACAGGTAGATGAAAATGTAGTTAAAATAACATGAGCCAGTTTCTTCAAACAGTTAAATGTGTCTGGAATCAAATTCCATGTTTCCAAAATTTTGTTACTGAGATTTTTACTTATATTGCTTGTTAATCTTTCTGTTTCAATCAACTCCAGCTTTTTCCTTGTTTCAATAAATTTTTTAATCCATATTGAATTGGACTGGAAATTAATCAGTTGCACCTTCAAATTCTTCAATTTCCAACCAACCAAATTGAGCATGTTCGATTTATCAAATGAAGTCACATCAAGGTACATAATAAACTTAAGCAATTGTTTGAAACTCTGTTACATTTACTATCTTGCATTTGGTGTTTTTTTTTGCAAAACTAGCAACGTCAAATAACAGTTAAGAACCATAAATATAGCACAAATAAACTTTACAATAGTTGTGTCAACGAAATTGACTGTGCTATGCATAGACAAACTTTGTATAATTAGCAGTTATATTCGTTGATGTAACTAAGACAAGACAATAAAAACGAGTGTGCTCCTCGCCGCCTGGTGAATGATCATTCGTGTTCGTTCATAATACTTCATAGTGAGTGAGCTTTGTTATATTGAACTAAAATGCAAAACATTTTGATTGATGGTGTGCCCAAAATATTGCATCGCATACCATTGGTTCACCATCCCTGTTATAGAACATCTTAGACACACTCAGATTTTTAAACAAGTTTTATTGCTTTCTGCTTGATAGTCTAAAAAAACAGAACACTTAAAACTAACCTGTCATCCCTGCCAAGATTTCTGGAACCAATTCGATCTAATTCCATGCACAGTTCTTTAACAATACCATCCCAACCAAAAGCACTGGGGAAAAAATTAAAATAAATAGTTATTCACTTGCAGTGATGAATAAATGATAAATATATGTACTTAAAATATGCATGTACTTGAATTTAGCTCTGTGTCTCGAATAACCACCAAGCTGTTCATCAGCTCCCATGCCAACAAGCAATACCTAATAATTAAAAAACAGTATAATGAAATTTTGAAAATAAGCAATTAAATTTTTTTTAAAATTTCCTTTCATTTTGTTGTTGTAACTTATTTCAAAGTAAACTTTTATTACATTTTAAAATTTTTAGCAATCACACATAAATAGCACCTTTCTTTCTTTCTCCCTCAATGACTTTGACAAACAGATAACAGACAACTTACAATGTATATAAAACTAAAAAGATTTAAAATTATGAAAATATACTGTAATTTTGCTCATTTTGTTTGGCTCTTTTCTGATATTTGCATATTTATATGGACAAATCTTCATGTAACATTTTCTGTTCAGACAGTGTATATTTGAAAACTAAACATAATGTTAGCAATATTATGTTATACATATAAAATTGCTACTATGTGGGGGGAGGGGGATATGTAATTTTTTTAAAGAAAATTTGTGATCTATGGCAAAACATATACATGCCCCAATTTATTATAAAAGTCTGAAATTTTATATAAAAAAAAATCTCCATATTATACACAATGGGTATAATGATGAATTTAAAAACATTTATCAATAATTTAACTATTTTTACTATATATTATAAACAATAATTTACAGGATAATTTTAAAATCCTTAAGCAACTCTTCCATTTTTGAAAAAAATTCTTAAAAATAACCAACAAGATTTATCGTGCAGTTTTCTAGCTAAATTATTTACCAGGTTCTATAATTTGTTTTTTTCCCTTTAGATTTAGACTTGAAATTTGCTTGCATGTTCAATTTACAGAGTAGAGATCCACCGAAAATGGTTTGCGGGAATCCACTTGGTTTTTGGTTACGAAAGAGCAAACATCATTCTATGCTTCAATTTTAGAGATTTTAGAAAACACAAATTAGATGAGTTCTGCCCTTTTTTTTATAACAGGCGACAGTTACAGGTATAAGTATATTTTCAATACAATCGAATTCTTAATGCAGGACTTAGATATCAATAATTATACATATATATAAGCAGTAAAAATTTATAAAACATCATGAAATTCCAGCGAAGCGGCGGTAACAGCTAGTGTTATACATATAAAATTGCTACTATGGGGGGGGGGATATGTAATTTTTTTAAAGAATATTTGTGATCTATGGCAAAACATATACATGCCCCAATTTATTATAAAAGTCTGAAATTTTATATAAAAAAAAATCTCCATATTATACACAATGGGTATAATGATGAATTTAAAAACATTTATCAATAATTTAACTATTTTTACTATATATTATAAACAATAATTTACAGGATAATTTTAAAATCCTTAAGCAACTCTTCCATTTTTGAAAAAAATTCTTAAAAATAACCAACAAGATTTATCGTGCAGTTTTCTAGCTAAATTATTTACCAGGTTCTATAATAAAATAAATTTAGTCTACTAAAATTTCTAATTAAATAAAAGAATGAAAAGTTGAAAAATTAAATATAAATCAAAACAAATATAAATTTAAAATTCACAAAAATTTTAACATGGTAAAAAAAACAAAAAAAAACATCCATTTTTATCTTTAAAACTGAATAAAATTTTTTAAGCCAGTAAAAAGACATGTTTGCACAAAATATTATTAATATTAATTCCAAACACTTGCTTCAAAATTACATTCTTTAACATTCAGAAATTGTATATATCAATGATAATTCAACATAAAAGTCTCTCAGAGGAGTTCAAGAAATCCTTAAAACTATAAATAATTCATTTATAAACAATAAATCCTAAATTACTAAAGAATCTTTCATGTATAGTTAATTTTAGAAGAAATCATTACCCGAGCAGGAGAAATGTAGCCTTTACACCTTTCATCTGTCATAATTAATCCCTTTCCACGAGCAGCAAACCATATTGCACAACCAATACTATCATCCAAAACAGTGCAGGATGGGGTCAAAAGATGTCTTATAACATCTTTTCTGAAAAAAAATAAAAGACTGAATACATTAAAGATAAGTATGCAAAAAATGAATCACTAATAATATATTAAAGTAACATGTATAGAACATCACATTTTTAGAAACTTGAATACAATATTCTTTTTAAAGATATATTTCTACATGATGTCATATACTATCTAAAAGTATTAAGCAAAATTGTACAACAGACCAATTTTAAAAAAAACTAGCCTTAAATGAAAATTAGTTACCAATATATAATAGGTCTAATTGAAATCAATTTTATAATTCACTTGGTTATAGGTTTAAATCTAATACATTTTCAATTCATGAATTAAATGAAAATTCTCTTAAATGCACATCACAAATGTTGCTAAACTGATTAAAACTGCACACATTGTTCAAAAATTTTTTTTTTTCTAACTAAAATAAAAATGCTCATGTTGAAAATCCTCCAAAATATTTATAATTTATCAAAAACACTTATTTTCTGGAATAGAATCTAGACTGAGCAATTATATAAACAAGTTATACACACCACATACACATATGCAATATATATAAAAATTTGCCACAATATACTTTGACTTCAATCAAATAAAAAAATTTTCTCTAACAATAATCAACCCCTTAACTGCAAAGGAAAAGTAACACAATTTGCCGAGTGAGGCATATATATACGCCAGTGGCAATTAAAGGATTAAAATCAAAATATTCAAAAAGCATAACCAAAATTTAATAGTCATATTTATTTTAACAAAAAAATTCTAAACATTTAAAATCCTTATAAAAATAAATAAAATTTACCTTTTAGTTACTAACTTCTCTTCTGATACATTTACCTTAAAAAATAATTTTTATTAGAAAATATGAATAAAAAGTCACTTCACAAACATATTTAAATAAAAAAAATTATTTCATAAAAATATTTATTAATATTTTAAAAATATTTTTGGCAATATTAAAGCAACACATTAAAATATTCAATCAAGGTTGGGACTACAACCTTGATTAACCTCATTTTTATGATTCTAAACATAGCTAAGGAGAAGGAGAACAGTGAAAATTACAGGGGCCTGGTTTTTCATGAGCCTTGGGGGATTTTATAATCTTAAATTTGAGGCCCAATGTATTCTCTTAGCAAGTTTGCTCAACATATTTAAAGATATATGTACCATAATTGTATCCAACAAATGACCAACTTCTTTGTTTACCATCTCATTGAATTGTATGCCAACATTTGAACCATAACATGCAAAATTACTACATTATCTAATTTAAATTTTGTAACTTCATGTACGAAGTTCCCTAAACAGCAAACGTGGGCGGTTAATATTTTGCTTCTTATTGTATACTTTTCTACATTCCTGTCTTATGTTTTGTAATTACCATATATGTTAAACAATGATTAATTATTTGACTGCTTATTAAATAATTTGCAAGGGAAACAACACACATTGCATACATAGCCAAAAAAAAAATTAGCTTATCCCAAAAATTAATCAAATCTGTACTAAAAATTTAACTAGGATTAGAACAAGTTGGTTGGTTTCAATTTATGGCACAGAGTTTTATAGGATGCATTGTGCTAAACATAGTTGCAGAATTAAAACAAAATCTACCTAAAAATTCAGTTAAATAATATATATATATTATTAGGAGTTTTAATACAATATATCCATATGGTCTTAATGTTATGTACTTTGCTAAAAATGTACTGCAAATTATGTTACAGAGTAATAACAAAGAATTTTTTCATACTGTTCCCAATTTTGATAATAATTCTAAAAGAAATTCTAGAAGCAAAAGAACTAAAAGGAAAAACAGAGATAAAAAATCTTTAATTGATAATATTAAAGTTATTATAGATGATTTTGAAATAAACTTTAATATGTGAAGCAGATCAAATACTTCATGTTTGGTCTTAATAAAAAGGAAATTGTAATGTTAGATGAAATCTTAAATAATGAGTGCTTAAAGGTGTGCCATGCAGTTCACATCATTAAAGATATTAATAATTTTTTAGTAAATAAATTCAATATAAATATTGATAAAATTAATGAAACTACAGAATACAGCACTTTATTATTCCTGAATAAAACAATTGATAAAGTTAACTTTTCTAGTGTAATTAATAGACATTTGTCACTTTTTCCAGTTAGGAATGTAACTGCTAAAAAAGCTTTTAAATACAATAAAATGATGGGCAGACTTATCTTTAATTACAATAATAATTCCCCTTCTCTTGACATAGATGATTGTAAATGTAAGAACTATCATGAATTTATTGATAGCTATCATAAACATGTAGTCACAGGCAATTTAAATATAATCAAGGACAAAATTTTAAAAGATATCATGAGTAAAGGCACTAGTTTTAGATTAACTATTTCTAATAACAATAATACTGTTAAAAAACAAATTAATAATGATATAAATAATTTTGGTACAAAATCTGCAGTTAAATATTGTCTGCCTTTAGAGGCATTTGATGAATTTAAGTGCAATATTTTAAAAGACTTGATGAAATTTAATTACCATTCTAAATCAGAACTTACTTATAAAGATGTAAAAAAGAAGATTTATGATTTACAAAAGAATTTTATTATTGTTTACATAGACAAAGTGCCTGGAAATTATGCTGTAATTTGTAAATATTTTTATAATATGATTAATGAACACTTTTTAAACAATGAATCTTTTAAAAGATTGGACTTGTCACATAAAGAAATTAATAATCGAATTAGTGCTATTTATAGAAAATTGGGTGTTTCCATTCATAAGATTAAGTTTCCATATATATTTTTAACACCTAAATTCCATAAAATTCCTGTTAAATTTAGAACAGTAACAAATGGATTTAAAACATATATCACTACTGCAGGTAAAATGTCACATAATATTATACAAAACTTCATAAGCAATGTAATAAAGCTATTGTTCCGTAGTCAAGTGTCTTGGTGACGGAAAAACCCCTCTTGTACGCATATTTGGTTGTAAACGCTTACTATTGTAACCTCACTCAAGGTCAAGTGGGGAGAAGACCAACACTTACGCAAGAGAAAGGATGCAAACAATACGCTCCTAAACGCTATTCAATAAATACACTTTAAAATTTAATACAGTCCACATTGCTCATTTGAGTTGTTTAGTATGACTCCGAACATTTGGTCCTAGCGACACAGAGTAATCAGCGATTATTGTTTATATTCTGAAAAAAAAAGAAAACGCGAAGTAAAAACTATGGAATCTGTTAGGTTATTGAACCGTAAGCGCGGGAACCTGAGAGGGCAGCTTACGAAGCTCGCGAATGTACTTGCCGAAGAAACTCCCACCGACCCCACTGAACTGCAGGTGAAACTCGACTTTATCGATAAATTACAAGAAAAGTTTGAACTGTTGAAGGATGAATATTATAGAACTGTTCCGGAAGAAGATTTTGAAGAGATTGAAAGCTCCCTCGCAGAAATGGACGATGAGATCCAAAAGATAGAGGTAAGTCTAAGAACCTCTATCTATAAATTAAATCCATGCAATTTCAGTGTATCTTCGGACTGTTTGAATGATAATAATTGGCCAAAAAAGGCTTCTATTAAATTGCCTGAAATACCTCTGCCGATATTTAATGGCAAGTTTGAAGAGTGAAATATTTTTAAAGGCCAGTTCGAAACATAGATTCACAAAAATCCAGAACTGTCTGAAAATGATAAACTTTTTTATTTACGCGACTCATTAAGAGGTGATGCCAAAACTATTGAAACTTCTGACGATAATTATATTTCATTATTTAAGGCTTTAGAGCAAAAGGTATGAAAATCGCAGAATTATTGTTGATTCTCATATTAAAAATATTCTTAATTGTCAAGCTATAAGGCATGAATCTGCTAAAGACCTTCGTAATTTATTAGATTGTATAAATAAAAATCTCAGATCACAAATTTTCAAATGCTTTACTGTTAAATATTATTTTAGATAAACTCGACAGAGAAACGTGAAAACAATTTGAACTAATTTTAAAAGATAATGAGGTTCCTGATTTTGATCAATTTCTTATGTTTTTAGAACGAAGATGTCAAATTTTAAATAGTATTAATTCTAACTTAACAAGGCCTCATATCGAGAGATCCAAATCTTTATTTGTAAATGGAAAAAATAAGCCATCTAAAATATGTTTGGCTTGCAAAAATAATACTCATGCTTTGTATCTCTGTAATAAGTTTAAAGAAATGAAATTTTCAGAGAGAATGGATTTAGTCAAAACGAATAGATTTTGTTTTAACTGTCTAAGTCAATATCATAATTTACCAACTTGCAATTCAAAGAGTTCCTGTTTAGTGTGTAAAAAATCGCAATTATCGCAACTCCTTCAGAGAGGTGGAATGAATTTGCACAAATGGTGCACAAACATGCCTCAGTTTAATGAGCAGGATATATTCCCCTTTGACAGAAACTCAAAGAAAATAAATACAGTTCAGACATTAAGCCTACTGTGGAACAGTTTCAGCGACACTTTTACATATAAGGTTAGTGTCAGCAAAACAACTCGTTTTACAAAGAGGGATGTATTATCGCAAATCGCTCGCATCTATGATCCCCTCGGACTTCTGGGACCTGTCATTGCTAAGGCAAAAATATTCATGCAACAGCTGTGGTTACTGAAGCTAAAATGGAATAAAATTCTACCTTCAGAACTCTCCCAGCAATGGGAAGCCTTTATCGATACACTACAATATTTAGCTGCCATCAGTGTGCCAAGATGTGTTCTATTAACAAGTGTTAAATCTATTATTGTATCTATTATCTAAATCTATTATTGATGCCTCTTCAAAGGCCTATGGTGTTGTAGTTTACATTCAAGCTGTGTCCAAAACAGGGGAAACAAGAAGTCAACTACTCTGCAGTAAATCACGTGTGGCACCGTTGAAGATGACCATTCTAAGACTCGAATTGGCAGCATGTCTCCTTCTTGTGAAGCTTACTAACAAAGTCCTTGCAGCTCTAAAGGAAAGAGTTGATTCCATGAAACTGTGGACAGACTCATCTATCACCTTGTCATGGATTAACACCTCTCCTCATTTGTTGAAAACATTCGTTGCCAACAGAGTTTCCCAAATCCAACAGTTGTCGAAGGACTTCCAGTGGCAACACATTTCTTCAGAGTGCAACCCTGCAGATGCTCTTTCCCGAGGTTTAGATGCAAGGACCCTTGCAGCTTGTGAACTCTGGTGGAGTGGACCTGAACCTTCAACCCTAGACATTTCAATGCAAGATGCTGTGGAGATCCCCATCATTTCATCAGACAAACTCTACTGTGCTGAACTAAAAACTGTATCCAAAGTGACTTTAACAACCCATCTCAGACTTTTTTGAACATTTGCTAAATTTAACTAATGACTTTCAAAAACTAATTCGAATTTTAGCATTTATTTTTAGGTTTATATACAATTGTAGATATGAGAAGGAAACAGGTTTTCTTTCGAGAGAGGAGTTTGCCAGAACAGAAGGTTGGTTATTTAAAACCCTTCAGGTAAGACATTTTGTAACTGAAATTGCTGCTCTGTCTAAGGAATCTTCAATTCCTCACTCAAGCAAAATTAAATTCTATCCCAGGCACTGATGGAAATGTCAGAGTTGTAGATATAAAAACTCCAAAGGGAGTATTTAGACGCTCAATTTCTAAAACAGCTATACTACCTATTGTGGATAACTATGTTTCATCTGCCTCATAATTATCTATCACTTATTGTATTTGTATATCATATCTGTATTTTAGTTCTTTATAAGTTTTTGAATATTTTTTGTGTATGTTTTTCATTTATTCTGTGTATTGAAATCCTTGTAATATTTCAACGCTGGGCAGGATGTTCCGTAGTCAAGTGTCTTGGCGATGGAAAGCCCCCTCTTGTATGGATATTTGGCTGTAAACGCTTACTATTGTAACCCCACTCAAGGTCAAGTGGGGAGAAGACCAACGCTTACGCAAGAGAAAGGACGCAAACAATGCGCTCCTAAACGCTATTCAATAAATATGCTTTAAAATTTAATACAGTCCACATTGCTCATTTGAGTTGTTTAGTATGACTCCGAACAGCTATAATTAAAAAAAAAATAAAGATATAAATTTTTTTTAAATAAAAATATTCAGTTTATAGTTATGATTTTGAAGATCTTTTTAATTCCATTGATATCAATGATATTATTAAGATAATTTTAGAAAATCACAGTAATTATAACCTTAATATTAATTTGCAAAAATTTAGAACTCTCATAGATTTAGTCTTAAAAGAAAACTACATTTAATGGTTCTTTGTACAAACAAACTAAAGGTTTGCCTCAAGATGGCCCTGCTAGCAATAGTTTGGCTAATTAATATTTACACTTTTACGAATATAAATATATTTTTAATGATTACATTTTTAGATACATAGATCTAATTATTTTTGGTAAAAATAATGTTAACCCCAATATTACTTTTTATCCCAATTAGTTAAACCTAATTAAAATTAATAGTAATCCAGTTAAAACTAATTGCCTGGATGTATCACTGGATATTAAGGACTATAAATTACAAAGCAATATTTATGAAAAAAGAGATTATTTTAATTTTAACATTCTTAGAGTGCTATACTGGAATTCCAATTTATCTATATCTATATATATATAAATATTATTTTCAATTATATTTATTGTAATAACGTATTAGTTAGTGTGATAAATTTAATATATATTTAAATTTTAATAACTTTATTAAACATTATATGGAACATGGATACCCTGCTAATTTTTTAATACATTATATTCCTATCAGTTTAGTATAAGAAATATGTAATAAAAATAAATTTTTAATTAGTTGTACAGTTAATCGATAGATGGCGCCTCATGCTTAGTAAATTAACAATAATAAATTTTATTTAAAATAAATTGTATATGTCTTGGTAGTACTTTTATTTTCTATAAATTTTAAAACAAAATTCAGAGTTTTTAATTGTGTATATATATATATATATATAGTCTTAATGTTATTTTATCAAAACTTACTAATTTTATGCACAACTTATATTCATCTTTCTGTCGCCCGAGAAAATGGTTATTGCTGTATTCACTTAGTAAGTCTTTATCTAATTGTTTTAGCTTTGATTTTAACATATTCTAGTAATTATTACAGGCTATAATATTATTGTTTTATATTAATTGATTATGGTTTTATTTGTAATAATAGTTAAACTTCCCTAGACATTTCTTACTTTCCCTATGGCCTAGAGTATTGGCAAATACAGATGAAGGTTGGCTGGCCACAAAACTTTGTTTAAACCTGCAATCCTGGTTCCTAAGGCCAGGAGTTTGCTTTAGTACTACTGTGGCTAAGACTTTATTCTATCCTGACTATAGTTATATTAGGTTAATAACTATTTTGTGTATATTTTTGAAATATATATATATTTGCTATTGTACTACTGTGGCTAACATTTCTTACTGTTTTGACTACTTATGCTTAGGTTTATTACTATATTTGTATAGATTTTATTATGGATTATATATATATATATATTTATGAACTTTCAAACTGAAGATCTAGAATAAAATGTAAAAAATGATGAATTTCAAATTTCATTCTGATTTTTAAAAAATAAATTTCATGAAGATTTACACATAAAAATTGAATATTTGCATGAAATAGCTCTTAAGATTGTATTAAACACCAAATTTCCTTTTAAACCTACTTCAACAAAATTCCATGTCCTCTTAGGACAAACGTTTTGTAAAATCTTGAGACCATTCCTTCCTGTGAGTCTGTCAGGAGTGTTAAAAGCAGTGTGTCTCTCACATGAATTTAAATAAGTTAAACTCCTGTTAGTAGCAAATGCCACATTAATTAAGTCAATCGGCTCATTTTCCGGCAAAAACCTGTAAAATGAGTTACATAAAGATATATTTACAAGAATATGAAATAACACATCAGAAATATACAGATACATCCACAACAAAATTTCCCTTATTACATTTTTATTAGCTTAGTAACTATGAGTTGGAGCATTTATTATTATTAATAAAAAAAGAAAGTTAAGGCAAAAAGGGGGCATATAAGACCACAGTTTGCATCAAGTTCACAAGCTAGATATTCAATTAAAGCACATGTTTGATTTCACTAAAGACATCCTATAGAGCTGGGGTACTCAACCTTTTTTCCCACTGGGCCACATACATATGACAACTATTTCATGCAGGCTGTAAAATAAGAATTTAAGAGAGCAGGGCACTATAAGATCAAGGACATGCCTTTTTTCCCCAGGTAATGGGCTAATTTCGATTTCCTTTCATGAATGATCCTAAGCCCCTTGTTTGCATTCTGTTGTCATAAAAACAAATCTGTCGTGTATTTTAGTAACCTCACTTATCAAAGTCTCACTTATTTTTTATTTTGGATATTAATTTATCAAATGCGTGATGGTAACAAAGAGTTTTGATTGAATTCTGGACTGAAATCAGTATTATTTGTTTCAAATTAGTTCAGACTTGCTTGTCCATTTTTGTTTCAAATTTATTCAAATACTTTTTGATTTTACTAAAAAAAAATATCTGAACAAATAAATGAATTTATCAAAGAGTACTTCCTGTTCGAAAACTACAGAAAGATGCTAGCTTTCCCGAAAGTTATAGGCCCATATCTCCTACCTCCATATCTTGTAAGATAATGGAAAAAATGTTTTTAAAGAGACTTTCATTTTATTTAAATTCCCGTGATCTTCTCCCCAGGGAGCAGTATGGTTTTAAACCAGGACATAGCACTATTGATCAGGTGTTGTATTTTAGTCAAAAGATCCATGATGCTGACAATTTGAAATCTACTAACCACATTGTTGCTGCTTTTCTAGATCTTTCTAAAGCGTTCAACACAATCTGGAGACAGAAACTTATTACTAAACTCTTTGATTCTTTTTGAATCAGTGGTAGGGCCTTACCTTGGATTTATGATTTCTTGCTGACAGGACAATTAGGGTAAAATTTAATAATTTCGTGTCCAAAGGATTCAAGTTGATTCGGGGACTACCTCAGGGATTTGTTCCCCACTCTTTTCACCCTGTTCATGTGTGGTATTGAAGAAGTTATCTCCAGAAGGTGCGAGATCGGCTTGTTTGCCGATGATATTGTCATCTGGAAATCTGGTGCTGATATTTCTATTCTAGAGAACAGTGTTGATGACACTCTTGTTGACGTATGGAACTTTGCAAAAAGCCACAATATGTGTTTTAATGCTCTAAAGTCTTCAACCAGTCTCTTTATCACTCATAGAAAACTGTATTACCCCCCCCTCCTTGTGTGCACCACTATTATCAATATATATAATGTTTTTTTAGATGCTTTTGTTACTTCTTCAATTTGTGACATTACTACTGACAAAATATTCTGATGCTGTAGCAAAGAATTTTTTAACAAAGCCAATTTATCTCATCTTGAAAGAAATCCTCAAGAAAAAGAGCCATTGAAAGATTTTATGCTTAGTAGTATAGTGATGAACAAAATTACATTTTTTAAATATAACACATTTTTATGACAAATCAAAACAGTTGTTGATCCACATTTGCTTTTCTCTACGAAATAGTTAAGATTCCAATAATCCTGAAACATATATTTTTTAGATATTGTTCTCTTGGAAGACGTGAGGGTTGATTAAAAATTATTTTCACCCATAAAATGTTTGCTACTGAACAGTAATTTGTTATTTGAACTAACCGTTACAATTACAAAAAGAAAAAAGTTATCTCACGATTCATACCAGCACAATATCAAAATTTATATATTTGATTGCTTGATTGATCGAATTTCTCACTAAATTTTTAATACATTGTTCCTAAATAATTGAATTTGTCAGTGCAACGGGCTCAGAACAGTCCAGTGGACCACATGTGGCCTGCAGGTTGAGTATTACTGCTGTGGAGGGTTGAGGTAAGCTAAATCTGTGTTGAGACTCTCCAAGTATGTATATTAACATGTCATGGACATGGAGTGCTAGCTCAAATCTCAATCTTATCAGTATTGGCTGTGGTTAGAATATCTTATATAAAGGACAGAAATAAATAGGAAGAAAATATTGAATAAAAAACAAAAAACATATTAGAAAGTTTTACAGAATTTAAAAAAGGGCTTTAGTTTAAACTTGCATATGTTTAAAGTGTACACAATAAACATATATATCTTGCACTACATTTAGATATAAAGGTAAAGGAGATAAACTATGACTCACAAAATCTGTCAAGATAGAATTTTACTATTAAAATGTTTCTTTCACTTTTCTACAATACAAATTAAATAGATGGAAAACTATTTTAACATGTAAAATCTTTTCATAAAATATCCATAAAATACTAATATAATAAGTCTTGAATAACTTAGATGCGATATTTTGAAATAATATTTGTTAACCATATGAAGTGAAATAACATTACATAAAAAAATGAAAAATCTTTTAAAAAAGTAATTATTACATGTTTCAAGAACTACAAAGAACAATTTTTTGGTTTGGCCCCATTTGAGTCATTTATAGGATTTTGCGGTATGACATCTCATAATTTTGAGCCTCATTTACATGAAGAGGCATTTTTAATATATATTTCATTTTCTAGTCACATAAAATTAAAAGATGACTTTGAGATTCAGTTCCAATCAACATGGAATAGCCTCATTATTAGCATAAATATTATTTGGTGAAAAATTGATCAATTGTTTATGTTGTTGTTGTTGCTTATGCCACCTGATCGACAGTAACATCAGATCAAGGTCCACTAAATTCATCGCGGCTAAGGGTTAGAATTTTACACCTGTCGTTAGCCTAAGCTTTTGAGCCCCCATAAAGGTGACAGTGCGAATTTGCTTGGTACAACACGATAGATGTCGACATGATTCGGACCCACTGATTTAACGAGCATGTTCTCCATATATACTCAGCGGGCATTTGGTGGCAACGGGCATCAAACCCAGGCCTTCCGGTCTGGAGTCCAATGCTCTAACCACTAGGCTACCCACGGCCGACTCAATTGTTTGTAACAATTACAAGCAACATGAAGGTAACTGATGGCAGACTTCATCATTTTAAGCATGGTCAAGGCAACAAGGTTGGCATCTAATCCTAATCTCTACACTTCCACACCATGCTAATGTGGGGACTTGGAGCATCAATATATTTAACATGTATCAGCCCTTTATACAATGGGTCCTCAGGGGCAGTGCTCTCCAATATTTTTATCATTGCAGACTGGTCAACATTTGATAATTTTACTGTAGTCTGCAAAGGATGGGATATTGATTGTTCGTATTTTAAGATTGTTTTGATTTAATAATTTTAATTTAACTGTATATATATGGGCCATCAGTTACACTAAAAACTGAATATGAAGTGATTTAAGATGGAATATAAAGTAATTTCCATGGAAAGTTGCACAAACCTAAGAGAAATACACCACAGTAAATAAAATGGAAATATAAAGTTTCTTGGGCAGTCCAACACCATTTAATCCACAGGCCAGCACTGGTCCACCGCCTGGGATTAAGGATTAGTGCTTAGTGGTATCAAGACCACCAAAGCCACCATCACAACTCCACAAAAGCAAAGCCAACCATGATAATGACCATGGTAGAAAAGCAAGACTTGAGCTCCTTTCATTTGAATCTTAACTGGCTACAAAGTTTATGAACACAATCAATGAATTTCACTCTTTGTGCACTATTATATTTTGATAGTTTTATACATTATAACTACATAATTCAATAATATACTGAAAATCTTGATTAATTTTACTTTTAAAAATTTACTTCCTAAACTGTCTCTTTTTAAGGATTACATCAAATTAACAGACATTAAATGTAAATTTTTAGAATTAAACAAATTAAGGACTAATGTTAAGTTAATAGAACATTGTATATCTAATATTCTAATAAACATAATTAATTTTAAATTACAAAACGAATTACTTAGTAGTGTTAATATTTTATGAATACTAAAAGGAAAATGCCAAAAACCAAGCTTTTAATACAGTATTAAAATATTCAATACTTTTCTGTTAGCTGGGTGCAAGCGAAAAATCACCAAATAACATAGAATTTTGCCAAATGTCTTACAACCATAACAACTTCCAATTTAATTTTTGTTTTAGAAAATGATGAAAATTCCTCGCTGAATTTATGTGAATTTATGTAAACGATCCATTTGAGCGAATTCTCAAGGACATCACGATATTCTGGAAAAACCAATAATTACAAACATTCTTTTTGGGCAAAACTATTTTGTTTACAATTCATTAATATTTTATAGTTGAAATTGTTTTTCTTACTATTAATTAATATTTGTTTATAGTTCAGCATTTTCAACTTTTATTCGATTGACTGTTTTATCATTCGCTTCGCTTGACAACTTGGCTTGCATTTGGTTCACAATTGGTGACATTTGCACCCGGTTAACAGAAAAGTACAAATATTCTTAAGAGTAGTATTTGGAATTTAATACAATTTTTTTCTTACCTATCTGCCAAACATGTTATGACAATAGAATCCAGGCCACCAGAAAATAATACGCCCATTGAAGAATGTCCACAAAAGTCTTTACATGTATTGTTTTTAGAATCATAACAATTCTTGCACACATGCTGATGATTTTTTACACGCTTTTCAACAGCTTTTGAAAGTGCTTCTTCAAACTGAGATACTGTTTCTTTAAAAACCAATACATCTAATAGTCTTGGAAATAAGTCTTTATACACTTGATCATTCTCAAAGCTTAAATCAGGAAATTCAAACATTTTTAAATCTTCCTCGGATGGTAGAGACTTATTTACAGGTTTAGAAATTGGATTTTGCAGTGACAATTGAGACATAATAAACATTTCAACATTGGGTAAAACTATCTTGTTTTCTTGGTAAGCTAAAATCAATCCAGATGGAGTTGAAGACCATGGATACAGATTGATGATACAGCACTTCTTTGTAATACTTTGTTTCAAATCCAAACAAAATACACCTTCTGTACATAGTTCATTCCACTAAAAACAAATATGTAATAAGTGTTTGGATGAATTATGTGAATTGTTACTAATCAATTTAACTATAAATTAAAAAATAAGCATAGTATTAAATTACTTCTATGCAAAAATCATTTAACACATTTATTAAAATAATGGTCATCTATATATGGGGTAAATATTTTATCTATATACATTTTTTAATTCTTTTAGTGGCAATAAAAAAATTTACTTTCTGTTTGTTTTTCCCCTACTGATATATATATATAATGAAATCAAGAATCGACGATACCTCTTCTGAAGTCACCCATATTTTTAAAATTCATTTAAGTTTAAGTTATATTTTTATACTTTACATTGATTCCTTTTATAATAACAAATGAAAATATTACTCCCAAAAATCAGTGTAAATTTGGAATATTTCCAAGCGACAAAAACAAAGTTTATACAATTCAAGTCAGAAAATGCACCACATTTATACTTAATTAACTGTAAATTTAATCCATAAGGTACACGATAGATTGGAATAATAAACCAACTGAATACTCACTATTCTATTAACTTTAATTTGTGCTTTTTTTTTAACGTTGGATACTTTAATGTTCAAAAACACATTTACGATATAATTACAAATTTTATGAAGGTAATACGAGATGAGTTTAAATAGATATCTGTAAATACAAAATACTAAATTTTTTAAAGATATTTATACCAGTAATATTTGAAATATTTAACACGGTTTGGAAAAATGATTTATCTTCTAAAATGTAATGTTTATAAAAAAAAAAATTAGGGAATTTGTGTATTATACTATCCACTAATTTTTTCGAATAAAAAAACGTCACCAAATACCATAAAAAGCAGCTAATAAAGGAAAATAATTTCTTCATCTCTTCTAAAAAAAAATAATAATAATGCCAACATCTTTTCATTTGGCAAAATTAGTTAATGGTATAATGAACAAGTACCAAATATTATGTTGAATTATAAAATAAAATAAAAATACTTTAACTTAGAAAAAATGATTTTAAAAAATTTTGTTATGTATAATTGCACGCATTTACCTCTTCTTCTAAGTTAGAAAGTGAACACAGATGGAATGATTTAGAATCAGCTTTCCACAATAAACTTCGACGTCCAAATATATCTCGTCCAAACCACAGTAAACCATTATTCTAAAATATGTTACAACAAATTCCATTTGAAAATATATACATTAATCAGATTGAGGACAAGAAAACTAGATAACTTTCAAATATGAGTAAAGTATTAATAAAAATGTTTTCCTACATTTTTCTAATGAAATATATATATATATGAAGGGGGAAAAAACAAACCTGGTAAAAAACAAACGCAAAAGGTCCTTTCACAGATGCAATTATTGGTATCACTTCAGATGGATCTTTGGCATTAAATAATTTTTCACTTAAAACTTTAGTATCAGACTGAGATTCCTCATACTGAAAGAAAAATAATGTAATGAGGAGAGGCAAAAAGAAAGAGTTTATATTTCAAAAAAGGAAGGGAGAAAACATGAATAAGAAAATAACTTGCAAATAAGAAATATATACAACATTCAATACATGAGAGAAATTTAATTTAAATAAATATCGATATTAAATTTTATTTTTATGATTCTAATACAGATTTTAAATACTGCTGAATGGTAATTTTGAGCAATAATGTAAATTTTTGAACATTAAAGAGTTGCTTTCAGTTAATTTCTCAGCAAAAAAAATTGGTTTAATTATAAATGTAGAATATTACTTTGACCACATTTTCAGCAGGAATCAAGATAAACTGAAATTAAAATTTTTTTGTAAGAAATATTATCATCAGCTTAATAGTTATTCTCTGTTTAGATGTGTGATTAAAATTTAACAGCTTTTTTTAATAATTCACAGTGAATAACTGCTGTGATATGAAAATTATTAGCCATTTTATGCATGATTGAATTATAAGTTTTTTCAATCGCTGAATTGTTAGTTGAAAAGTTATTTGTTATTTTTATTTCAGTTTAACCTATAATCAATAAATCACCAATGCTTATTCTAGTCAAAACAGAAGTTAACAGAAGTTTCTTAAATTGATTTTCTTTTATGAGATTATTTAATATCCCTATATTAATCATTTAATAAGCATTACTAAAGTATTATTTCCCATATTTCATAAGCAAAAAATATTTCTGTACATTGTTCACAAAGTATGCATTAAATGAAACAAAATTGCCTGTGTGTTTCAAATCTAGATTGAATTCTATTTTTTCCAATTATAATAATAACTGTCACAATTACGAAATTCTTACAATTAAAACTCACTTAATCTACAATTAAATACATTTCTTTATTTGATATTTTCATTATAAAATCTCTGATTATAAAATAAGTCTTTGGCTTTGGTAATAGTAATGCATTTAAAATTCATCTGTTCATTTTTAAGAGATAGTTCAACAAAGTACAAACCTTAAAATTCATCCCAAGATATAAAACTTCTAAAAGAATAATACACACAGCAACTTTCAAAATTGTTATTTATATTGATTTAAAAATTTATTGATGTGAATTTGCAACATATTATTGGCATACAAAATAAACCAAACATTGCTTAGATTATTGAACATATTCTATGCTAATGTTCAAAAGAACTTCAGTAGCTTTATTATCTAATGTGACAAAATTTAGCAAAATTTTTGACTAAATAATTTGTAAATATTTTAACAAGTAAAAACGAGATTTTAAAAATTACCAATAATAACAAAAACATACTTTATCTTATATGTTATTTTTAAAATTGCATTCAAAACTTAAAAAGATTACCATGTCACCATCAAATATCTCTCCATTCCACAATAAGTAATTTCCTGAACCATCTGTGAATGGCTGTTGGGAAAGTGATGAACCCCTCAATTGCAGAACTGATGATGTTAAACATATATCCAGAATATTATAAAAGGAAAATGAAACATTTTGAAAATGATTTGGACCTCTTCGTTTAATCCTTGTCACCAAATTCTGAAATAAAACAAAAAAAAAGAAAGTATAACAAATTAAAATCAGAAAAAAAATAGACATTATTGTGCCATTTCCTCAATTTGACTAAATTACTTATTGGATCCATTTATTTTCATACGATAAAAATTCAAACATCAATCTAAAATTTTGTTAGTATCAAATTCAATATTTTAATGCAACTGAAACTAATTTTAAACCATTGATTTTTTTAAAAATTGAATTAATTTTTATTTACTTTTACAATGGCAAAGCTTTGACGTAAATTTGCCGCAGAAGAAACACGAAAAGAGAGTGAAACACATATACCACACATTTCGGTTTTTTAGATTAACAATTAATTTCACTAAAATATATCATACAATACAAATTTAATATCGATCATGATGGCTTGGGCACACATGCCTAAGTTTCAATTGCTTCAAAAACATTTTACATCAACAATCACGACAGTGTAGTTCAATATGTATTTAGTTTCAAGATATACGAAGCAATAAAGCTTGTTATCCCTTTCAGAAATATTTTTGCAGCTTAATAAATATTAAAACATTTAAGCATTCGGTTCTCTGCAAAAACTTCAATGGGGGACATTTACGTTGATGTTTACTGAGAGTGCATATGCGCTTTATGAAAGCGGATGTGCAATACTGGCTTTCTGGGGGTGGCAATGAAGTCTATCTCATTCAGAACAAAGCAATAAGCTGTAACATGTAGCCAATCAGAGGCCTTTGTAGCCACAGTGAATGAATATTAACATCGCACTCTTCAGCTACACGAGGGCTTTTAACGACGGACCTCATAGTTTTGAACCATGGTCAAGTGACGAGGACCACACCTGAGCTAGAACCTCCCTTTTCTAACTACCACACTTCACCAACGGGAGGACGTTTGAGCTCTCAAGAGATGCAACATGCATTGATCCCTACATGGCGGGTCTTCAGCAGCACTAGGTTCGAACTCATGATACGCCGACCACGAGTCCATTATCTTGCCCACTAGGCTACCACGAAGGGTGGTTTCTAGCCTCCCGGTTCCTTATTCACTTTAATAGCTATGCATCCACCCCACCCAACCCCCATTTCCAGAGCAACTCCCTTCCTCCTTCAGTTCTTACTTTTGCTGTTTGGTTTCGAAAGGGGGTGATTTTTCTTTGACTCTGTTGCTCTTTTCCCTTTCTTTGTTTTTGCTGTTTGGATAATTTTTCCATTATCCACCACCTGTAGACCCGCCGTGTCCTGGACTGACAATCAGAGGAATAGGATAGTGGTATAGTTTGGCCACTCTAGTTCATTTCTTACTTTTGGCATCACCCACCTTTTGCAAATTAGTACAGTAAAATTAATGAAATCGTTTGCAATTGCAGTATAGAGAATACATTATTACACTAACTCTTTTCTACTTGTTTTTAAAAGCTTTTATTTAACTTACAATGTATGTATGTATGTAATTTGCTCGGGTGGAACCTTGCAACTCAATTTTGAAGCTGATATCTTCATCCCATTGAGCTGAATCATATAAATTGTGTAATGACGTTATAAGTTGATAGTAAAAAAGTTTTAAAGAAAAGTTTATTTTATTCTTTTTAGCGCATTTAAATAAAAGCTTGTTTTTAGAAAAGTTTTTTTTTTTACTTTTAATTTATTTATCATTTTTTTCATCACTTATTGCCTTACTGTCTTTTACTTTTCGGCATCCTTGTTCTTTGTTGAGTCACTGTCATTGTACTTGTAAAACGAAGGTCTTTAAAAAACGAATGAGTAAATCATTAATAATATCATTGTAATCAATTTCCATTGCAATTTCATTTTGAGTGCATAGCAACATCAAACTGTTAAGTTTTTCATTTTTCATAGTCGATCTAATTTCAGTCTTTACTCTCTTGAGAGCAGAAATGCTTATTTCACAATTCACTAGGTGATGGTACGATTGCTGTAATTTTAATTATTTTTTCTCTATTTTGGTCCTCTAACTTTTTGCACCCTTAAATCTTTTGCAACCTTGGCACATGTATTGAGTGCCTAAGTGGAAAAGAGGCACTGCTACCACGGTTTTTATAGTCACCGAGACCCCAGATTGTGTGGCTGCGTTTTCACTGATCACTACTAACTGCTTTAATGTGAATGAGTGAATGTTAAATTTCGGGTTCCTTTTTGAAAACTATCTGTGGTTGTGGTAGCCTAGTGGTTATAACCACAAGCTCGTGGCCGGTGGGTCACAGGGCCGTTTTTAACCTCCTCGGTATCCAAGGCACTTCAAATTGTTATGCCCACCCACTAATTCAAGAGCACCCCCCCCCCCCAGCGCCGTCTTCTTCAGTTTTTACCTTGTCAGTTTTGTTTCGGCAGGGATTTTCCCTTTCTTTGCTTTTGCTGTTTGGGGAGTCTTTCCATTAGCCGCCACTTATGGACCCGCCGTGTCCTAGACTGGCAACTAGCAGCCGTAAGGAAATGATAGGGGCATGGGATTTGGCCTCTCTTATTCATTTCTTACCTTATGGTATCAAGAGCTACCAACAACTTTTTCGTAAATTAGTATAGCAAATTACTGAAATCATTCCCAATTACGGTATACAAAAATAAATTATTGAAAAACTGTTTTCAATTTCTTAATTATCATCTTTTTACCATGTTTTTATTAACTCGTTTTCTTGATTGTCCGGATAGAATTTTGTAATTGATTTTAAACTAACTTCCAATGAGCTAGAGACTTGAAACTTAGACCATAGCTAAGAAGCTGATGACAATGCATGAAAATATAAAAAAAGAAGTTCTAATTTCGAACCCAGGCCTCCGAAGATGCTTGTATGTCTGTCCGGGTGGAATTTTGTAAATAATTTTAAACTAACTTCCCGATGAGCTAGAGACCTGAAATTTGGACCATAGCTTAGAAGTGGATGGCAATGCAAATCATGTGAAAAAAAGAGTTCTAGTCTCGAACCCAGACCTCCAAAGAAGTGGGCCTCGATTTCGACAAGGGCCCCGTAACTCCAGAACTTACACGAATTTAAACGAACAAAGACCACCTGTCGATAGCATGTGTCTAGTTGCGTCTACGTATTTCACTTCGTAGCTCTGGGGTTAAAGAGGTTACAGTGTTCTTTTATTAACTCGCTTTCTTGCATGTCTCTCAGAGTGGAATTTTGTAATTGATTTTAAAATAACTTCCCGATGGGCTAGAGGCTTAAAATTTGGACTATAGCTCAGAAGTGGATGACAATGCACAAAAATGGTTATAAAAGCATGGTACATAAATTTTTTTATTAAGAAAATTATTTCATCACTAATCGCTTAACTATCTTTTACTTTTCGACGTCCTTATTCTTTGTTGAGTCATTGTCGTTGTACTGGAACAACAAATGTTTTCTTCCAGCTTTGGTCATTACAAAATCGTTAATGACATTGCTGTAATCAATTTCAATTGCAATATTTTGAGTGTGCAGTAGAATCAAACTGTTAAGCTTTTCATTTTCCATAGTAGATCTCTTCCACCTTCATATACACTTTGAAAAATTAACATTCTTGCTCAAACTGTTCATCAATGCATTTGGGGTAGCTTAGAGCCAAGAGTTTCGCTACTTTATCACACCTTCTTGCTGCTTTTCAGGAATATTCTAAATCTTGTGATGAGAGCTTAGTAGCGGTAGTACATTCTCTGTAATTAATTTAAATTTTTTCCTCTCTTTTTTCACCCTCCAATTTTTTGCTCAACGAACTCTTTTGCGCTCTAGGCACGCGCCTAAGTCAGTGCTTCACAAACTTTCAATGTCTACGACCCAATTTTCACAATCATAACTTTCTTCGTCCCCCCCCCCCTACTATAAGAACGTATTGAATATAAGAATAAAGTACTTTGCTACAATATGACTTTAAATTTAAACCATACAATTTATATCAAAATAAGGATTATATTTTGTATATGACAAGCCCATGGAAGTCGCTGGTAATTATTATTCTAGTTTTTAATTTAGAATTGATAAATTATTTATCAAATACAATGTGTAGTGATGATATACTTATAAGTATATTCGTGTAAATGTGAATTTCATTTTTTACTAGCCATTACCCGCCCACTTTGCTGGGTATTTCATGATGTTATATGAATATATATTGTTTATATATGTATAATTTATTGATATCTTAGCATTAAGAATTCGATTGTATTGAAAAATATTCTTACAATTCTTGATTTAAAAAGGACAGAACTGCCAAACAATAAGTTCTAAAATTGAAATAGAATTATTTTTTACTCTCTCGTTACTCTCTCCCAAGAGGCTTTCCACAAAACCCATTTTTAGTGTATCTCTTCTCAATAAAATAAACATGCTAGCCAAATTTCAAGTCTAAATCTTATAGAGCAAAAACGGAATTTTTTTGAAGTGAAAACTTCTTTAGCGGCGTTGGGCACTTTTTGGTAGGGAAAAATCTTATGGGTTCGCGTCACCGACATGCTTATAGCAGTATATCTGTAGCTATACAGCTGACGTATAGTGCTGTGTATATCTTATAAGTGAAATTCAATGGATTTAGTGAAAAGTTCAATGTGTATATACTGTGCATTGCTCGTTGCGATTCCGTGTGTGAATGGGCAATACATATTAATAGTTGCCGTTTATATTTCGCCTGGAAAATCCATGAGACAAATACAACAATTTTTATTCGAAAATTTGATGATTTATACAAAAGAAGATTCTGAAATGCTCAAAAAAAAAAAAAGATTTGGCGAAAAATATGATGATTTTACCGATGGCGTACCGATGATTTTAAGTGGAGACTTCATTATTAACTTTGCAGATGATAAAAATCTACCACTAATTGAATTTCTAAATGAAACAATTAGTTTAAATATGCCCAATGATCGAAAACTCAGTACTGCAAAATATAAAACGACAATCGGTGCGTGGCGATACTTAGATAAATTTGAATCAAACATTTTCCTTTCTTACTTTAGTTACCATAAGCCTATTGTATCTTTTTTAGAACAAAATGAAATAATTGAAAGTGCAAAAAGTCTAAGTATTGTTGAAATTAATGATGACAATGATGCAAGCAATTAAAACAATGTTAAAAATCAAGTACATTGAAATTTAAGTTTGTCCAAATACTATCCATAAATAATATGATTGTATATTAATTGTTATTACAATTGAATTGTATTTATATTTTGTCATGATCTTGTACAGCCCGTAATATATTTGAATAATAAAAAACCATATAAACATGTGCATTTAATGTTGCTCGGAGTGTCAATAGATGTGAAAACCAGATTGATGTTGATAATTTTAATTCAAACATTATGAAATTTCAAATTTTAATACTAAAAAATCTAAGTTTTCACTTCTATCGGCAGTCTCTATAACTGCCAATTTTTTTTTTACCAATAAGCTCCAGTAGCCACCTTTGAGATTCGATTTATGTAGGACCCGTTCAATTCAACAACAGAGACATACATACCAAATTTCTTTACTTTAAGTCTAGTAGTTTGAAAACCGGTATTTTTTTTTTATCAATACTACGTCGCAAAAGATTCTCTCTCTCCCATAGGAATCGATTTCCATAAAATCCTTTCTTGGCGAATTTCCATTCAACAAAAGTAACATGCATACTAAATTTCACTACGGAAAGTAGCAGTTTGATAACGAAAATTTTTTTATCAGTAAAAGTTCCAGCAACTCCCCACGCCCTCTCCCAATATGAGTTAATTTCAGTAAAATCCGTTCTTAGTGGATCTATATTCAACAACAATAACAAAAAATATGCCAACAAAATTTCAAGTCTGTACTTCTAAAAGTTCAAAAACGGTAATATTTATCTGTAACCGCCCCTTAAGCCCTCGCAATGACCTTTAGGGCCGATTCTCAAAACACCTTTTTTTAGGATCTTTACTCCATGAAAGGAACGGGCCTACCAAATTTCTAGAATGTATGTCTAATAGTTCAAAAACGAGAAAAAGGGCGTTCAATTTTTGTAAAACATCTTGTGTAGCGAATCACGAATTCATTTTTATTTATATAGATTATTTCAGAATGTATTTTGTTTTGCTTTCTTTTAGCTAATTAGTAATTAGTTTAAATCTTTTATTTACGTCTTCTCGATAAGCTCGCGTCCCTCTGAGAGGGCGTCCCAGAGTTTGAAAAAATCTAGCTTCAGCCTAAAAGTATCCCTGGCGGGATACGAGTTCGAGTTTAGAACCACTAAAAACCTACCATATAGAGGAGGCTTATGTATTAAATATGTCGTGGCTCTATGTCCTCCCGTTAGCGTGGTAGTTAGGAGAGGGAGGTGCGAGGTCAGGTGTCGTCCTCGTCACTTGAATAAAGTTCAAAATTACGAGATCCGTCATCAATTTCCCTTGTGTTGCTATATAGTGGTGCGTTAATATTAATCTCACTCTTACATTTTCGAGTTTTTCCGCTTATTGAGCAAACAAAATCACTCTCGTGCCGAATGAGTATGCTCACTAAAATCACTCGTGTCGAATGAGTATGCTCTCTAAAATCACTCTCGTGTCGAATGAGTATGCTCTCTAAAATCACTCTCGTGCCGAATGAGTATGCTCTCTAAAATCACTCTCGTGCCGAATGAGTATGCTCACTAAAATCACTCTCGTGCCGAATGAGTATGCTCTCTAAAATCACTCTCGTGTCGAATGAGTATGCTCTCTAAAATCACTCTCGTGTCGAATGAGTATGCTCACTAAATCATCTCGTATGCTCACTAAAATCACTCTCGTGTCGAATGAGTATGCTCTCTAAAATCACTCTCGTGTCGAATGAGTATGCTCTCTAAAATCATTTTGAATGAGTATGCTCTCTAAAATCACTCTCGTGTCGAATGAGTATGCTCACTAAAATCACTCTCGTGCCGAGTGTGCTCTCTAAAATTTGATGAAATAGTTCTGATACTGCAGAATTTTACAATTTTGAATTACAGTAATAAATTGTACTGTGTGACACCGATTTAATAAGCCCTATTTGACGAATTTCGCGATTCAACGAATTTTCCTAATTCCCCGATTAAAAGAAAGGCAACTCCCCCCCCCCTTAACAAATAATAAATCCTGAAATAACGAATTATTTCAGCGGCTGAAATTTTTTTTATTAGTTTGTATAAGGAAAAATTTGATTTTTTTTTCGTATTTTTTTCCCTCTGGAACAGACCATGACTGCTTTTGTGAGCAACAAATTTCGACGGGAAAAGGTGTAGACCAGGGATCGGAACAATTGTCAGCTGCACTCTACTTTATTCTACATATTTGTCAATTTTTGAGTGGATGGAAGTTGATAAATTTGTAATGGACCTTCTTTGATAAATATCTTCAGAAGCATGAACATTTACAAAATTAAAAAGAAAAATGTGAAAAATAGCTCTATAGATAAATCTACAGCTATTTTGTAAAATATTTGAATGTGTCATTTCTGGTTCTACATATCTAAGTGAAGAAATCTTTTATCATATGAAAAACATTTCGAGTCCACAAAGAAGTTGTTAGCAACTGAATGTTCAGAATCGTATCAAATTGAAGGTCCAAACTATACCCCTGATTTTGCCATTTGAAGTATAGCGGTGTTAGCACTAGGATAGCATTAAAATTTGTATTCAACTAAAATGAAGAGGAATAATTATATTTTATGTTGTCTATTTTTATTTTAATAAATGTTTAAAAATACATAATACAGTAGAACGTCGTTTATCCGAATGTTTATTATCCGTAGCGTCAAATATCCGAACCAAAGTCCGAAAACGTTTTCGAACAATGCAATGCTCAACAGTTGTTCCCTGTGAGGCCAAAAGTGTCGGGAAAACCCAAGGTGAGGGACATTTGGGGATTTGGTAAACATATGCGCGGAATATTAGGTCAGTTTGTTTCCAAGTGAGGGGGTGTATAAGTGCTCTTTTGTTGATGTAGAAACCTGGATGGCATGCGATGCAGAAGACTGTGGATTTCAAATGCTAATTAATGACGAGATTGTGACTTCCGTGCAAGAAGAATCCGACCCTGTCGACGATGAAATGGATGAAGACGAGGACAATAACAACGGGAAGTAACAAATGCTGACGCGTTTCCTGCGTTAGAGACAGCTATGGAGTGGTAGAAACAACAATCAGAGTGCTGTTCTACTCAACTACTGCTGCTCAAGAGAATCAGAGACTTTGCATAGAAAAAAACGAAGGTGTAAAATGGTACAGCAAAAAATAAGTGATTATTTTCCACAATCAAGGTAAAATTGCGACATTTTGTGCCTATTTTGCTTTTTCTTCAACCTTGTTTCCCGCATAGGATGATTTTCAATATTTGTATAGTGTCCAGTATCATATACTGCATGGATCACATTCGGTTTTCGGTTATCCGAACAATCGCGTATCGAACGGTGCCCGGTCCCAATTGATTCGGATTAACGACGTACATGCAAAATTTTAATTTTTTTTATTTATGTTAAAGATATAGTTATATTTTATGCTGTTCATTTTTATGTTAAGAAATATATTTAATTGATGCAAAATTAATATTGTTACGATTTTGTATAAATAATGTAAATAATTTGTATTTGGATGTGCAATGTCTTTATATTACTCTATGCTATATTTATTTCATGTTAAATTGTAATATTCACAAGCAACGCCGTCCCTTACGTTATATGGCTATTCAATGGAACGGGGCGTGATATTGGCGATAGAGTCAAGTTGGCATCATTTTTGGCGACCAATTTGGCGACCATGTTGGCGAGTTCGGGACCTCGATTCTTCTAGAAATTAGTGGAGAAATCCACTAATTTCACGATCTGTGACACGAGCGCATATTTCCAGAAATTTCGGCCCCTGCTATAAATAGAGCGATACTCGCCGTAACGGTGAGTCTGGTTTCAACCAGCGAGTAGCGAGTCTGGTTTTGACTAGCGATTAGTGAACTTGCATTGATCGTGATTAGCTCAGCTGTGCTTGTGAATAAGCTTACATATACGTGTATTTTTAGATACTGATAATTGTGTCTAAGTGCTGTTGAAGGTGTGAAATCCTTCTGTTATTTATTCTGTGAATTTTGCTACTGAATCCTGTATTTCAAGGATTGATTTTCGACAATAAATACTCATCGCTGTTAGAGAACTGTCTTGTTGCTTACGACTGATTTTGCATAAAATCCTCGAACTCCGATCTATGTAACAATATATAATAAAACTGTAAACCCTATATTATTGACATCGATTTTCTAACTTTGTATGCATTATCGCGGGAATCGAATTGTTTCAAATATGTCCTAATGTGTGGCACACTGAATCATATAGTACATTGGTTTGGCAGGCTACGGTTAAAAGGTTGTCGACCCTCTGTTGTAGACTATTAAAAGACTTTTCTGGTGCAGATGAATCATGAGTGTAACCTATTGTGTGAATTTTGAAATGGACATAAAATTCATTTCTTTATCTCATCCCACTCCATAATACAAGGGATATTTTAAGATTTTAACGATTATGTTGCATTTGATGACGGACTGCCTATGTGTGCACCTGAAGTTGAGGAAATGCGATCCTGATGCAGAAATTGATAATGAAACTCCTATTATAACTACTACATTGCTTAGAAACGGTGAAAACATATCTTATACAGCAGGATGTCAGTGGCCCAGTATTTTTTTTCTCTTTTGCATAAAGTCTAAAAAGAACTCTTTCGAGTCAAGAATCAAAAATATTGTCAAACATACAGGGTATCCCAAAAATACTGCATAAATTCTGCACAGCTAAATTCCTCGTTGGGAGTACATAAACACTGCCAAAAGAAGCGTTCCTGTATGATCCATAGTTTACGAGAAAAATACGAAAAACAAAGTATGACGTCACTTCCGGTGCAAGAAAAAACACTTTATTGAACATATCAACAGCAGTATATGCACAATTTAAGGCAGATGTTCAAAATGTCCACCGTACATGTCGAGGCAGGCTTGAGCACGCCGTGGAATGGCTGTCATCACACGCCGCAGTATCATGGGGTCCACCGAAGTACAAACAGCATGCAGACGAGTACTACGTCTCGATACACCAGTTCCTTGAGATGGCATGTCGCAGTAGTCACGAACGGAATACATGGCCACCATACGAAGACTACCGGTAGTTTCAAGATAAAGCCTTTTAAATACCAGTTCAACGGCGGCTTAACGTCATTCCACGGCGCGTGCATGCATGACGCGACATGCACGGCGGAGACTTTGAACATCTTCCTTAAATTGTGCATATACTGCTGTTGATATGTTCAATAAAGTGTTTTTTCTTGCACCGGAAGTGACGTCATACTTTGTTTTTCGTATTTTTCTATGGATAGTACTATAAAAAACTAACTATGGATAGTACAGAAACGCTTCTTTGGGCAGTTTTTATGTACTCCCAACGAGGAATCTAGCTGTGCAGAGTTTATGCGCTCGTTTTGGGACACCCTGTATATTAGTTAGTATTTTAAAATTTCCAATTGAACGGTGCGTAATAATTCACTAATAGTAATTTTAGTTCTCGAATAAAAGGTGTGTAATTTCAAACTGTATATATTTTTTGTGTAAATGA
The DNA here is from genome assembly GCA_019973975.1 of Trichonephila clavata. NCBI lineage: Eukaryota > Metazoa > Arthropoda > Arachnida > Araneae > Nephilidae > Trichonephila > Trichonephila clavata. Next base: position 2,239 of record BMAO01006139.1, on the reverse strand, counting down.
TTATCATAGAATTTCCAAGAGGTACGAACAAAAATATTTGTATTTTGCTTAGACTCCGATATAATGAACAACCCCGATTTAACGAACAAAATGTTTGGTCCCAATGAGTTCGTTAAATCGGGGTCCGACTTTATTTTCATATTGTGTTCCTTTTCATTTTTAAGCTCTGATTATGTTTCTATTTCAATGTTCCATTTCTTAAGATTTCCGGGTAGTTAAAACCTATTTGTAGAATCATTGATTTTCTAGCTTTCACCATGCGATTGTCCGTGATTTAAGTATTCATATACTCTAAAGATGTAAGATTTGTTTGGATTAGCCATTTATTTAGGAGAATGTTTCACTTACGAAGGCTCAAGATTTTAAAAATGCACCAAGTTCGCTGAATAGAGCGACTTAACATTCAAATGTGAGTGAATGAGTGTTTATAATCGTCGCATTTACAGCAAAGTGAGAGCTCTTGGTGACAGATCTCATAATTTGGAAAACCATGATCAAATGACGAGGACAACACCTGAGTCGAAACCACTCTTTCCTAACTTTCACATCACTCGGATATGAAAACTTTGAGCCACGACAGATTTAACAGCCCATCTACGCGGTGAGTCTTCAGCGGCATTAGGACTTGAGCCCGCAACTCGAGAATGCCACACATAGAACCACGAGTTTATGACCATGATCACTAGGCTACTGCAACCACAATCAAATGCAGAAATTTTCCATTGTAGTGTTAGATTTCTAGCTGTGTCTCAAGCCATAAGCATTGGAAATAAGTGTTGCGCTGTTTTCTTCCACTTCATAAAATATTCTGAATCGCTATTAAACCTTAAAAAGCGATAGCTCTAAAAATAACTTTTTCACAATTCCTACTATATTACCAATACAGTGCCTGCTGTTGACACAGACTCTGTAATTGTGGAAGATCCCCCTCCTACAGATCCTCAAACCCACTGCTGTCTTCTTAGCGAATGTGAAAAAAATGCAAGAATACTAGAAATGTGAGCAAGATTATTCAAAAGTCTAATTAACGAAGAAGAGAAAACCCTAGCGATGATCCAACTATCGGACAAGGTATCTGGCCGAGATGAAATCAATTGAAGACTCCAAAAGATATATTGGTGGTGAGTTGACTTGTTTGACTCCTTGCCCTGTTAAAGACTGCTTACATAATGTAACAGCAAAAACTCTACGCAAACGCTTAGCTTCCAACCCTAATTTATAAAGTACTAACTACCAATTAAAGACCAATATTCCTTTAAGGCCGTTTTCTAATTTTCACAAATCTCCTTTATCGAATAGATGGCGTTGCTTGCAACTCGAATGACGTCAAAGGCGATAATGTTTGTTAACTAGTAGTTTACGTTTCTATAGCAACGGGCTGTGGTTAAGAAATGATTGACAGATATAGTCGGTTTCATAACGCATGCGCAGTTTTAGTAAAATAAACAAGCTATTCAAAACCGTAGTTAAATGGTGATAAATTTATAAGAATTTTTTAATATATTTATTTACTAATTTTAATGAAAAGTACCGTCATTTAAACGTTTCTTGCCATAATTAAGCTAAGGAGAGTATAATATTGGACGTCCCGACAGGGGCGGCTCTAGGGCCGGACAAACCGGACCCATGTCCGGGGCGGCAAATTTTAGCGGCGGCATTTGGACCAAATTTTAAAAATATTTTTATTTTGTTATGGAAAATTTGGAAGAAGTTCAAGTAAACTATCGAGGGAAAAATATTCAGAACGAGATAATTTCTCTTTTATATGAGAATATTAAATTATACATTGTTCATAAAAAATTAAACAAGCTAAATATTATTCGATTATTTTAAATTGCGCTCCTGATGCCAGCAAGATCGAACAAGTGACATTTATGGTAAAGTATACATGTATTGAGAAATCTATTTCTAACGAAGTTATAGTTAAAACTAATGCGAGTTTTTTTTTTGGTTTCCTTCCAGTTAAAAGATTAACTGGAAGAGAACTTTCATATTTAATAGTTGAGAAACTTAAAAAAAAAAAATTAGGGCTAAATTTGCTAGATATGCGGGGGCAGGCCTACAATAACGGAGTGAATATGAAAGGCGAGAAATCAGGGGCTCTATTTAAAATAAGAACGTTAAATCCGCGAACAATCTATGTGCCATGTAGTAGCCACTCTTTAAATTTGGTCGTTAATGACATGGCAAAAGCATCCTTAGAAGCCTGTACTTTTTTTTAAATATAGTTCAAAAAATT
>BMAO01006138.1:0-255746 GCA_019973975.1 Trichonephila clavata | reverse complement strand
GTGTGGGAGAATGGGCCAATGTGATGTTCAGTGATGAGTCCCGGTTTAGTCTGAGTAGTGATTCACGGCGGGTAACGATATGGAGAGAACGTGGAACACGTTTTGAACCAAGAAACATAACGGAAAGACATCATTTTCTATCAAGGGGAGTAATAGTATGGGCAGGCATCATGATGGTCGGCCGCACAGAAACTCCATTTCTTTGACACGGGGTCTGTGACTGCTCAAAGATACAGAGGCGAAATTCTTGAGCCTTATGTTCGCTTGTTTCGAGGTGCTGTCGGTCCTGACATCATATTCATGAATGATAATGCGCCATGTCACCAAGCGGTGCTGATTGATGATTTCCTTGAAACGGAAAACATCCAGCGCATGTCGTGGCCTGCGAAGTCCTCTGATTTAAATCCTATCGAGCACGTATGGGATATGCTCGGGAGACTAATTGCAGCCCTTTCGCATCCACCAAGCTCCGTTACAGAACTGAAGAGAGCTCTCCAAGAAGCTTGGAACCGTTTGAGCCATAACTCATTCATCATCTCATAGCAAGTATGGTAAATCGCTGTGCAGCGTGTCTGGCTGTCAGAGGTGACCACACGCCTTATTAAACTGCAGCATCAGTATTTTATTTAATGTTTTCTTTCATTTTTTTTCTTTAAAGTGTGAATCCTTGCTGTGCTCAGTTTTCTTTCAAACTGCTACTTTGGATAATAAAATTAATTATTATCGTTCTTTTGATTTACTTCCTTATTTTATAACCATTTTACACTCGCATATCACGTTTCCCGCCATTCTGATTTACAGTTTCTTCTTTATTCACATAATTATCAATTATGCTTAACTTTTGGACACCAGTGTATATCTTGTTAAAATTTTCAATTGTTAATAAAATACTTTCTATTCATTCATTCAAAGTAGGAATTGACTTAAATTTTTTTTATATTACTTGCTTCCCTTGAAAATGAAATTAATCAAACAGGAAATTGTGCTCAAGCTTATCGGACGAAAACCTGCAACATCAATTACGATGTACAAATATATACATTGAGATCTATTTGCAAAAACTAAGTGAAAGAGTTGAGAAACAAATATTTCACTAATCAAATAAATTTAAATAATATTATTTGATTCATTGCATTTTCATTATTATATTATTCATGTTTCTATACATATAAAAATAATGAAAACAATAATAATTCATTCTGTTTTAAATTTTTACTCCAATAAATGCTTGTAATGAATCCAAATCTATCATAGAGATATATATATTTTATATGTGGCCCGCGGAATTGTAATGTTTTTCCGAAGTGACCCGCAAGGTCATTTGGGTTGGCCACCCCTGTCCTACGCAAAACCCCATCAGAAGACTTTTCAAGTATCACCAAAAGCGGGGACTCACTTCCCCCCTCACACTCTACAGTTTCTTCCACTCTTTTCTGTTTTATTACCCCCAGAGCAATAAAAGTTTCCTACCCCCTACCCCTTTTTTATTTGTACCTTTCTCTTCTTTCCTAGAGACTTCGGACCAACGCTTGTAGTGAACTAATGAAAACACCATTTACATATTTAAAAAATTAATTTTTTAAAAGCAAGTGTTTTTAAAAGTTTATTCAATGGATTATCCATTTTGTGAATATATATATATATATATATATATATTATTTTCTAATTTAAAAATAAGCTAGACCGAATCAATATTTTAACTATAGTACTGAAAGAATTTTATAAAAATTTTACTACTTAAAAATTTTATTACATATTTAACTAAAATGGATATATTCTGAGTTAACTTTAATTCTGACTTTAATATGTGTAAAATGTATTGCGCAAAGAAACCGCAGCATCTATTATATTAAAAATTTAGTCAGACTTGACCAGGGAATTGAAAATGTTCAACGATAGAAAATACCAGTCAGTGTCGGTTTACCCATTGGGCACTTGGGGCGGGTGCCCTGGGCCGGGAAGGGCCCGTATAGGCTGGACTTAAACAGGTTTTCTAGTTATAAATTTCGCTTCTCCAGTGCCAAGAGTACCTGTGGATCTTCTGCTTCCAGGCATCGAAATGAGCTTAAACCGGCACTGCAGATAGTAATTTTGAATTGAAAAAAAAAGCAAATTTAAAGATACAGCGATTTTAAAATCGCGATATTGCCATATTTATTCGAATCTAAGCCGCCCCTTTTTATTCCGATGTTAATGCTACTAAAAATTGGTTGCAAGATGGAAAAGAATCGAAGACGGGAAAATTCATCGGATTGGAAATTTGAACAAGATACTATCGGACAGAAAAGTTATAGGTTTTCGTCTATTTTTAAAAGTTTTTAATACTGGTAAAATAAAATAATTGTTCATTTCTTATTAATTCACCTTTTTTTAATTCGTAAAATGAGTGAGTGAGTGAACATTAACGTCACACTGAGGGCTTTTGGCGACGGACTTCGTAATTTTGAACCATGGTCAAGTGACGAGGACGACACCTGAGCTAGTATCCCCTCTCCTAACTACCACATCACACCAACGGGAGAGCATTTAAGCTCTCGACAGATTTACAAATAGAGCTACGCAAACAAAGTACAGATAGAATTTTAAATTTTAATGTTGAAATGAGCTTTTTATAAAAGATACTTGTAGTTATACAAACTTCAATCCATTTTACATACACATTTATAATCTCCTTTTCTATTATTTATTGTGACTTGGGTAACCTTGTGACCCCCAGGGTTCCGTGGAACACAGTTTGAAGACCACTGTGCTATATGAATGCTGAGGAGAACGAAACAGAAGAAAAGGTAGGTATACAGTAGTGAAAAATTAAGTTTCATGTTTCAATCTGTTGTATTAAAATGGACTAACAGTATGAAACAATTTTACTCTTATCGAATAAATATAGTACCATAGAAAATTGTAAGTTGTATTTTCCAGAATTAAGCTGGCATATAATTTACAAATAAATCTTCATAATTTGCTATGAATTCCATGTAAAAATAAATTCTATGTAATTGGTGAGTATGGTTTCTTTTGGGGAGAATTTTTTAAATTTTTTTTATTCTTTTATCCCCTTCTTTCACAAAAAAATAATATTCCTAACAAGTTTGAAAAATTTCCCATCGTATTAGTTTTGGAAGATGCACAACAATCATCAATCAAAAAAAGTATCAAAATAGTAAAAAATGTTGGTTTCTTTTTTCACTGTGTGATATATATAGAACATTTTGTGTCGAATAATTCTTATTTATTCACCGATTCTATAAAGTTGAAAGTAAACTTCTTTGATATGTATTTTATCTGCGGCTTTTTTTTAAAAAAAATAATAAGTATGAAAGGACTATTGTTTTAAATACGGAATAAAAATTTTTATCTACCTTAAATAATGTTTGTTCTTACATGTTCTAATAATATGCACTTATATATAATTTATAAATAGCAATAATATTCATGTGTTAAAACTAAGTAGTAATCGTAAAAGGAAAGTTTATCAATTGTAATTAAATTACTATAATTTCAATTATAATTCATAAGATTACGCTGGATTCCAAATGGATTTGCATTTGTATTGAGGGGAGAGGAGTGATTTCTTTTTTCTAAATAATAAATTTTCTTAATAATTTGTTTCAATGATTGTTAAAAAATAATACTACTGTATCTTCATACCATTTCCTTCTTCGTTGGTGTGGGGTAAGGAGGACGTGGTTAGAGCGGACACATCCACCCCCCTCCTCCCATCTTAGAACAGATAAAGGGAGTAAATAAATGCTTTTAAAAATCACAAATATAATTTAAAACGGTATTTTAAATGGCAAATATCTTTCACGTGTGCTAACGTTTTTAGCGCGTTTTTCACGTAGTGGAACAAAAGCACTATTAGGACGCAAATTTCGTCTTCGTCTTCGTTCCATATTTTGTCGTACCTTTTTCTCAGCCAATAAGCAACCAATTGACCTCGGGTTGTCGCATTTGGTCGCATTTGTGCCCTAAATGATCCGAATCATATTTAAATTTAACCATTTTTATAAATTTTTTTTAAAGTACAATACACTTCTTTTTGTTAGTAAAAAGTTCATTAGTTGCATTATTGTAAAATACAACATGTGAAAAACGCGCTAAAATTACTTGGCCATGCCAATGATTGATATCTTGTTCTTTCTTTTTACGGAAGTTTTCTGTTTTTTCACGATTATCAAATTACAAGAATAAATACATTTTTATTTATATTAAATTGTTAAGATATTATAGTGCGAATGCGTTTTAAAAATAGCGAAGTGTAATAAAAATAAGAACTTTCAGAGAAATATTTAAAAATTATTAGTAAGTAACAGTATAATGAAGGGCCGAAACTTTGTGCAACAGATGACATGTGAGATTACGGAAATAACACAATAGACGGGAGGACGTTTGAACTCTCAACATATTTAACGTACATCGCTTTGTGGTCGCGGTAGCCGAGTTCTCAAGGTATCGGACCGTGGTTGGCATATCACGAGTTCGAGCCCAGTACCACTAAAGATACGCCGTATAGGGGCGCGATGCACATTAAATCTGTCGAGAGCTCAAACGTCCTCCCGTTGGTGTGGTAGTTAGGAGAGGGGGAAGCTCAGGTGTCGTCCTCGTCACTTGACCACGGTTCAAAATTACGAGGTCCGTCGCCAAAAACCATTCGCGTAGCTGAACAGTGCGACGTTATTATTCACTCACTCGTGCATCGCTTCCCTACACGGCAGGTTTTGAGCGGAACTAGGCTCGAACTCATGAAACGCCAGCAACGAATCCGTTACCTTGACCACTAGGCTACCGCGACCACTTTTTATTTCGTAAAAATATCATATATCGATAACATATTTAACACTATACGGCTGGGGTACGGCTTAGAATTTGAGAAAATTAATTGAAAAAATAAGTTTCTGCTAATTTAATTAAAAAACGCGAGATTTGGTTAATGATTGTTCCAATGGTTTAATGGTAAAATTGTACGTTAAATATAAAATCTATTCAATGATAAAAAATTTTTTTGTTAGTTAAAAATAATAGTAATAATTGCATTACAATAATTAGATTAAAATTTTAAATTGTGAGCTTCAGGAGTAGTAATCTGTGTTCTTTAGTCAATTCACAGCTTTCGGTCAAGTATATAAAATAAGTATACTTTCAATTTTTCATTCAGTCACTTCACAGAATTTAAATATTTTTATATGCATTTCATCAATAACAGGCAAAAAAAAAAAAAAAAAAAATCTAAGCAGCAAATTAAAAATTATCTATATAAATTAAATTTTTAAAGCACACATGCGGAAAACATTAAAAACATTCCTAAATGGGAAAGTTCATCAGGTTTGAGATGTTAAATCTCTGTGTACATCATAAATCTTCTTTATTGTCCACACTATTTGTCACAACTTGCAGGTTACCATAATTTCAGCTGGCGATTATATTTTAGAAAGATATCGCCAAAATTAAGTATTCGTAGCCAAGAAAAATTCGTTTTACAAAACGATGGTGGCGCCATCTTTTTGAGATAGTCCTAATTACGGCCAAAATAACTCAGAATGAACTTAAAATTTAAAAAGTTCATTAATAAAATCATAAAACTTAATTCTGGCTACACCAGTCAAAAGAGGGAAGCATGCTTTCTAATATACTATTTAATTCTACTCGAAAAAATAAATTTTTTTCTATTAAAATGTGCTTCGCGTTTTCGCTTCCTATACTTTAACATAGAAGACTCAAATTCCATTTTGCAATAATGCTGAAAACTGGATATTTTTTTCAAAAATCAAAATTCAAAGAACACTATCCTCCAAACAATAATTTTTTTTATACCCATAGAAATTTTTATTATTATTTGAGCTTTTTCCTGCCGGCAAATGTGCTTCCCGTTTGACCCCTATCCTTTAACATTGACCGAAAACTGTCTTAACGTATTCTATTTGTTGCTTATGCCACCTGATCGACAGTAACATCAGATCAAGGTCCACGAAGTTCATCGCCGCTAAGGGCTAGAATTTTTACGCCTGTCGTTTGCCTTAGCTTTGAGCCCCATTAAGGTGAAAGCACGATTTTGCTGGGTACAACAGATGGCGACACCATTCGGACCCCCTGATTTAACGAGCACGTTCTCCGTGTGCACTCGGCGGATATTTGGTGGCATCGGGTATCGAACTCAGGTCTTCACGTATTCTATTTAAAAGGTGTAATTTTATTTCGAACTCTTCAATTTCTAACTCTTTTACTCTAACTTAGTGATGTAGTCAGACGTAGGAAGTTCCAACAGACGGGCAGCCACATTGAATGATACTCGCTTTGCTTGGCGTATTTTGAAGCGTCAAAAAAACCCCGGTTTCTAAAGACTGAGTGATTGACGAAATTTTATGAACGAATGTTTTTCCCTTATGCATTTACAATGCACGCATTTAGCGATTGCAGTTCGGCGAGCCACATGAATTATTTTTTTTAAATCACCCAATCTTTCTAGCCCGAAAATTATATCTGGCAATATCAAATATTTTCGCTTTGTTTCCGTTTTGTTTATTTCGATGCTAAACTTTTTTGTACAATGTTGTACTATGGTAAATTCGTTATTAGTTTTGATTTCGATCCTAAATCTTGTTCTATTTTGTGGTAATATTTTTATTTTTTTGAAATTACATTACAGATATTCTACAATTTTCTTTAAATAATTACCAATCATAAACCATATGTAATTTTGTTCTGTGATTTCTCTTATTTTTTTCAGATTCTAATATTTTGATAATTGATGAAAACGGAAGAGCGTTATCTGATGTTATTGGACCACTTAATGAAGGCTCGCGTCTCTCTTTATTATGCGAGACAAATGGAGGTTAAAATAATCATAATATTATAAATTTTTATTTTATTTTTGTTTCATTAAATTATTTGTTCATCATTGCTGTGAACTAATTGCTATGAATATCCATTACATTTTCATTGTGATAATTCCTAACGTACGTTTTAAAAATAAAATCTGAATAAAATTATATGTAGTAATAATTTTTAACTCAAGTATTTGGGTTCAGTTTTATCTTGAATGTTAAAATTGTTATAAATTTTCAACTAATCAGGAGTCATTGATAAAAAAAAACTTTTGTTCTATACAGCTGATTTATGTAAGAATCAGTGTTTTAAAATGAGTAAAATGTTTGTAAATCCATAGTTTGGTTGAATTGTCGAATCGGCCCCTTATCCCACCAAGTGTTTTCTCGCCAAATCGATAAAAGCGCCAAACCTGGTGACCCTTTTGATTTTTGTATCAGTGAGGGAGAAGTAGGATCGTGTTGTAGTAGGGTTGCTACTCTAAAACACAACATGCAAAAACGCGCCAAATTAGCGTTTTTTCATAATTTGGCGGACCAGTGGCCGATTCGACAATTAGTTTTAAAACTAAAGGCTCAGTAAAGTATGAAGTTTTTCTTGGAAAATATTTTGTTGTACAGAATATTTTCCATGAAAATATTTTTAATGACTTGCAGTAAGCTGATTCATAGAGTTAAATATTTGCTTTTATTTGAAATTACAGGATAAAACCAGTACAAGCATTTATTTTCATTACTGCATTAATGACCAAAAATTGTTTTTGGACAAATAACTTTCCATATTTCCTTTACATAAGTGGAATAATTTCAGATGGCATTTTCATTATATTGGTAAATTCATTCAAAACCAAATTTAACACTTTTATTATTGTTGCATTCTTTACAATTAGGTATAATTCCTTTTTTTTTATCACATTTCAGATTTTAAATGACGATTGTCCTTTTGTCTTGTGATCATTACTAATAGTTCAAATATTATCAGGCAAAAAAGATTTTTCTTCTAAAAAGCTGTACCTTTCAGTTTTAAATTTCCTATTTCTTTCATTATGAACACATTTCTTTTTTATTGCATTGTATGCTTTTTGTTTCATAGAACAATTTCTAATATCCTAAAATAGATCTGTCAATTTCTTAAGTGTTTTGTTATTGTCAGACATTTCATTGATAAGAGAGGGGGAAAGCTCAATTCAATTTTTTTTAATGTGTAGACTACACCGTGATATCTCAGTAACTATCAAAGTATGCTGTAATATTTTAAACTATATGACACTGTGTTGTAATAAACTTAACCCCTTCTCTGTCGGCGTCGCATCTCATACGTTTGGCAATTTCGTGCCCGTATAGTCGGCGTCGCATGTCATGCGACGAAGGAAAAAATTGCATCACTGAAATTGAATTGGTCGCTACGCAGACGCCTCTGTGAATTCTGCAAATATTTTTTGTATTTCCGAATATTTCTAAGAGTTGGCGCAACTAGTACTACTTTTTTCACAATTTTCCAAGCAAGATTTCCCGCTCGAACCAAAACAGAATCATTTTGAACTTTCTATAAATTCGCTCTCGCTAGTGTAATTTTTACATGTCAAAATTGCTTTTATGATGGATTCGGAGAGTGAGTCTGAGGACAGTGAATTTAATATTTCTAATTCGGAAGATGATAGCTCTGATTTATCAACTGAAGATGTTTTTTCTAAGTCTAGTGAATCTGAAGATGATGATATAAGCTCAGCGAGGATGTGGGTAGAAGAGAAACCAGTGTGTACTGCTACTCCTCGTTTTGATTTTACAGAAAACCCTGGAATATTGATAAACTTTGGTGATGATAATTTGATTCAATATTTTTAGTATTTTTTCGATGGTTCTATGTTCCAGCTGATAGTGGAGGAAACTAATGTATATGCTGAACAATGCTTTCATTCCCAGAAATCTAAAATGCATTCAAAGCAGCGGGAATGGCGTGCAACTGGTAAGGAAGAGGTCAGAATTTTATTGTGTATTTGGATCATGCAGGGCATAGTAAAAAAGCCAGTTGAACAGTGGTATTGGTCCAATGATGAAAAATTGTTTACCCCTTTCTTCCGAAATATTTTTTACATAATTTTAATAGTTTTTTTATGTACATATTTTTTGTGTTACTTTTATTTCTCAAATATTAACCTCAAAGCAATAACATAAATAAATATAGTATCAGAGTACATTTTCTTAAGCCTAAATCTTGATGCATTGCAGTGAAAACTAGAGATCAGTAGACGAGATATAATATATTGGACCACCCGTAAGTCTAGAAAAAACTGCTTTCTGACAAAAAAAATTGCATTTTTAAATTTAGACTAGAGTACATATTAAATTTCAGCAATAAAAAAAAATGTTTTTTTTGGACCGGAAATTCGAAAAAAAATCCGACAGAGAAGGGGTTAAAGGGTACTCTTACGTACTATCACAACAATACCAAAATCTTCAGTATAATTCGGCAAGTTGGCAACCTTGATTTTGCAAGTGTAGTATATACTGAATTGAAAACCATGGGCTTCCTTTCATATGTTGCCAATATCATTGTGAAAATACTTAAGTACTACTTAAAGCAAAAATAAAATATGATTTTTACTAGCAAGATTTATTTACAGTTATGAATGAAATAAAATATATAGTTTATTCTTTTTTAAAATAGCTATATTCATTGCAGGATTATAATTTTTTTTCCCTACAAAAGTGATTTTCTACAGAAATTTTGGGATTTGGAAATATTTATTTCACTAGTAATAATAATAATTTTAAAAGAGGCAAACAAAGGGACAGTTGTATTTGAAATAACATATTGAAACAACATTAAAAAGTTTATCAAAAACAAAGCATTGAGTGAAAGCTTAATTAAAAAAAAATATGGTATTAAAAAAAATAATGAAATTTATTCAACAGAGTAAAATAAAACATGAGTAGAAATAGGAAATATATGGATATAAGTATGTAAAAAAATTCCAAATTTTGTAAAAATGTATTTTAGAGTTTTTTGAATATTTAGTGTATTTTAGCATTGTCAAATGCTTTATATCAAAATGTTCAGCTTGAAATAATAAACTAAATTTTAAAAAAATTGAAAAATATTTAATGTGTTTTAACACTTTTAAGGAAAGGTTTCTTGCTACTAATATTTATGATTATTTTCATTGCTATTACTGGGAAATGCAATAATTCTAAGTTAAGTTTAAAATATTTTCTTTTTATTCATATTGTTAATCTTTTTAGATTCAAGAGAAAAATTCCAAAATTTCTTTATATGAGTTAACGGCAGAAAATATCTAATGTCATGACAAGGATTTTAATGGCATGCATTTCAAGCTAATAGTTCATGCTGTTGTGTAAAAGCCATAATTAGATATATATTTGTGTCAAATTAGTGCATTTCAATTCATTTCTTTTTCTAACTATTGGGGAAGTTAACAGAATAAATTTTCATTTTGAAATCTATCATCATTTTGAATAACTATCTACTGTCAATTTAATATTAAGAAGAGGTAGAAAGGAATTACAGTTTATAATTTTCATGGTTGAAAACCAAACTACATAGTACCAAAAAAAAAAAAAAATGTGGTTGGAATTTAATCTGATTTTTAGAAAAACTTCCATTTAGTTTTACAGCTAAAAAATTATTTGCTGACTCTCAATTTTTTTTTAAGTTTTAAAGATATTTTCTATTTGGTTGTGTGAAAATTATGTCTAGCTTATATCTTATTTTTAAAATCTCTTATCTTATTTTAAATTTCTCATAGTCGAATTAATTTTGTAGGAAGTATTTTTTTTAAAAAAAATACTTTGTATTATTTCTTTAAGCATATAAAAGGAGGGAGATTCTGTCAAATTTTATCAATAATTTTGTAGGCTAGCAATCCCTTGTCATGTTCAAAAGTGAGGAATAATGAATTATTTTTTTGTTGTTAAGTTAAATTTTGTGAAAATGGTCAATAGGATGGTGTATAATTGTTAATTATTATTTTTATGTACTCTTTGTTGTTTAATATAATTATTATTATTTCTCTCTACTAAGGTATACCCACAGTTCTTACATGGTGGAAAGATACATTTCTTTTGGATGATACCTTCGTTACAATGCCTCGAGGTAACTTGCGAAATGAGCTGACCCTAGCTTATTTGGATAGAGGAGACTTGATGTCTACTTTAACATGTCAAGCTGCTCTTCCCAATGCTACTGAACCATCAGAAAAATCTGTTAGCTTAGACTTAAATTGTAAGTCTCAGAGGAATATTTAGTTTTCTGAGTTATTTATTTATTTTCTGTAACCATTTTTGAAAAATTTAAATAATTTTGCACTTTTGAATACTTTTAGAAGAAATAATTATTTTTAACAGATTAATCATATTTCTCATTATAAATTTTTAAATTATTTTAACTCTGTGTTTGAACATTGAATAATATAAACATGTTTTTAATATAGTTTTTAGCATATATTTGACAGTAACTATCTAATACAAGAAAATATCACTTGTGTGCTTGAATGTTCATGAATTCTCTCTTTTTGCATAACAGTCCATGTTGGGACTGTGAAATTAATGGCTGATAGGAATTTTTTGAGAAAATTTCTTATGATATATATTTTTCTTAGTTTTATAGAGAATGGAAAAATTCATCTTTCATAATGTTGTTGGTTCTGTTAACCTTTTAAACGCCACACTATGATTGAAAGGTAACATAAGCTAAATTTTGATAAAAAATCAAATTAAAACTGAAACATAAAATCTATAAAAGAAAAAAAATTTGAAAAAAAAATTTTTTTTTAAGGTTTTTAGCATGCTTTAAAAATGGAACATTGGCGGGTACCATTTAGTTTTTTCACATGTTTTTTAAGAGTACAACCAGTGACATTTTAGTTCAAAAATTAGTTATTATATTCATTTTTAAGAAGTAGTATCTTAACCAGAGGTGTCATTAAACATTTCCCAAGGGGGATTCATCATTGGCGTGCAAAAGGTTAATGAAGATTCTTCTTAATCATGGGTTGTCAACCTGTGGGAAGTGTGGCACAGCTGAGTTGTAACAGTGGTATGCAAAGACTTATGGAAAGATTTTAAAATTTGAAACGATAATTAAAAATACCAAATTTTTTACAGTTTTATTGAAATGCGGTTTTCTTGGACAAAAAAAAATATCAAAATTTATTTTAAATACTCTTAATTGAATTAAAATGGAAAATTATGATGTAGAAAATACTCCCCTTCATTGTATAGTGTGATAGCTTTACAAAGGTGTGTTTTAAAATATCTGGAAGAAAACAACGAACTCCCTTAACTGTCTGCTAATCAGGATGAAGATTTGCTTTGAAATTTAGCTTTTCTTACTGATACTATGGGACATTTTAATAATTTAAATTTATGATTGCAAAGGAATTAATGTACTTTTCCAGCTTTGATTTGTCATATATCTTCTTTTGTGAACAAATTTTTACTCTTTTGTCTCGACTTTTGAGAAAAAAGATTTATTCACATTTCACATTAATGCAGGAACTATAAAAGGTAATAATATGCCAAGCTATATTAAAAATTTAATATCCATTTTGCAGGATTCATTTAATGCTAGGTTTAACGATTTTCAAGATGATAAAGAAATGCTGATCTCAGGGATGTCTTAAGACTTCTTGAGGCTCTGGATCCCTTCACAAAAATATGCCTTGGACTCCTACACACATGTAGACCCCACCGATGACCCTTAAAAGTAGACAGTACATAGCATGTATTGACAAAAACTCATATAAACAATAACCTGACTCAAATAAATGTACATGATTTACAAACCAGCTGGACCGACTGCTACTTTTTGATTGTATGAGTTAATGATGGTGTATAGAGATAGGCTTAAAAATGTGAACAACAGTCATCACATGTAGCCAGCTGACATATTGTCTGAAATTCCCAGTTTTTCCATAGAATACAATCAGGAATAACATTTGACTGTTTGAAGTTATTTGAATTGTGATCTTAGTAAAGCTGAGTTAAGAATGAGATGAGGCCCCAAATGTGGCTGAGTTCCTGGGCTTTGGCCCAGCTGGCTCATGCCCTGGCTGACTCTATCCATGCATCATTTTTCATAAATTCTCTGAAAAATGTTAATTGTTACCCACCTGAAATAAAGAATGGAATTATTGACCTACAGGACCATACTACCCTGTAAAGCAAATATAAGAAAAACTATTCAACTGTAAGGAATCCAAAATATTTTGAATTTTCAAAAGTTGTACCAATAAGCAATTTTCCAAATTTATACAATTTGGCTGTCAGATATTGTTGCAGGTTCAGATCAACATGTTTGTGAATAAATGTTTTCTATTAGAACATAATAAAATCAAAATATTGCTCAAAATTAACTGACCCACCCCTAAAACAATCGAATTTTGTTAGCATCTTTGAGAACTAATCCTAGCATAGACATAGAAAAAAAAAAACTACTAATGCAAAAACCACATTAAGAAAGTTCTGACTATTTAAAAATTATTTAGAATTAAAATGTTTAAAGTTATTCATTTTTATTTTATACCTAACCTGACTGATTGAACCAGTAAATAGTTTATTAATAATAAATTCTGAGTTTTTACTTTTGTCTTATTTATTATATTATTTTTAAATTCCCACTGCTTATAGATTTGTATAAAAGATTTGTTATTTGTGTAAAAATTCCATAATAAACCTATATGTAAAATTTTCCCACCTTTTCATATTCTTTTGCTTGTTGGAAAACTTGCAAGTG
Organism: Trichonephila clavata; assembly: GCA_019973975.1. Lineage (NCBI taxonomy): Eukaryota > Metazoa > Arthropoda > Arachnida > Araneae > Nephilidae > Trichonephila > Trichonephila clavata. Next base: position 242,171 of record BMAO01006138.1, on the reverse strand, counting down.
GCACATATAACTTTTTTTATCAGATAGTGGTAATCATCCCAAAAATATTGGTCACCCCTGCACTAAATTATGATTTTAATTTATTTAAGTACAATACCCTTTATTTGTGATTTTAAATTATTACTTTATTAATATATTAACTTACTGCTTTATATGTTTTGCTTATATATAAGAAAAATCGCACTATCAATGTTGATTTATTTTTTTCCATCAATGTAGCTCCCCTTCTCACAAAACTTAAAATATCAGTACTTTCGCCAGTCCAGCAAAGTTTGGGAAAAATCTTGGTAGTGACATTTTTTTAAAGTTCATCATGTATGATTTGAACAGATTTATTTGATTGAGTTCAGTATGATTATTTTCAAAGTTGTATTCATAATAATCAGAAATAAGTACAGTTTTTTACATAGTAATCTGTTACAAAGTTATATCAATTCTATAAGAAGCATATTAGAGCTGGGAAGATAGCCAGCCAAATATTTTACACAAATTCACAAGCTAATAATTAAACTGTATATTGTTTAAATATTTCAAAAGTACTTGTTCAAATTGTTATGCACTTTTGTAGTATTATTCTTTTATATTTTTACTGAAGGTTTTATGGAAAAATGATTCCCATTAAACTACTTACAATTTGCAATAATATTTTTTTATAGACATTCACATTTATTTTTACATTGTGAATTTTACAAAGTCTTCAATTTTTTACTTAGAAGTTAGGACTGTCAGCCAAGATGATAAATTAATGCATTTGGAGCTAATGTGCATGTATATGTATATATATTGGGCCCCTAAACAAAGACTGTCATGCTTGAGCAGCTTAAAAACTCTTAATTATACTCTGACTTTTTTTAACATCATTTTGCAACTAAAATTTTTTTTAAAAAATAGATTGGGTTTGTAATCTATTTGTGATAATGGATACATCTGTACATGAATTAACTTTGAATGAAAAAGAAAAACTAATTTTTCTGTATAATAATCGAAATTTAATTTTAAAAGATTCAGAAAAGTCAATTAATTCATTTTGGATTAAAATTAGCAGTAATTATCCCATAGTAGCAAAAAAAATCTTTAAAAATATTTTTACCATTTTCTACATCGTATTTGTGTGAATTCGAATTTTCTACATTAACAAATATAAACATGAAAAAAGGATGGAGATTTTTAAATGAAACAGGAGTGGCATTATTATTTTTACAACCAAATATAAAGGAAATTATCAAAAATCATCAAGCTTAAATTTCACATTAAATGTACTCTTATAAGTAATTTATAATCAATAAACATTTTGCTGTCTTTTTCGAATATATTATTTTATTTAACATTGAAAATTATTATCATAAACTATTTTACATAGTATATTACAGATAAGTAAAATTCTTCAAAACTTATTTTATTGTTAGTTTTTTATTTTGAAATGGGAAAATTAATTTTTTATTTTGAATTGAGAAAAGACAACAACAACAACAAAAAGGATGAGATTTACTGTGCAAGAAGGACTAATGCATATTAAATTTTTTGTACCTCTATAGTTTTATGAAAAGCATTCAGTAAAATTAATGGTTTTTGTTGTTAACATGATCTTTAAAATAAACCTTATGTAACCCGTGTCATGTCTTATAAAACCATCATATTGCAACAAAAACATAATTAATCCTTCTTAATAAATTTATTCAAAGATATTTTTATGCAACTATTTCTGATTGTGTTAGGAAAATGTAGGTTAGGTTTTATAAAAAAAATTTCTTTGTTTTTATAAATGTATTATAAAAATTATTATTTTCATACATTTTCAATTCCTTTATTTCTAATAAGAGAATTTGTTGAGTTTTGGCAGTAATTGGTTATTGGCAAAAACATGTAACAATTACATAAAGATAGGCTTATTTATTGATTCTTATATAAATGTATTGAAAGAGAAGTGTTATATATATAGAATTTTGGCTTAAGTATTGTTAAATTTTTTTCAATCATTGTTTTTTATGATTAATCTAATTCATTGTACAGACTATTTATATAATACTCCCTATTGTCATTAAAAGTTTACTTGAAGTGTATTTGTAAATTTAAAATATTGTGTTTTCTTAAGTTTAAAAGTAAATCAAGTTTTTGCTTTGGAAGAAAATTAGAATTGTTTAAGTTAAAAATATATTTATGGATAGTTTAGAATAATTTATAAATCTATTATTAACATTGGATTTTTAATGCATTATATGTTTATAACAATTGCTTTGATTAAGTATTTGATTATTTATTTTGAATTTTATCAATTTCTAAAGAAATTTATTTTATTAATTTACTTTATAAATTTTTACATTTTTTACATTTCTGTGGCTTGGTGATCTCAAGAATTAAGGGTTTTTACTGTATATCCTTTTCTAGCATAAAATTAAAGTATAGCTAATTGTAAAACACCAATATTGCATACTTTTATATTTATCTGCTTCAGGATTTTAGGGAGTTATGACTATTTTGCCATATCTAAATAATGATCCAAAAAACTGTACCATTAGTTTTTATTTACATATTTCTATTAAATATCAAATATGTATACTCTCTTAAAACCAAATTTCTTTCTTTTTCAGTAAAGCCATTAAATGTCCACATAACTACTCTACAGCGTCCACTTTCAGCGAACCGTCGTACAACTCTGAAATGTCAATCTAGTGGCTCTAGACCTCCAGCTGTCATTACCTGGTGGATTGGGAGTAGACAACTACTGAATGCTTCTGTAGCTACTTATGATACCACTACAATTAGTAAACTTGTACTTGTACCTACTTCAGATGATCATGGTCGTGTCCTATCATGTCGAGCCACTAATCCAATCATGAATGGACACATACTGGAGGATCACAGAGTTCTCAATATACATCGTAATTTTCTCCTTTTGTTGTTGTAACATCTTAAAAATCCATGCTAGATTAAATAAGTATTACTAGTTAAAAAATCTTATTTTCGTTTATATTAAGAATAGCTGAAGTAAAGCTAGATAAATGTTTTAAGTATCTTGATATTCAGTATTTTTTTTAACAAATAAGCTGCAGAGCAATTTTTTATGGGAAGGGAGGGGATTCTAAACAAATAAAATATGATAATCTATTGATTTTACTTGAACTAATTTTTGAAGTCAGATGATTGTGTATAGCCATATGAAAAAATTTTGTTTATTCAAAAAAAAAAAACACTAGAATGTAATTGATTGTAAACAAATATTAAAAAAAATAATTTATTTTGAATAAAAAAAATACTGATACTTAATAGTAATGAGCTACTAATTAGATTGATCAAAGCTTAGTTAAATAAGTTGTAAATAATTTAGATGAGAAAAAAACTTCTTTTATCTCATATTCGGAGAGGGAAAAAAGCACGCATGCATATTTACTCTTTTTATATTAATATATGTGATACTGAAAATGTTGCACCAAGTAGGTGTGATCAGAAATCACTACAAGTTTCAGAGTAGCAGCATATCACTAAGTAATACATATGGTGTGAATAGTGTATTTTTTCCCTAAGCATGTTGAGTGAGATATAAAGAAAGGGTCGTGCTGAATGTACAATATATAGGCCATTATTTGTTCTATCATTCTTGAATGTTTTTCTTATCTTGGAAGACATGTAATTGCAGAGATTGCCAAGCTGCTTTCAGTAAAGGTAATTCAAACTGACAGAGTACCGGACTAAAAACGGCAAGTTAATCCAAATATAATCCCACCTAGATGCATCCATGGAGCATCAACTGTGTTAAAGATTGAAGGAATAAGGAAATGGGACTTTTGTGACCAGAGCAATGCCAGCACCCATGGATTGATGCTCCACTGACAAGCGGTAATGATCCTGGAAGCTTCTTTGCCACCATTTTACAGCATATACAGGATACCCTTGATATTCCCATTAGAACCAGAACCATTACCAGTTGATTGGTTGCTAGTGATTTGCACTCATAACATCTGTTAAGAAGACTGTCATTGACCCTGCAGCATATATGATTCCATTTATAATGGTGCCTGGCTAGTATGGCATGACAAATGGACTGGCACAGGGTTGTCTTCTCGGATACATCCTGTTTCTGTTTGTCCAATAATAATCATTGTGTAGGATGTAGACGACAGGCTGAGTTCAACTGCATCTGTAGAATGTCTCACCATGTAGCATCATGATTTGAGGTGTCATCACATACAGTAATAGGTCATCTCTGGTTTTCATTTGGGCTCTATGGTGACTCAGCAATATGTAGAAGATGTGCTGTGGCCAGTGGTATGCTCCTTACTTCAAGAGGTGTCAATGCCCTTTATCAGAAGGATAGTGCCACACCAGCCAGTATGCTCTGTGGGATTTATTGATATTTCTTTGACCGCCATTCTCCTCTGATCTCTCCCCAACTAAATATGTTTGGGACACAATCGGATGCCACTTGTATGCCCTGCCACTACTGTGTTCAGAAGAGGAACTGTGGCAAATGGTTGACAGGGAATGCTATCCATACTCTTTTTGGCTCGGTTCCTAGAGATGTTGCTTAGTGTATCTCTCCATTGTAGTATTACAACCTACCGAGTTTGATGTTCTTGCGCTGTGTTAAGAATATCATATTAAAATTAACATCTTCTATATTATTTGTTGCCATTCCTTGTATTTGCCGAGTTTTTTCATTTTCTAGTCACTCTTTGGTGTTGCATTTTCAATGTCATGTAATATATATATATATATATATATATATATGGGCTACCTTTAAAGTGTAGAGTCCATTATTTCATAAATTATCATATCAAGTTATTCAAAGTATCTAAAATTTGACTAGTTATTTTGTAGAATAATGTTGGCCTGTGTATAATCTTTAAAGTTTAAGGACAGTTAATTTGTAACATCTATTAAACAGTGTAAGTTAACACCGGTTTTGTTGCACTTCAATTTATTTATCAATTATATTATATATTCTGTTTTTCTTTATCATTTATTGAATTATTCTATCTGGAATATATAATGTATTTTTGAGGGACTTGAACTATTTATCATATATTAAAATTTATAAAACAACAAATTTTTAACTTCAAATTGTTTATTTTCCCCTTGAATGGTCTGTCATTAGTTAATTTATAGAATACCTAGATAAAGTGTGAAATTATTCATCTATTACATACTTTAATCAGCTTGTTAGTTATTTCTTGAAAACCTAATAATTTATAAAATGACTGAATTGTTTGCTTTAATGGTAACACACATATTTATTATATGTAACAAAACTTTTCAAAAAATAAAGTTTAAAACTTTTTTATTTATAATCTTGTTGATACATTTCACAATAAAAAATTGTGTTACATTATTTCTAAATTTTGAAATATATAGTACGGGTATTGAAACTAAATTCTATTTTTTTAATTAAATAGTGAAATCTTTGTCAAGTTTCACACTCAATATAGCATCATCTTGTTATATCTAAGAAAAGAAACGATTATCAGAGACATATAAAATCAGAATACTACAGATAAATTTATGGTTTGAAAAATTTTGCATTTCTAAAACTATTAAATGCCAAGTTAAAAAAAAATGTTCAAAAATTCTAGTTTCTTCCCCTCTTTCATCGCGCCAGTGGTAGCCTAATGGTCAAGGTCATGGACTCGTGGCTGGTGTGTCATGAGTTTGAGCCTTGAACAGCTGAAGACCCACCATTTAGAGGAGCCCATTACACATTTAATCTGTCAAGACTCAAACATCCTCCCATTTGTATAGTGTGGAAGTTAGGAGAGGCAGGTGCCAGTTCAAGTATCCTGCTCGTTATTTGACCATGGCTCAAAATTAAGAGGTCTATTGCTAATAGTGCTCGTTAATCTTTCACCGTTATAGATTGTAAAAATTTTAAAGATATTTTTTTGTTAATTTTAATGTAACAAATTTCAGTGTCATAAGAGATAAATGTATCACTATTTTTTTTTTCCATTTAAATTTTATAAATTGATTTCCATCTTAATCTCAATTACTTTCTAATTTTGGAAAGATTTACTTTCATTGTAATTTTCAAAACCTTTTTATCTTCTTTTTAAGTAAATATGCCTGTCATTTTGTAGAAAGGAAAGACAGAAAATAAAGAATTCTACTTTTAAAGTAAAAAAAAAATTCAATGAAATTAACTTTTTGCTAAATAATGCTTAGTTTTTCATCCGTAAGTTTCAGACTTCAGTTTTTGAAGTATTTGAATCTTTTAAAAATTTTGCTTATATTTAACTGAATTTGGATGCATAATATTTTAAAGAAAAGCATTTCATATGCTATATACTAACGTTATTTTTTCTACCTATTTGATTCTTCTAATAGAAACATTATATGAATGGTATCACTTATATGCTTATTAATATGTCATTATTTTAAATATATATTGCATAATTTGTAATAGGTGTTTATTAAATATAATAATGGAGAGACATATGCTTAATAGTGCAACTTTAATTTGATCACATTTATTATTTTATTATATGGTTATTGATTTCTTTTTCAGATATTCCTGTGTTATCTGTAACTGTTGGAACGCCCAATGCTTATATACTTGAAGGCGATGTTGTTTATTTTGACTGCAATATAATTGCAAATCCTTCAGTAACTGAAGTTGGCTGGAGATTCAATGATCAGCCGATTTATACCAACATTAATGCTGGTATCAAAATTCAGAATAGATCTTTACTTCTTCATAAAGTCACTCGAAAATATGCTGGAAACTATTCTTGTGTTGCAGCTAATGCTGAGGGTGAAGGAGTGAGTGAAAGTGTTGCCATTGATGTTCATTGTTAGTATTTTTCAATTTATGTTTTTATTTTGTCATCTTCCTTTGCCTTATTTATGTGATTTATCCTATTTTTAAATTTCTCTTACTCGTTGTTTATTTATAACTATTCAAGTTATAATACTTTCCTTTACTACTTTTCTTAAAAAATTGATAATAATAAAATTACATATTTTCGTAGCCAAAATGTTTCGTAAGAAAGAAAAGCTTATAAATTTGTTTATACATTATATAAAAATGGAGAATTGTAAAGAAATACACTACCATTAAACTTAAAAATTTTATATAACTTCTAAGCAAACTTTCTAACATGAATTTCCTGTCAGCAGCAGTCACTGGCGTGGCATATCACTTTAACTATTACGATTACTGTTTCTCTGTGTATTTATCAGAATTGACTGAAAGTCAAAGATACCAATTATTAAAAGGATATTAAACTTTAAACAAAGTATACAATATAGATTTCTTTCTTTTGAGTATATTTTGGCATCATACAAAACAAAATACCATTATTTATAAAATACATCTACATAACTTTCTAATAGCATTCATATATTTTTTAATGTCTGAAATGTAACACTAGACACATTTTAATTTATAGTTTTTAATTATGAATATTTTAAATAATAAATACCTTGTGCATTATGTTTATTTTCATTATTGAAAAGCATTTAAAAGGAATTTTGCCCTATGTTCGATCTACTTAATGTTTTCTTTGCTATATTTTTTGAATGTTTCATTTTTTAAAATTATTTTTTATTTCTTTATATCAGGCTAAAATGATAATCCTTTACAATTCTTATAATTTTCATACTATTAAAAGACAAATAATATGATAATCTACTTTTATAATTAGCAGAATTTTATATGAAAAATAATGTAATGAGAGGGATTACTGCTACCATTTTCAACTCATAATTTTAAAAAGTAGACATTGAATATCTGTTTCATTATTTTTAAGAACAAAGTATAAAGTGCACATCTTATTCATTATACCAATAACCATTTATTATTATGATAAAAAAAATGACATATTTCTTTAATTTCAACCTTTTTTGTCGATTTCAGCAATATGTTACTTGGCAAAAGCAAAAGAGTATGTCTATGTTTCTTTGACACTCTGTCCCCCATCAATACTTAGTAATTTATGAAACTCAAAGAAATACCAGCTTGTGTATTTTTTCTAGCCTTCTATTTGTACTTGTAACCTTTCATATTGAATGTCCAAAATTTTATTGGATAAATGTTATCAAATAATTAAATAAAAATATAATTTTTACCATTAACTAACAAAACTGGTTGAAGTAAATCTCAATCACCTGGTTCATAAAATCATTTCTTCAATGTTTTTTAAATGATTTATTAAAGCTCACATTCAGTATAAATATATACATTATATACAGTTTTAAATTATTAAAATAAACATCACACTTATTTTTCAATCTGTATGCCAGCATTCGTATTACTCTGTCTGTTCCTGAAGTAGATGTCCAAATCTGCTCTGAACTTAGAAGAAAATTATTGTAATAACTCTAGAGCTCTTTCTGCTTATTCTGAGATTTCATTGACGGTATATTTTATAAAGATTAAAATTTAAGTTATGATTTTTAATACTCCATATAATAGCTGATTAAATGTTTCAAAAAAATTTTAATATAGAATATTTTTTTTTAATATCTCAGAAATCCAGGATATTTAATTTATTTTTATGCGTTGAAGGTATTTGATATAAAAGTCATTTGGTATAGGAACAAGGTGTATGCATCAGAAAAAGATGCTATTTTATAAAATTTTAGGTAAAATTTTTTTTTTCATTTTTTATATTTAAAGATTTTTAAGTGTTAATTAACTCAATTTAATCCATAAAACTGCAAAAAAAAAAAAAAAGAACTTTATTAAAACTTATATTGTTAAAATTTTAAAAATTCAATCTTATTTTGTTTTTTGAAATTGTGTAATACAAGTTTTTTAAAATAAGACAACTGGAAAAGTGCTGAATAATCTTTAATAAACCAATTTAAGGATTAATTTATTGAAAAAATATTCAAACATTCTTTGGAAAATAACTAATTTTTGGATAATTGTTTCTATATTTCAATTTGTTTCTTTTTCTTTCAGATATTCCCATCTGTGCACATAATCAAAGAGCTTCATATGGTGTACCTCTTCGAGAATCAGTTAACATTGAGTGCAAAGTTGAAGCTAATCCTGATAATGTAGCATTTTATTGGTATCTGAATAATACCTTTCGACAAATTCCACTTAAAGGTTTTGACGTAAATGGGACAGTGAGCACTTTGCATTTTACACCAAAACGAGAGAGTGATTATGGTCATATAATGTGTGTTGCTGAAAATAGTGTTGGAATGCAGACCGAGGCATGTTGTTTCAGAGTATCACCTGCTTGTGAGTAAAATTTTTATTTGAAAATTACTTTTGCTTAGAATTCCTATCTAAGCCAGTAATTAGCCATCTTTGATGTAGCCTTGCTCATTTTGAGTCATGTTGGGAAAGTTTCCTTTAAAATATTAAATTTTACTATATTTTATTCATTTATGTGAAGTAATACTTATCAAAGTAATTTTTTTCTGTTCTAAAAATGTATATAATTAAAGAACACCTTATGTGACTCGTTAAAGTTGTAATTCTTTGTAAATAAATGTTTTCTTAAATGTTTACATAATAATTTTCAGTTTGACATTAGCCTTCTTAATATAGAACCATTCTAAAAATAGCAAAGGTATTTTTTAAAATATATTTGATAGATATCATGCAGCATAATTTATTACTTAAATGTTATGTCTAGTTTTAATTCTTAATACTTTGAATGTGAGAAAATTATGTACTGACTGTAAAAAATTATGTAAAAGTTTGCTGCACTGACATCTTTAGTTTTCTTTAAATATTTGATTTAAGTTGTGCTTAAACATCTGCTGTGCTAACAATTAGAGAATATATATATTTTTAAAACTCCAACAATTATATTGCAATGTTTGAATTTTTTTATCCTCTTGACAAATTAATAAGTAAAATTGCTTTTATAACTCTTTAAAATACTTTAGAGTAATTTTTATTGTAAAATGCATGAAGATGTATGATGTAAAGAAAAAGATAAATAATGAGCTATTTTTAAAAAATTGGTTTAATTTATTTAACATAGTCACAATATATATTTATAATGATAAATTAGAAGAAAAAAATTACATTCAATTACTGTTATAATTTCTTAGTGCATTCAGTTTACTGTTATTTTCGCTATTTTCTGAGGCATTGCACCCGAACTGATAAAATTATTTGTATAGCTGTTCCCAATGCTGTAGAAGATTGCATTGTTACAAATGAAACAATTAGTTCTGCAATCATAAGTTGTGCACCAGGATATGATGGAGGACTTCCCCAGGAGTTCCATTTGGAATTGTATAGTTCTTTAGGCTTAGTAGAATCTGCTGTAGAGAAAGAATATCCATTATTTGAGATGAATTATCTACCATCTGGAACTTCATTCATTGCAGTAGTTTTTGCAACAAACGATTATGGAAGAAGCAATGCTGTTGCTTTCAGTGTCATTACAAAGTCTGAATTTAAACCAGTGAAAGGTATATTTGTTTACTATAATATATATATTATTTTTTAAATATATTTGCATAAAATTTCAATTCTAGTATCATTTGCATTTGTGGGTGTTTATGATTACTTAAGTCTTCCTTATTTTTGATTTTCTGTAATCTTACATGATTATTTTTTTTCTCCTTTTTTTTTAAATTGTAAAACATGCATACACCTTGTAATCAAGAACTGTAAGTACCAAATCAAATCCATAAAACAATATGAAAGTCTAATCCATGAAACATTTGCATTTTTTAAGGCAGTGGTTGGGAAACTTTCAAGATAACTAAGGTGACAAAGTGCTATTTATATGCATGCATGTGGGAGGGAGGGAGGACCTCCAATTAGGGTTTTGATCAAAGCTATCAGATTCCAATTAATATTTTTTATAATATTTAAATAAAATGTTTTGCACAAAGTAACATTTTCTATTCTTTCTAAAAATGAGAACTATGGACAATATTTTTTATTTCTGTGGCTCTATGTAAGAATAACTATTGTCAAAATTAGGATGTGCAATCTCCTGTCATATTTTCAATCCCTGGATTTTGGGATTACATTATCCAAATCCCAGGATTAGGATTGGACTATTTATTAAAAATACTTACATATTAGCATAGTTGAAATTGCATAATAAAACTGAAAATATAATTAAAAATTAATTTAATATTATTTTAATGAAACAAATAAAAAAAATTAATTCATCATAAAAAGCAAATTAAAAAATTACCAAATGAAATTTTTTAAAAAAAAGCATTCCATCATTTCGTGTGTTTTTGCAAAAAAAGCTTATAAAAACACAGCTCATCCAGCATTTCATCGTTGAAACGGCTTCTTATTTTTGTTACAAAATGTCCTGCCGAAGAAAATTCATGTTCGGATTCTTTACTAGTAGGTATTGTTGTCATTAAATAGGAGTATGTTCTTTTCAGGTAGTCACCACGTCTTCCTCCATTTTCAAAAAAGAGATATTTCTTTTTGAATCTTTGTTGATAGTGTCTCAAATCTAATAGACTGCATTGGTGCATATACCTCTAGAATAACTTTATTTAGTTCTTCTGCTACACTAAATGATTTTTATATGCATAAATTGATCCAGTTATTGAATCAGAATGCGAATTAATTTCAAGTGTTATCTCATTTGAAATTGAAGGTCCAGTTGCATGAGCTGTTAGTAATGCAATGGGATTTGAAGTGTCTCAAATATTCCAAACAGGTTCGCTATTAATTAGAGGCATTTAATTGAAGAAGGAAATGTGATAAAATCTATTCTTGAGATGTTGCTTATATTATTGTGTAAGCATAGCAGTGAGCCAATTAGATCTGTGCGACGTTCTCCCATACAAGAAATGAGCTCTGTGCATGTATATATATTTTTTTTACATCTAGCACTTATAATTGTACAAAAAAATTCTAGGTACATATTTCATAAACAAAATATAAATTTTTGAAGAATTAAATTCTTAGAAAATTTTTATGAGATTAATTTTTTAAATATATAATTTATACAAAAATTAAATCTTGTTATTAGTTATTTTAATCCTGGGATTTCAGGATTGGAAAAAACACCGGGATCCTGGGGCTGAAAACCCTACTAGATATCTTCCAAAAATTCTAATTCCTTCTGTCCAAGTTAGCTGACACCAGACATCCTGAGGGTGGGAGAAATGTCTGTTTTCTGACACCACTCAGGTGGGGAGAAAGTTATAGAAGAAAATAAGAGAAAACATATCAAATTTCATGATTTAACATATACACCCTCCTCGAACCCTTCAAGGTTCAATACGTAAGAAAACTGACATAAAACCCATACAGTACCAAAAAAAAAGTAAATAAGATACATTAAATGTAATACCAGATTCACAATACTTTGAAAAAAAATTCAAATTGTAATTTAGACAAAAATTAATTAATCCCGGGATTAGTTATTTTAATCTCGGGATTTGAAAAAACCACCGGGATTTCGGGATTCCTTACCAATAATACCAAAAGTATTTTATTTTGAATTTTCACATGATTATATTAATAATTAAAATTGACTTAGGTTGTTCTTCCATATTAGAATCACATTTCGACACTCTTTTTATAAATCCTTAAACATGTCATAAAATATTGAATCTTTTGTTACTTTTACTGGGGGCTTAAATGTCTCTTGTCCATTCAAGGGTACTTCCAAACTCATGTATGAAAATTAGTAAATGTTGTGGGAATCACTTTAATAACCTTTTTCTGGTGGGGTATTTTTTCCTATAAATTGAACATTTATATTTTTGGAACTTTCTAATCTTTTCTCAATATGTTTTCAATACACTTTGTTAATGAAAAAAATAATTTATTTTATATACTGAAATAACTGTTATTATCAGATTTTTAAACATGTGTGAAAATATGCAGCAATTTTTTCAATAGATCATTAAGAAAGAAAATGGAAAAACTATAATTTTTAGCAAACAATATTAATTTGTTAAGAGGCAGAAGTCCCTGAAGAGCTGCATCTGTCTGTGCAAAGAGCGATATGTGGCTTGGGATTCTCCATTTGCTGATCCCTGTCCTTAGATATTAACATAGCCTGCATTTTACTTTTAAAAAGCACAAGTAAATCAGTGCTTTCATTATTGAAGTTTAATAATACTACAGTAAAAAGAGGGAAATTAAAGAGTCTTTGTTATTACATGTGTTATATAAAATTTTCCAGCATACTTTTTAAATTTATGTTTCTAATATGGCATGCCATTCTTTTGTTAGGATATAAGTTAGGTCTTAGAATTGCTCTTAAAAATCTTTACTTAATTACTTTTATTAAGTTTATTGCATTAAGATATTTTTATCTATTTTAAATTTTTCATATATTTTGTATTAATTCTAAGTAAACATAAACATTATTGTATTTTTTTGTACTTATGATTGATAACATGCTGTTATAATATATCATTTTATAGATAAATTAAAGCTCCCGATCAGTCCAGTGTTGGGAGCTCTCATTGCCATCATAGGAGCTTTGGTATTCATTGCCGTAATTATTATTATATGTTCTAAACATTGGTCAGCTAGACTAGGTAAATATAGATTTCTTCTTTTCTAAAGAATTATAATTATATTTAACATTCCAAACATAGCTGTTTAAAAAATTATATCTGTATAATAAATTATTGAAATGATTATTATTATTTTGATAATTATTGTTTTAATTTTTAAAACCTTTTGTTTCTCCTTTAATATGTTCATCCGTTTTTTAAATTTCTACAAGAAGAAATATTAAATGAGTGATGTAATTTCAAAGTTACGCAATTAAATGCATTGTTGTTGAATAAAACTGCATGTATGTAGATTATTTTATTTATAAAAGAAGTATGATAATCAGTATCAAAACAAACATTTTTGATAAAAAATATTATAATACAATTGCTTTTCAATTTGAATACCCCCATTAGCTTGTAATAAAAATACATAAACAAATTTAACAAAATAGCATAAATTTAAATTATGCCTTTCGTGTTATTTTTTTATTTGAATTTTTAAATAAAAATATAATTTCTTAAGTTCAAATGAGTAATTAGAATTTTCTGCTCTGAGGAAATTTCTGTGGGCTCTTTTTAAAGCCTATTATGGCAAAATTTTTAAAAGCCTAAGAGACTCAGAAATAGTCTAAACAATAAAGAATAGTTTTATTAATATAGTTTAGTCTGAATAATTTCATAAATACAAATAAAGTAATTTATTGTGAAATGAATCTGAAAGATTAAAATATGAAATATGACATGCACATTCTACTTATTTCATTCAAAATTTTGGGTGAAGTGTAAACTGTTAATGTATTTTATCTTTTTTGATCATTTAGTCATATAATTGCAATAACAGTTTTACTTTGATCAGATTCCTGTTAAAAAATGTCCTAATTTTAATTCTTTCAAATTGCACTTAAGTAACTGCTGTAAAATTATTTAAAAATTAAATTCAATTAGCAATTAATACTTGAACCAATGGGTAATTGAGTTACTTTTATGCCTGTAACGCTCAATTCATGATCCCAGCGCTTTTCTAGGAGGTCCACAGAAGCTCTCATGTAACATTAAAATTTCCCTCTTTTACAGTCTCTGAAAGGTCTTCCGGAAAAATTGAAAGATGTGCCATCCTAGACTTGATCACTAAATTACCCCCCAAAGAAAAAACTATTTTAGAACATGTATTTTTTTTATCAAGAATGTCAAATTGGGGAGGGGAGTGCAAAATCTTGGGGTCCACAATGTCAGGCAAGTGCATAAAGGGGGGGGGGTGATCAAAAGTTAAAAAAACTCGGCTTCAAAGTAATATACTGATAACTTATTGTTCTTTTTGTAAAATAGGTGAAGATGTTCCAGAAACTCCTACTGCTTGGGAGCCTGGCCACCAATATATATAATTGTCCATATTGAGTTGTCATCCAATAAATGTGTTCAAATAAGCAATTTTTGTGATGTAGTCATGATATAGAATAACAAAATGTATTTATTTACTATACTCTGTCCATAGTTTCACATAATTTTTAGTCTTTTTTATGCTATCAGTGATAATTTTCTATACAAACACAGAGATCTTATTATCAAATGCATTTTCAATGCATAAGAAATGGCTTTTATTGTAATTTTCCTATACTTTAGTCATTTTGAATTGTTTGTTTATTGTTTCTTTTATTTTTATTTATTGCATTGTTATCTGTTTAATAAAATTTTATTTATAGATATATATATTTTAATTTTAATCTATCATAAATGTGCATTGCTCTAAGTCAAGTTAATTGAAGTAAATGTTGAATATACAAGCTTTAATTAGTTTTATGATAGTAAAAGTAATCATAAAGTATTTTTTTTAAAATTATAAATGACTTCAACTTTGCTTTTTCTTCCATGTTAATGTGAAGAAACATATTTGATCAGCTATAATAATTACACTAGGCAACAAAAAACAACTTTAGTTAGTTGCTATTTTGAACTAGTAAACTCTGTTTCCTAGTTTAAAATAGCCTATTCTTACTAATTCTGGGATGAAAAAAAACTAATATGTAAATGAAATTTATTTATTAGCTCTTGTTTCTAAGATATACCACAGTCCATCCATCAATTTATTGGTAAATTTGAAGAACAAAACATTACTATCTAATACATACTGTACAATAAGTCATGTTTCTAGAAACTGTGTTCATAATCAGAAATCAATTAGTATTTTTTAGTTTATTTCCTGCGAACATTTTCTTTTAAATTGCCTCTTGTATATCGAAGCCCGAGTTATCCCTGTCCAGCAGTAGTTTGCGAGCATTGATTCATCCTGATGACCCTGATATATACGTTCCATTGCTGTGATATCTTGATGAAACCTTTCACTGTGTTCACATCGCTTGCAGATCCATAGTTTTGTCAGGAAAAAATCAAGATGGGAATGTAAAAAATGGATTTTTAGAGACATATTGCATCCTGGGTCATGAAAATTTTGTAGGAATTCTTTCACCAACTGTTGACAGTTTTCATTCTTTTTGCTGTATAAAAATCCTTATACCACACTTATCTTTTAGACCTAAATATAGTTGAATTGATTTACCTTGAGTTGTAAAAGGAAAAACAGCGGATATCACTTGAATCATGCACTATTGCCTGTTCTTTGTTCTACTGATGCTCTAAGTTAGACTCAAAACACACCTGAAGAAAGGTGGAGCAGTTACATGCCTTTCGTTGAAATAAAAATCGTTTCTGAGGCAAGAGCTTCCATCTACTCGCTTAAATGAACATCAAAAAGATTATACACAGAAAGTAAAGATGAGTAAAAATACAGCTATTTATGAATAGCGAATTCTGATTCTTGAAAATAAAAGCAAATCTGAAGTTTTTATGATGATTTTCATGTTTCAAAATACTTCATAATGAACTATTTTTGAGTCCGAAACAATTTTGATGTTGCCTAGTGTTATTTATTATTATAAGCTTTATTTTAAAAGAAAAATGGTGTTTTTAAGAAATTAAACTTAAACTTTTTCCTGTAAGCTAAAAAAAACTGGTTTTGATATTAACTATTGTTTTGGTTAAAGTTTCTTTTCATATTTGAGTATTTTTTCCCCTAATGAATTTTGGTAATAGTATTTTGATCAAACATTAACATAAGGAATCAAATGTGATTTAAGAAATAGTTTTTTTTTTCTGAGGAAGATTGTCTATGTTTTAATGAATTCTTCTGCAATTTAAGAAAGAATTGAAGTGAAATCTTCCTTATAAATTATTAATTGGAGTATATACATGAATATAGTAAAAGTTGGGGAGTAAAATGTAGTTTTAAAAAGAATGAGTGTTTTTTTTTTTTTTTTTGTCTTAGTAAAATGGCATCATTTTTAATTGAAGAACTTCACTGTGATCATATATCAAAAGTACAATGTTTTTCAAATCTTCCATCCTTTTAACAAGTATTATTTTATCAAAATATTGTATTTTTTTAAATTTGATTTCAGGAAATCAATGTTTTTTGTTTGTTTTTATTGCTATTTAAAACTAATGTGATATTCTGTTATATTTGCCTGTGTTATTTGTGTTTTCAGTTTATTAATGTTTTTTTTAAATTAAAGATTTTAAAATAGGATATGAATTAAAAGCACACTTTTAAAAATATAATATACTCATTTTTAGATCATAGATAACTGCTACAATATGCTTTACTCTGTGTTTATTATATACTTTAATTATTCTTAAAATAAAGTTGTGCAGCTTTTTTTTATTTTGTTTCTTAAAGCCAGAAAATGATTTATATAAAGTTTTTTTAATCAATTCAATTATATATATATATATATATATATATATATTGCCATGTATTGAAGTAACACCACCATAATATCAGTTTTGGGCCTTTAAATTATTAAACATTTGAGGTCTGAAATCATTAGTTTATTCAAGAGATTTATTTACAAGTAAAAAAAAAGAAAGAAAGCTCTAATTTATGTTTAGCATTTAAAACTTCAATGTGATAATATGAATTGTTATAGATCCTAATTATGTACAATAATTATATTTAGTTCCTTATAAATTTACCAAATATTCTGACTAATTCATGATTGAAATATGTTAACATTATATGTTGAGAGTTCTTAGATACTAGAAATAGTACTCCAGGTTCATTTATAAAATATAAATTTGTTTGATAATGAAAGTTAAGGCTCTTATTTTAAACAGAAATGAATTAAAATTAAAA
This sequence comes from Trichonephila clavata, assembly GCA_019973975.1. Classification (NCBI taxonomy): domain Eukaryota; kingdom Metazoa; phylum Arthropoda; class Arachnida; order Araneae; family Nephilidae; genus Trichonephila; species Trichonephila clavata. Next base: position 224,584 of record BMAO01006138.1, on the reverse strand, counting down.
TAGAGTTCCATGTTTATTCTTTTGTTCCCCTTCCTTTCCGATGCACTGTGGCTTTTCAGAAAACAATTTCAATTGTTTCCTTGTATCACATTTAACTTGATTTGATTAGAAGCTGTCTGTATTAGATTCTTATACGAACCTGGTGTAATCTTTTATCATGTGATATTTATACATAGACACTTTTTATCAAATAGTTTGAGTGTGTTGACTGGTTCCTTGAAACGTACAATCATTTTTTAAAGCAAAAAATAAAAAAGGAATCATGTCTTAACAGTTTTAAAATATCTTAAAATCTATAGAAAATTGTCTTATCTTGGATTATTAACTTTATACTGTATTTTAAATTATTTCTCATTTTCCACAATAACTTTGAAAGTAACAATTTTTAGAAATTGCAGTCTTAAAATATAAAATCTGAACAAAATAAAATGTTCTTCTCTAAAGTATCATTATGGGTTGCAATTGCTCTTTCTTTTTAAATGCATAATTTAAAAAGACAGAAATAAAAGATTTCCGATTACTTTAACAAACAAACTGTATTTAATGCTCTTTAGTTTTCAAGCAATAACATTTCTAATTTATTCAAAAGATAGTTATCTTTTGTTGTACATGTTGCAGATGGAAATTATTAGGTAATTAATTACATGTGTAAAATTAAAATATTAATTATTGGATTCTCTCAGAAATCTGAGCCATTTTTATATATATCATGGGAATCAGCTAACTAACATTGTGTTGTGCTTCAGTGCAAGCAAAGAAAATGATAATATGATTATATGTTACTATAAGTATAACTGCCAATTTTATAATATGATACTTATGAGTAGAATCTGTATTTCTAAAGGTTAACTTTTTTTGTTAAGTTGTGCATCTTTTTTTATTTACTTTTTACATTTTAATAAAAAATAGTGTTATATGTATGTACGTTAATGAACAAATGTCTGCAAAATTATCTCTTTGAAGTAATTTAAAAGTTTGAATTTGCTTTAAATCTTTTGACTTCTACTGTTTATATTTGAGTAATGAAATAAAAGAAATATGTGTGTTTATGATAATAAACCATGTATAAGCTGATTATGAAAATACAATGTATATCTTTTCCTTTTGGTTCAAGTTGACTCTGTGTCTTTATAATTATGTATTGTTAACTTTATTTATGTTAGTGTTGTAATATTCTTTCAGTTTACATTTGCATTTGTTTAAAATTAAGACTAATTAAAATGTAACTAACTAAATTAAGAGTCTGGAAAATTTTTAGGTAGAAATTCTTATTTTATTAATACATAGAAAAAAGCATATTTATATCTCTATTTCTTTCTGTCTTAATCAATCTTTTCTCCTTTTTGAAGTGAAACTTCTTTGGCGCAAGAGTGAATGGGAAATTTGCCCAGTTTTGTGAAAAGCACACGGAAGTAATGATTTCCCCCGCCATGGTGAGGAGATAGCGAGCGGGGGACACCACATGACTTGTGTCATATTCATGAAAAAGTTAGACGATTGCAAAGGGTAAATTGCATCAGAGGTATGGAGTGTGTGGGATCTTGCTGCTATGAACGAAAGGCGCTTGGGTATTGGTGATATTAAGTGGGTACCCTTGCTACTCTCGTAACGAACTTGCATGGCATATTTTAGTAGTTTTTATGTAATAAAAAAGTGTGCCGTTTTCAACGAATAAACGCACCCAAAATATTGGCATTATATCGCTCTTCCCGTTAGGAGAGTGTCTGAGGCATTGTGTATGTGTCAAAAACGTTCACGCCAGAATCGCTACAGATAGCGTCTTGTAAACAAACACAGTGACTTCTGTTAGTGATGCATTAAGTTTATATTATTAATTTTTATTTCCATTGAATTAAAATTAATTCTGGTCAGGATGCCTAGAATAAATGTGAAAAGAGTTTCGTGAAAGGGAAAAAAAGGAAAACTAGCAGCCAGTTCAGGTAAAAGTCTATATATCATCAGGTAGTTCTGTCGCAGCTTTTATCATCTTTATCCATAAAGTTTTAGTGCTCTACACACCAGAGACTTCTGCAATCATTGGATCCGATAATGATCAAAAGCCGATTATCTTAACTGGAGACTTTAATGATAATTTTGCTTCAGAAGAAGCAAAGCCACTCATTGAATTCTTAAAATGGACACTGAATTTGACAATGAAGAGAAGGAATAACAATATACGGAACCACGATTGATGCAATTTCCTTACATTTTCTTGATTAACTACAATCGAGGATTTTTATATCCTACTTCAGTTACCACACACCTATTGTGTCTTTCTTGGAAAATGATGATGCAGAAAGTTGTATAAAAATATTATTTTCATACATTAAATGAAGTTCGAATTTTATTTGATTAAAGTAAGTTCTCTCAGAAGTTTAATATAATTAGATTTATTCCTGCATTTACGGCCATTGTCGCCAAAGAAGTTTCACTTCTATCATGTGCTTTCCACGTTTTTTATAAGACATATTTACTTTATGCAAAATATTTTCTGTCTCTTGCTTTAATGTCAAATGAATCTCCTTTTTTAAAATATTAAAATGAAAAGTTGCTTATTTATTCTGTTTCTAAATTTTAGATATGCGTTATTATATGTGTGTGTTGGTACATATTACAACCACTTTCAACTTTTATCGATCAATATTCATGGAATTTTTCTGTTTGAAAATGTCTAATTCCCAAATTTAAACCTTGTTCCTTGACATTGAACAAATACTACTGTAATTTAATACATAGAATCAATTAGGACCTTTTTTTGATTATCCTCATTAGTGCATATTTGTATTTTGTGCTTTTTTTATAGTATAATTTTCGTGATAATATTTATATTAATGTATGTGTATTTGTATCTGTGTATGTTTGATGTGTGCCAGATGTTTTGTAGCTCATAATCCTTGTCCTTAATAAAGTGAATTTTTTAATATATATATATATATATTTCTTGTTTAATTTAATAAAGTAAAATAGTTTGTGCAATATTTGGATAATAACTTAAATTTACATTTTAAAATTTGACATTTTGCTTTTCTAATGAATATAACACATAAAATCTTGTATTTAGGAATAATTTTTGTGTGTAGTATTTAAACTTCAGATTTAAATTCATATATCTACTGCAATGGGCACTAAACATGCTGAAAAGACTACCCTCTTTTTGAAATTACTTTAAGCAGTTCTTAGGTACTTTATCATCTTTACGTATGGGGATAAAATCTTGTATTTACGAATAATTTTTGTGTGTAGTATTTAAACTTCAGATTTAAATTCATTGTTTTACATATATCTACTGCAATGGGCATTAAACATGCTGAAAAGACTACCCTCTTTTTGAAATTACTTAAAGCAGTACTTAGGTACTTTATCATCCTTACGTATGGGGAGTGAAAAATAGTCAGAGAAACAATATTCAAGCAAAGCTCGGTTCTTCATCTGAATTCAATTAGTAATGAAAAACAATTTAAGATTATACTATTACTAACAAGGGGAGGGCAGGACGAAGGAATTTCATTTGGGGATGAGACTTTGTGTAATAGTAATACTCCTTTAGGGTGTTCAATAGCGACAAATGGAGCCTTCGAAATTCATACTTAGCTTTTATACAATTACGTTTCAATTAGCTGCAGTGATCTAGAAGCATAGGTGGTAATGTACTACGCAGTTGGCTAGGGTTTTAGTCATGTGATCAACTTTTTTTTTCAGTTCATTTAATTATTTTTAAAATTAAATAAATTTATTTTAAAAAGGCTTTTAAAATATTAAATGATATTTTATATAGTTTATTTTATAACTATAATTTGTATTTTCGAAAGTAAAACAATTACTGTATATTACATTTTATAATACAAACGAATTCATCGGGACCCAACATTTTGTTCATTGAATCGGGGTTCAAATAAAATACCAAATTTTTTGCACTTACCTTTTGGGAATTCTGTAATAAGGAACCACACAAAAATATCCATAGTTAGAAATTGCACGCTTTTTATTCAGCAGCTGAAAGTACTATTAGTGAATTAGTATGCACAAGTTACTGGAAATTTTAAAATACTGACTAATAGAGGTTCGACAATATTTTTTTGATTTTTGACTCGAAAGAGTGCTGTGTTATTTACATCTATAAGCTATTTTCTCAAAGTTTCTCCAAACAATGTAAGTATTAGAAAATGTGAAACTTTTGTTGATAGATTCATTATCAATTTCTGCATCAGAATCGCTATTCATTGGCTTCGACATATCAACAATGTCCCGAGTTTCAGTTCCACAGATAGGCAGTTCGTCATCAAATGTAACATAATCATTAAAGTTTTAAAATATCCCTTGCTTTGTGGACTGGGATGAGATAAGGAAGGAGTTTCCTGTCCTATTCAAAACTTACATGATAGGTTGTAATCATGATTCATCTGCACCTGTTAAGTTTAATAATGTTCTCTCTGCACCCTCGAACCCTGGGTACCCTAGTGATCCTTCTCTATTTTCGACCCTCTTTCTTGTCATTCAATTCATTATTTCTTTCTCTTCCCGTCTAGACCACAGATATTAAAACAAATGTTTGGCGCAGTATAGCCGAAATCGGCTCTTGCGCCAATTAAACCCCAAAATCACTCACTCACTCTCTGCACCCTGCCCGTCGAAATTTGCTGTTCCCACATCTTTCTGTTACGGATAAAAAAAGATATTTGAAAAAAAATTCCCAATTTTTTCTAATAGAAGCTAGTATAAAAAAAAATTCTGCTGTTGAAATAATTTGTTAAATTGGGATCCAACTGTATATTATTCTTCCAAATTATATTTTATTTTCAGAAGTAAAATAGTTACAAATAGTTTTATAATATATAAAATATACGTATTTATTATAATTTTTTATTAACATTATAAAATAATATGTATCATGTATATTATTAATTTAATTCTTTTATAGTTTTATGAAATATTTAATAAACCTTTTTAAATAAATGTATTTAATTGTAAAATTAATTAAATGAATTGGTAAAAAAAAAAGTTGATTGTGCAACTCGAACCCTATTCCACCGCGAAGTACGCTACCACCTATGCTACTGCATCGGTATGATACACCAACTTAAACGTATAAAAGCTAAGATGAATTTTGAAGGCTTTTTTCTCCGAATTGACTGCCCATCCGGTGCTATTACATAGAGGGTTGAACGCCCTAAAGGAGTCTTGCTATTGCACAAAGTCTCGTCCCCAAATGAATTTCCTTACTCATGCCCACCCCTTGTATGACTTTCTTATTATTTGGAGAGCAAGAAACGGAACCTCCGATTAATCAAGTAACATCCTTGTCATTTGTTTTAATTATTTAAAAGGTTTCTTGGGGGAAGAAAGAAGCTGATTAGTTTCATTTTTATCCATAGTTATCAAACATAGCCATTCTCGATTTCTCTTTAAAAACTTTATATAACTAATCTCTGTATTTTATATGTATAGGTAGGGGCATAGCTACCGCTGTATCAATGATACGGGATCCCAGAATACGTAAGCAAAAAATCGTAGTGTAAAGAGCCCAATGAATTTTGATACAGGGTCCACTGAAGACTAGCTACACCAGTGTGGTGTATTGGAGAAAAGCGATTCACACTCACTCATCACGAGTTGTCCGGAACCCTTAGACTTGCAGATTTGAAAATAGGTAAGCATGTTCCTTTTGATGAGTAAATAACCGCTAATAAGTTTTGCGGAAATCGACTCTCATAGGAGATTCAGGGTTTTGGGCGTTATAGACTAAAACTGTGTTTTTAGACTAAATGATCTACAGATTTGAAATTTAGCAAGCATGTATCTTTTGTTAACTAGACTTCTTCCAAATGGAGCGTAAAAGATTAATACATTCCTTTTTAGAAATTCAAATCATGTCCTTTTAAAATCAAAAAGCGAAGACTATAAGAATGTTTTTCAATATTCAGGCGAAAGGACTTAGACATCAGTAACTTTTTTTTTTAAAGAGCAATACATAGCCATTCAACATCACGAAATACTTAAAAGAAACGGGTGAGTTACAGCTAATATACAAAAATTTTAAAATCATCTTCCTTAATACTTAGGAAATATATTAATTTTTTAAAAATTCAATTCAGAGAGACAGAGGGTTTTGATCTTTTTTTTTTATAAAAAATTGAGCGCAAGAGCTAACTTTCTTAGCAAAGTCGAGAAATAATTAGTAATATTTCAAATGTCAAACATTTTCAAGTTATAAATTAATTGCACTTAGTGAGTATCCCCCCCCCCCGGAAAGTCACATTTTTAACTTGTATGTATTATTGTTAAATTTCAACCAAAATTTAATGGACAGTTATATTTATAATACATGTATACCCCAAAGTAAGGTTTTCAGTTTTTCTAGCCCCTCCCCCTTCTTTTTTTTTTTTGTAATTGATTATCAAAACATTTTTTTTTATTTTGTATTCGGAATTTCTATATTTTCACGCTCTGGGTTTCAAAAATATTTAGATGAATAAAAGGAGCAAGTGAAAAAAAATTGCCATGGTTTTTTGCCATTTGTGGTGGGTAGTGTTTCAACCTAGCAGCGCATTCTAGTCTTGATTTCACTAAGAATTAGTCTTGGTATGAGTGAAAAGTGAGATGCAAGCATAGGTGTCGATCTCGTCATCGGATTTTGGTTCAAAATTATAAGATATATTGGCTGTATTGAGCGGAATTTCGAATCGGGCACCCCGAGTGTGAATATTAACGTCGCACTATTCAGTTACACGAGGGCTTTTAGCGACAGACCTCGTAATTTTGAACCATGGTCCAGTGACGAGGACGACATCATCGGGCACCCAGAAAACATTCAATAAACAAAGTAATGTTTTAAAAGCTTCGTCGTAGGAGAAAGATCTAAAACAACTATAACTATTTAGATCAGGAATTTAACACATTCAAGAAAATTTATTCCTCTATCATTTAAAGTTAGGAGCGGAAATCTATCGAGAACTCAAACGTTCTCCTGTTGGTGTGGTAGTTAGAAGAGGGGGTGCCAGCCCAGGTGTCATGCTCGTCACTTGACCGTGGTTCAAAATTATGAGGTCCACGCCAACAACACTAGTTTTGCTTCACAGTGCAACGGAAATTAAAATCAGTTAAAAATCTTAACATTTCGATTAAAAACACCATCAGACAAGGGAGACATCATCAGAGATCCACCTCATTCTTTCATTAAACTCAGAAATAGCCTACCGGTTACAATTAAATTGAGATTTTTTCAAAAGTGCATTTTAAAATATTTCCAAAACAGATAATTCAGGGAAAGGGGATTATCTATTGAAAAATACTTAAGAAATTTTCCATTCTCCAGTATTCTTATCCCCAAATACTCAAAGCGTTGATACAATTTTCATACTCTAGCCAGTGGTTCCCAAACTTATACTGTGTGATCCCCTATTTACCAAAAACAACCATAAACCCTCTCCGGCGTTAAATGACTGTTTCAATGCATGGTAGAAAAATAAAAATTCAGAACATCCAAGTAAAATATTGTGATATCTGTGTGAAAATGTATTTAACCAAATTATAAATTTTGTTTCCCTCGAGATTGATAATCTCTTATCATCCATCTTCGGATCTGTGTTGTATTTAGAAGACTCATGTCCTAATCGCAAGATTACTTTCTCTCTAGACCAGTGATTCCCGAAGTGGTCTATATAGACCCCTGGGGGTCCACGTCAGTAAAAAAATAATTTGGGGTCCATAAGTTGTAAATGGGGGTCTACGATAGCGACTCTCCCTAAACCAGATCATTACTTTAATTTTAAAAGAAAATTTAATCAAGTGGAAACCAGATTTACCTGTTTAACAGATTTATTTACTAAATTTAATTTGCAGTGACACAAGGACCATCCATTCGGCGTTTCTTGCCATATATAATTAAGCTAAGGAGTATAATATTAAGACGTCCCGAATTTTTTCCTAGTTTCCCAATCTGCCAGGAAAAGGACGTTTTAACCTACGTTCAACATTTAAATGCTTTTTGTTCAGATTTTGAAACTAGACTTGAAAATACTTTGACTCTATATATGGTAAAACTATAGTAGGCTTTTAATTAATAAGGTCACATTGAAACAAAAACTAATGTCATATTACATGAGGAACTGATCGAAATAGGCACTAAGAAGATCTTAAAGTAAAATTTAGAAACTCATTATCAGCAATTTTAGAAGCACCAGATTCATCTCCCCCATTAAAAGTATTTATCTGTTATTCAGTTACTTCATGCAACAGTTGTTTTAGATATTATATAACTAAATTTTAATTTAATTAATTAACATGTGTGTGTGTGTCTTAGGTTTTAAACACTATACTTCACTAGTTAGAAATTTAAATGTTTTGAAGTAACTATAGCTCCATATCAGTTGTCAAAAAAGCATTTAAGTTGATAAATTTTCAAAAAACCTTTATTAGGTAAGTAGGGGTCTACCCAAAACCGAAAACATGGCAAGGGGTCTTTGAGACAGAAAAGTTTGGGAACCTCTGCTCTAAACTTTAGCGATTAATGTTTTTAAATGTGTAATACTTGCGTGTTAGGTCTCTTATGTTTTAACTTTTAGCTTCAATGCAGTATTGTTCTTTAGCGAGTAACCGGATGTAAATAAATTGATTTTCGGTTTTGTCGTGTGAAACAAACTATCAATTGTATTAAATATGTATAAAACGTTTTATTTTCATAACAATACAAAAAATAAATTTTTCTGCTCAAAACTATAAAGAAAATTTATTGCATTTACATCACAACTACAGATCATACAATTTAAATGTCTAAAATATGGCAGCAGAAAAGTCAACAAGTTATTCCATGTAGCAGCAAGATTCCGTTTGGCCCTACTTCCTCCATGTCATTTTACTGGTATTTTATATAAACCTTTCTAAAATATTTTTTACTTTAAAAAATTTTTTTGACAGATAAAAATATATTATTTAATTTATTTCAATTTTCTTTGCCAAGAGCCCCTTTCACAGCAGTAACAAGGTCTCTAGGAACCACTTTGCAAATCTGTGTCCTAGCTGGTACCATTAGTTTCTTGTTGACTGTAATTCACCCATTAGTGTTTTGTGTGAATCTGTACAAGATTGAGGGTATCATTTGATCAAGTGTTCTGCATGAAATGACCAGTGGTCAATACGAAAGAAAGTGGCATTTGTGTGTTGTTTGATAATAATCCTTCACCAGTTTTGGTACTCATTGACCATTTTTGCCAAAATGCCATTATAAACAGCCAATGAAAATGAATAGAATTTTGAGACCTAGCATCTAAAGAAGAAAACGTTGCAGAATATTTCCTAAGTTATGAGATAATTCTGTTAGAGTATTAACAAGTATAATGTGCATCTGTTTTATTTTTTATGCAAATAAATTCTTCAGAATCTTTGTCAATTTATTGGTCAATGAGCTACTTAAGTTTGTATTTAATATGCAGCTCCCATTATTAACACGAGTCAATGATTTTTAAGAGAATTAAGTAACAAAAGCAATGAGGTTGCTGAGCATTCAGTTAAAATTTCCCCGAATTATTGATTATAAAAATATTATATTATAATTAATTTTATAATTGCTATATTTGACTTAAGATCATATGCCCAATTATGATTAATTTTTAATACAATGTTGTGCAAAAATGATTTTAAGACTTTATCTTACAAAAAATTCAATCTAAAATATTTTCTTTTACACCTTATTGTGTCATGTGTTAAAAAAATTTTATCCCAACAAAACCAGAAAATTTTCAATGATTACTTTCTCATTTTGTTTTAATTTTCTAATTTAGTTAAAACAATCGCTTTCTAAACAATATTTAAAAGAGAGAAGAACGATAATTTCTCTCATCTTTAGTACTCTTCGTATATATAAATTTACTGATAAAAAATATTTGGTAAAATGAAGAAAACACACTGGTTAAAAGGTTGTGTCCCAAAAACAACCAAATTTTCTTTTTTTTATTTACAATACATTATATATTTACATAACAGTAAAGAAACAATTCTAAAAGAGAACATTTGTCAAATTGCACATCCTTTCTATATACATAACATTCTTTGCAAAAAGTATCAAATGTTAAGGCACGAAAAGTGGTCAAGAATTCGGGTAATTTGGCAAACATTCAATATCAACATAGGAACATTAGACAAACAGAACAGTAGTGTAAATATAGAGAATTTCAAATATTCTGATACTTTCAGCTCATTCATAAGGCACTTTGCATGAAAACTTGGGATAGAAAAGAGAAACACTTTACTTTCTTAAAAACATATCATTCATGCAACTTTACACAAAACTACTGTTCTGTACTTCTAAAATTACAGAATATATTTACAATCTACATTTCTTTCTCACACAACTTTTCTCAAATCTTGATTATCAAAAAAATTTAGAAAGATAAAAACACTAATTCAAATTGATGTTGAAATAAAACAGTAAATTGCATCTCTTTGAGGGTAATTGTATGAATTAAGGGAATATATTTAATCAAAAATACTAAGTTGATTTCAATTATAAATATAGCATTGTATCAAAATTCACTTTATCTAAATTTATCACCTCAAGAGAAGCTATATGAATAACAAAAAACAAGTATTTATTTTAATTGTAGCTTCTCTGTAACATTTCTAATATCAAAAATATTTTATTCATTAAAAATTTACTTTGTAAATATAGTTTTAAAATTTATATAGGACCTTATAACCAAAATTTCAGGTCTTAAAATAGTTTTGGCACTATAGATATACATGCCCAAGTTGCAGCTCAACTTATATTTACACTTTCAAACCAATTTCTTCTTGACTTCTACCAAAAAATTTATATTCCAAGTAATACATTAAATATATGAGCAATACAAATAAATTTCATCACACAATGTTTTAAAAGTGTCCCATCAAGAATATGAAGTAACATGAAACAGCAATTAGTTTTTTTTATAAAATAAATTAGTAGGAAATTTATTTTTTTCAATGCATCATATGTAAGAAACGAGTTTCTTCGATCAATGAGTGTAATCCTGAATTGAGATCATTGATAACCATATTGGAAGTTTGCAATAGTGGACTGCGGGCAGGACTATGACGATCAGTGCTACTACTCACTCTATTACATCCAGGAGATGGTTGCTGCTTGCTCAATATCTCTTGACATTGTTGGACATACTTCAAAGTCCTTTGATAAGCTTCTCCAGATAAGGAAGATTGGCTAACGTTTTGGCACTGGATCTCTTTTGGATCAGCAGAGCAGTTCTGAGATGGAGCAATAGCAGTAGATACAGATGAATCTTTATCATCATGTTCGCTCAAGCTGGATGCACTGCATTGAGCTTGCATAGATGTTCCTAATTTACGACCGCAGCAATGATTTCCATTGGGCAGTAAGATTGGTAACTGTGTCTGCCCTATTGTGTTTGTAAGACTATTTGGATTTTGTACATTGGTCACTGATAAAAGTGGATTACAATTGGAAAGTTTTTTATCTGGGTTTTGTGGAATTGCACTATATTGTGAAGGGGCAGTTGATGGCTGTTGCTGACCAGAATATTGCAAAGTTTCTGGTGGCTTTACAGGATATTGAATATCATATGAATGTGGATTTCCACAAGGCACATTTATCCCAGTCTGAGACATATTGCATTGTTGATGAGACATTCCATTTGCATTACATCCTTGTATGATTGGATTAGTTATTTGGTTTGGATAAGACACCATACTGTTCTGATTTTGAGGTATTTGATTAGATTCCTGAGAATATGGTGCTGAATTTGACCCATTATTGTAAGAATAATTCTGATTTGAATTGTATGATCGATTTTGGTTTGAATTATAAGAATTTGGAGTAGCATTGCAGACAGAATTTTGAGTAGGGTTATAATTAGTATTTTGTCCTGTGTTATACATAACATTCTGAGAATCATTATAAGGAGTCTGTGTAGAATACGACTGATTTGTATTTGAATTAAATGTTTGATTTTGGCTAGGATTGTAACACTGATTATAATTTGTACTATATGCTTGATTCTGACCAGAATTATAAGTCTGGTTTTGGTTCTGGTTATAAGATTGATTCTGATTCATATTGTAAGTTGAATTTTGAGTAGGATTATATGGCTGATTTTGATTCATGTTGTTATAAGAGTGATTTTGATTGGCAAAAGAAGAATTGTTACACCAGCTATTAGAACTATAGCAGTTTTGAGGAAAATTCATTGGCATAGGTGCAGGCACTTGATTCTGAATGACATGTAGGTTTGAATTACCAGAAACTCCTGAACAATAAGCAGAATTCATCTGTGAATTATAAGGGACATTCTGCTGTATTTGTCCAACATGATTAGAATTTTTATTAGCCGTGTTGTCAAATGGATAAATTGGAGGTGCATGAGTGTGTTGTTGATTAATTTGAGATCCATATCCCTGAGTTTGCATTCCATTCTGACTAGGATGCGGCACAGATTGGCTTTCATGGCAGTAAGGTTGAGGAGTGCTTTCCACAAAAGAATTCTGGGCAGATAAAGAATTCACAGGATTGTTCATATGATTGTAACTGTTTTGAGGATATTGGTTAACAGAATTCCCTTTAAAGTTTGATGTAGCATTGAAGTGTTGGGATTCAATGCAGGTTGATTGGGATGACATGGTTTCCGACGGTTGCGCAAAGTCATGAGTAAAGGAACAATTATTTCGGTTGGAATTGACTGGAATGGGATTAGAATTGGACTGAGGAACATTACCTTGATAAGGCACTGTGTTTGGATTAACTTGAACTTTGTTCACATTAGTAGAAATAGGAAGATTGGTACAATTAGCATGTGGATGTAAATTCTTCTTGGACAGATCATTATTAGAGCAATTCTGAATAGGATGCTGATGTTGACTGCCTGCATTGGGATAACAAGGAGGCATGTTGTGTGCAGTCAATTCATTTGAATGGTTGTGATTATGAGAACTATGATTAGGTCCCCATGATGTATGAGAATTTTGGCAACAGGAATTACAAGCTGACCAATTTTGAAGCTGATTTGGAGGATTGGCTTGATTCTGAGGAACATGATTTGTACAGGATACTTTTTGAGGATTTCTGCATTGGTTATCTACAGACCCTTTTGGAGGAGGAGGGACATAACGGCTCACACTGGTAACTGCTTCACTAAGAGAAGAAGCAGGTCTTTGGCCTTGTTCTGCAACTTCATTCAAATAATTTACCATTTCATCAGGTAGTATAACGTTCTTATTTTGTTCAATTGGCTTGCCTTCTTCCAATTCTTCCAAAACCACATTTTGATTTGGATGAAATCCCCTTGTACTAACTGCTGAAGATATAGGCCTAGGGGTATTTATATTGTTAGGAGCTGTAGGCATGCTACTTTGTTGCTGAGCAACAGGAAGCATATTTCTGCATCCATGTTGAAGTCCTTCAGAATCTGAAGCCAAAAGCTCGTTCTGGCTATGCACAACCAAATTTCCAGTATTTGACAAATGCTGAGCAGCCAGGGCTCTGGTATGCACGTGATATAAGTGAGATGCATAGCCATTTGATATCGGTTCTCCAGATTCACTAGATCTTCTTGAACTGCCTACTGATATTGGATCGTATGCGGATCCATTTACTTGTGTATTGCTGGGGCATTCCAAATTGCATTTGTTACTGCTTGTAGTGCTAAGCTGTTGTGAGCTTGCTTCTGACTGCAAACTGCTGTAGAAGGAGCTAACTGTACTGCCACTACCACTATTACGTCTTCCCAATTTTGGTAAATCAGTTCCTCCATTTGTACATGTTTGTGGAGCAGGACCTGCAGTAAGATTTCAAAATTATTTATGAAAACAAAAAAATCAACAGAAACTAAAAATATTCTTTCATACCATTAAATTACTTTTATTAGCCAAGATAAAAATGTGAATATTTAGAAATAGTAACGTTTTATTTTTCACATAAATAATTTTTAGTGCCAACAAAAAAACAATGATTTTAAGAATGTGAACTGAAGTTATGCAAATGCACTAAAAATTTCTTATTTGTTTTCATTTCCACATTATAAAATTTAAATTTTTAATTAATTGTTCTGAAATTTAAAAAGGAATATAAGTAACACATGAAAGCAATAAGAGGTTTTAGATTTTGAAACAAAACTTCCAACTTACCCAAATTTTGAACATTTTCTTTAACTTTTGGATTATTAGTAATAGTTCCACCATTTGATACATGCTGAGGATTTGGAACAGGTATTATGGTTTCAGTAGGTCTTCTATTTCCATTACCTAAGGAAACAAAAACATATGAAATATAAAGTGTCAATATATTTGTATCATTTATTTGAAAATATACTCAAAACTTTCAGTATAAAAAGATCTAGCAAACAATGCAAGTTTATAACTGTAGTATTTGAATTTTAAATTTAAAATATAGAAAATCTCTACCAGATATGATGGAAATTACGGTGTGTATTCTGAAGAAATTTTATCCTTGATTTTGTTTTATTAAGTATGTTTGAATTAGAATTAAGCAGAAACAACTGGCAATAGATGTTCTAAATTAAATTATCAAAATAACAAACTCATACAAAACCTTAATATTGTTTTTAGACTGATGTCTATAGTTAGATCAGATAAATAGCAACTTTCAATTTTTCTACATAATACTTTCTAGTAGGCTTCCAAATAAAAAAAATTGGTTTATTTAATTAGATTTTCTATTCACATAGCACCCAAAGGCAATTTGAGGGCTAATGGTAATGGACTTTGTAATTTTGGGCATTAGTCAAGTGATGTGGATGCCATTTGAACTGGCACCCCACTCAAAATTTCTGCATCAGCCGACAGATTTAACATGCATCAGCCCCACTATACGGCAGGTCTTCAGTGGTACTAGGGCTTGAACTCATGACTTAAGAACAATGATGTAATACTAGGAGTTTATACATTTACAATAATAAAACAAAATACCTCTTTTTGGTAAGAAATTGGGTAACCAGGAGCTTGCAGATTTCAGTTGAGCTTGAATTCGACTCTTGAAACGACTCCTTGAGTTTCGGCCACTTTCTCCTTTACCTGGGCCTTCACCCAAGATACAAGCGGCTACAGCAATATTTTCTTCCAAAGTCTAGAAGATTAAAGATTTAAATGATAATTTAAAAAGAGATTGAAAGGTATTGTTTAATAGATCAGGAGATAAATAATCCAAAAGCTTAATTATTAATTGCATTAATAAAATGAATATATAATTAATTAAAAACTTTGATTTCTTTCTTTCTTGCATTTGTGTTGGATACAAAAAGTAATCACCTCTAATGTTCAAAATATTTGACCAAAATTAATTAGCCTTTGTAAAAGTGCAGTTTCAATTATGTACATATTCAATATATTACCTCTTCAAGCATCTCTGCAATATTCCAGACAGATTCTGTTTCAACATGTCCACTGGTGGTTGTTATACTGTTATCACTGATTGGAGGTCCATTTTCATCAACAGATTCCTCTATATGACCAGGAGGAGAATCCTACAGGGAAAATTAGCATTTTAATACACCACAAATTAAAATACATGCTACTCAAAAGAAAAATTATTTATTTCAAAACATATTATAATTTCATTTACTTCAGATTTGATGCTGGCACTAGACATGCTACCAGGATTGGTGATGTTGCTGTTATCAGAATTAGGACTACCTTCCATGCTATTAAGACCTCCTGATTGATCATCTCCTGGGGCATCTTTATCTCCATCTTTACCATCACTGCTCTTATGTTTTTTATTGGCTACTTTTGAGCTCTCATAAAACTCAGCTCCATGAACATTTTTTACGTGTTTACGCAATGAACTGGGATCAGTATACCTTTTACTGCAATCGGGAACTCTGCATGCATACGGTTTCTGTAACAAATAATAGCAAAATATGTATGGCATATGTAAAACAGACCAGCAATTTATGAAGATTGTTTTCATAATGAACAAACTACTAAAAAAAATGTATAACTTTTGTAATTTGAAACTTACAAGCCACAAATAAAATTCTTTGATTTATTATTGATCAAGTCATCGATGCAAAAATGCTTTCAAAAGATATACCACACATCTAACACACATTTAATAATAACACACACATTAATATTAACACACATTAAAAAAAAGTTTTAACTGCCTATTTGTCCACTTAAATTTAGTCACTCCTTTTAAAATATTAAGGAAAATAGGTCTGTCTCCTGAGTAACTTAAAAACTTTCATACATAACAAATATTCAAAAGAGATGTCAAGATTATAGCCTCTATCAATGATAAAATTATCTGATTTAATACGAAAAATTTACATCAATTGCATAATTAATATTAGCTTAAATGTAAATTAAATAAATAAATTCCAATTAGGCAATATTTTCCACCCTTTTAAAGTAATTAAATTTTAAAAGAGAATCACAAAAAGTTTAATACTTTAATATTAAAAAATTGAGTGGAACTTACAGCATTGGAGTGAGTTCTATTCTGATGTTTAGCTCGATCAGAAGCATTACTGAAAGCTTTAGTGCATCCAGGAAATTCACAAGTATATGGTTTTTCACCTGTATGAGACCTTAAATGAGTCTTTAGATTCTCCAAACGAGAATATGCTTTGCTACAACCTTCAAACTAAAAAAATTTAAAAAACTTGAAATTTTACATTTAAAACAGCAGTACATTATTATATTAAAAGAATATAGGAAAAGAAGAAACATGGGAATTTAATAATATGAAATAAAAATGGAAAATAAGATTTTGAATTCATTATATTTATAGAAGTAATTTCACATAGTACTTACTGTGCATTTATGAGGTTTTTCTCCAGTATGACGTCTCATGTGAACAACCAACATGTATTGAGCTTTAAAAGGTTTTTCTTCTCGAGAACAGTCCTTCCAACGGCAAACAAATTGTTTTCTATTGCTATGAATATGATCATCTCCAATATGCTGCAATAGAAAATGATATGAATCATGTGTGTGTTAGTTTTAAATTCTCTGCATCAAAAAAAGAATGGATAGTTCAAGTGAAAAATGTATTATCCATATGCACAAAATTGATTTTATAGGGAACATACAATAGAAACAAAGAATCAGTAATTTATGAAATAAATTATCTTATTGTTAAATTTAAACCTAGGTTAGTTTGCTTTTTAAGATATTCCAGTTTCATAAATAGCTTGTTTTATCAATATGGAAACAAGTGGTAAATACCATTGAAATGGTTTTGCTGAGATTTCTATGATAAATTTGATTCATGAAATTTAATGTAATGTATTATGTTTAGTAACTGATTATTTGCATTTAAATTAATCATTGGCAGAAACTGGAATGAAAATGAATTAGCTAAAAGTTCAACCCTATGTGATAACATATGTTTCAAAAAGAAAAAGATCTATATTGCACAAAAATTCTCTTTTTAAATTGGATAAAGTTAGCTTATTTTTATTAATTGCAGAAAGAACATAATATAAATAAAAAAATCTGCATTTTTTTTTTGCTATATTGCGAGATTTAAATTGTGCCACATGGGTAAATGAAACGGCTGTATGGTGATAGTTATTACCCGATACTACAGTAGTCAGTTTTAAAAGTGCTTTTTGAGGTGGTTAAAAGATATCCCACTATAAGCATATTTCAATTAAAAAAGATGGGAGACATTTAATACTGACATGCTTCAAAGAGTTAAAAGACATATCAGGATTTTTATTATATGTATATATGTCAGGCCTGCTGGTAAAATAAGGACGACTTCATCTTTAGAATATCTGCTCTTTATTGCACATCGACCATAGTTAATGCAACATGGCGGCCATTTGGCACCCAAACTAATACAACAAAAGACAACATCGCAGCAAGGAGTCACCAGTCAGTCTTTTTGCTTATGCTCTCTCTCTACAATTAAATAATCATATTCACCCTCAAATCCTTATGCAGTAGTAAAGAGAGAGTTTGCTCTATTTTTATTTATTATTTACTTAATTCTGAAATTAAACTTTCCAGACATGACATATATATGAAAGTTAGAAGAGAAAGAAAGTATATAAAGCTATTTATCTCAAGTAATGCAACAATGTTCCTAGACATTTTTATTCCGTAAATAAGCTAAAAAACCTAAACATATGCATAATATGCAACCAAACACTTACTTTTACAAGCTCCTCTTGGGTTAAAAATTCCTTTGAACAATCAAACCAATGACAATTTGTTTCAATAAAATCTGGTTCATCTTTAATATCTGCACCTGCTTCTTTCTCCTCGTCTGGAAGGAAAGTTTTTCTCATTTCTTTTTTGATTTTTGCACTTTGAGAATCTTCCCCATCAACAGTACTGCTAACAATATTGCAAGCAGTTTCCCGACCACCAGATGAATCAGGCTACAAAGTATTCAAAAAGATAATAAGTAAAGAACTCAATAAACAATCACAAATTTTGTTAATGCGCAAATTTAAGGCAAACATTTACTTAAGTTCTGCAATCAGTTTTATTCAAACAAAATATGCTAATGTATAATAGACAATATTTATATTTTATGAGATTTCTTACTAACTCATGCATTTCATTATATTTACTACTAAATATAAAAAATTCACATTAAGAAAATTGAAATTATTAGAAGTATATTTATAAATAATCGAATATAAGAAATCGTAAAGTTGTAACCAGACAGGGTCATTAAAGAATTATATGAAATAAATTAAGAAAGATTTTATAAACCCAATCTTACTCTCAATTAAAAAGAACTCTTTCACACTTATATCCAATAAGAGAGAGAAAATGAATATATTTAAAAACATATGACAAAAACTGATGTATTAATATAAATTTACCATCGAGTCTAATTTTGAGGGTGTAAGGATAGGATTAAAAGTTCCCATTAGTGGTTGGTGTGCAAAGGCCGAAGGGACAGCCATTGGACCACCTTGTCTCATGAAAGGATGAAAATAAGCTGCCTGCTGTGAAACACCCATTGTAGGACTCAAAGTACCTAAAACAGACATTTAAGTTATAATGAAGCAAAGGATATATATATATAATGCATGTTTTAATTAACTCTTAACAAATAAAGGATAATATTTATAAGATGTATTTTTTTAAATAAAGAATACTGTTAATGAATTATTTTATGGCTATTTGAATCAGTTGGGGTTATAAGACAAAAATAATAATCAACAAAAAAAAGCTAGTTTCTCAAATAAAAATCTACAATTTTAAAGTGTTGACTTAATTGAAAAGATTTCTAGTATTTTACAACTGTGCATCAGATAAATTTTACAATATTTGTGCATATTTACTCAAATATGTACAAAAACTATCTTATTTGTAGCTGAACTGAATGATTGAGGAGAAATAGTTCTGCCAGAAAATTGCAACAGTTTGGCAGTTACCCAAAGGTTTAAAACATGATACAAAAACAAATTTCTTTAATACAAGAAAGTTTTTTTTATAGTAAAAGAATATAACAAAGTTTTTTCAATTAAAGTAGTATGTCCATTATATGAAATAAATCTACTGTATTTGTATGCCAAAAAATATTTTGGGCTTAAAATATTGAAAGTAAGTATAAAAATTTGTTTTTAATGATTAACATATGACATACAGTTAACAATTCATGAAATATTGAACACAAATGAGAGGTGGGGAAGGGGAGGGGAAAACATAATGAATAACAGGAACATATAAAACAGAGATTGGAAAATGAAGAATCTAACATAAAAATAACTCATTACATTTTGTCTTAAATCTTTTTTTCCATTTATACCAGGTATTCCCAAATCTTTTTGTTTCATAGACCTCTTGCCATGTTTTCTGGTTTTGGGTAGACCTACTTACTAAATTATTGAATTTTTGCTATTTATCAACTTAAATGTTTTTAACAGCTGGTACAGAGCTATTTATTTTAAAAGATTTAAATTTCTAATTGTAGTGAAGTATAATGTTTAAAACTTAAGAAACACATGTTAAATAAATTAAAGTTTAATTAACATATAAAATATCTGTTACATAAAACAACTGAGCAATAAACAAATGCTTTTAGTGGGAGGTATAACTCTGGAGATTCAATAACAAATTTTCAACATTTGGCACCAATTTCGTGGGATTTAAACCTAAATATCTCCTTGGTTACTAGTCTTTTGTTTTCTTTCTGTTTTGGAGATTGGCATCCATGCTGAAACTTCTTCTCAGTTGGAAAAGCAATTAAAAACTTTCAAGATATTCTGTAATCTGGGATAAATTACAAGTATGTCTTTTTAAAGTCAAAATTGTGTTGTGTGATGATTCCTTTTAAAATTAAAGTAATGATCTGGTTTAATGAGAGCCACTATCGTAGACACCCACTTACACCTCATGAAACCCCAAATTATTTCTTTGCTGATGTGAACTCCTTGCAGGTTGTCATAGACCCTGGGGTCTATAAAGACAACTTGGTAATCACTGATTTATACAGTTCAATTTGTAAACCTGTAATAAAATAAACATCCTCCTCCCCCCTAGTCAAGGAAAGAAAAAGAATGGTCCTGCTTACCAGCAGAAAGATGGCCATATGAACCACTAGCACTTGAGCTTCTTGATCCATTCACAATAGAAGTTAAAGAATTTGGAGAATAGCGAATCACATTGTAAAGGTCAAATGAATCGGACAAGTAGGGAGAATTTGAAAGTGCCCTTTTTCGTCCATGACGAGCTGGTCTAGGGCTTGCTAGATGTGAACCTAAAAATGAAAATTAAATTTATTACATCACTATATAGATGTAAAATCTTTTTAAAATAATATACATGCAGTAGCACATGAATAGCTTTTTGATCTTTTTTATTAAAGATTTATCATGATCATAGTTTACTTTTTTGGCAATAATTATAAAAATGTACTGTATACAAATTAGAACTTTTCTAATTTAATGAAAGTTTTCACGGATTTCATTTGTAAAAATACATATATTTAGAAAAAAAAATTTGAAGTTAGATTAGATAATAAATAACACACAGATGGTATGGTTTCTGTGAGAAAGAGAAAGAAAGAATGAATATTAATGTCGTACTGTTCAGCTACATGAGTGCTTTTGGCGACGGACCTCATAATTTTGAACTATGGTCAAGTGACGAGGACAACACCTGAGCTGGCACCCCACTCTCTTAACTACCACACCACACCAACGGGAGGGCGTTTGAGCTCTTGACAGATTTAACGTGCATTGCTCCCCTACACTGTGGGTCTTTTGTAGTACTGGGCTCGAACTCATGATATGCCTGCCATGATCCGATACCTTGACCACTCGGCTACCACACGGCCGCATGGTTTCTGTGAGAAACCGTAAATTAGTAATTTTAGAAGCTGTTTTTTTTCCTGACATGACTGAAATAAGAAAATATATCAACGGTCAGTTGGATATAATGATTGTAATTATTATCTCAATGCTTTTTATCTTTAGAACCAAGTTCCCAATTTTTTAAGCATCTCAAAATTCAAAATAAAATTAACCTTGTCAGTATAGTTACAGTATTAATTATGAAATACAAAATGTTGCTATTGTAAAAAAAGACAGCAAAATATTTATTTGCAATTATATTGAAAAAAAATTATTTACTTGCATATACTGTAAAAATTATATCGAAGTACATCAGCATATATTACACATATAGAATTCTAAAAATAAAATCTATTGACATATTGATTCCTCCAATATAAATATCATTAAAATTAGGGCAGAATTTAAACAAAATACTGCCCTAAATGAAAACAATGAAATGGAAACAACTATCAACATCTCATTAAGTATAGAACAATTTTTTTTTTCAAAAGCGTGATTATCTTTTTGGTAATAAAACCTTTTAAATCACCTTCAGAAGCCAGAAGTGAATCATGGACACCCTGATGGTGGGGGCTGGAGTGACAATCTCCAAGCATGCATCTTTGACCTAAAGCTGCCATTTGTTGCAAATACTCTGCATGAAGGGGCAAACCTGAAGATAAAAAAGATTTTTTTAAATGACTTATGGCTAATAAAATTAGAAGATTTTAAGGCATGCACACTTTATGTTTAAATGGATTCAGGTTATACCCCTGTAGAGTATAATATGGAACAATATGTTATTCCAAAACAAATTGAAGTTATATTTAAAATTCTTTTTACATGAGGAACAAAAACAGTTTGAATTTTAGAAGACTTTTTCAAGTAAGACTTGCACATCATTAATGTAATAAAAATGGACATTAAAAGGAAATTCAAAGTTTTACTATCAAATATGTATATGAGTAAGATTAAATCAATTCCAGACATAACTGAATTTTAATAAGAAACAGTGTTTAAATTATACAAGATTACTGTATGAAAAATGTTGAAAACGTACTATCTAACTCTTTTCCAACAACATTCTATAGATATGTAAGCTAATTAAAAATACAACTTTCAGACTCCAAACTAGATCTTAATCACAGAAACAATTGACTGCAAATATTGTCAGAGAAGCAACATAAAAGTTATTTGCGACAGATCTTAATTTTGAGAACGATAATCAAGGGAAACCAACATCTCAGCTGTCCCTTCACTTTTTAAATATCTACACCATGCCAATATATAGACTTTATGTGTGTGAGCCTTAGTTTTGTGGCTTCAAGAATCAAACCCATGACTCAAAACAATGTCAGGCGAAAACTTGCAACCACCTCCACTATGCTATGTTGTCTGCTGATAAATTAGAAAAAACAGAACATGGAAAAATAAAACGGATTAATTCTTCATTAATGTTTTTAAAAACCTGAAAGGTTATATTTATAAATGATTACATTACCTCGATTTTCCATCGCACTGATTTGTGGTACAGGAGGAGGAACAGGAGGTATTTGATTGTACAAGTGGTCAACATATGGACTAAATCTATAAGGTAAATGCATAGCACCTTCCATGTGGCTACTACCAATGGATGCTCGTCTCTGTGCAAGCACAGAAAGATCTGAGAAATTGGCATTGCTGTTATTGGTAGATAATCTGAAAATTAAAGCAAAAGTATTACTAACATTGACACTACATTAAGTGCTCTCATTTCAACAACTAAAAAATTTACATAACTAGAAAAAAAGCACTTTTAAGAAAATGTGACAGGAAAATTAGATGAATACATTTATGAATGAACACTGAATACAATTGTTAGAAGGATATTTCATTATTATTCTAGGATTTTATTTATATATAATACAAATGAAAAATTGTATTGATTCCAGAGCATTACATGATGAAAATGAGGTTGCCAAAACACAATCATGTATGTATATCTCATATTAAAGCAATGGGATAACAAAGAAATGCTGCTCCAGCTAGCAAATTCTAAATTAATGTCACACAGGAATAACATCACCATATAGTGTTTAAGTTTACCAGAAAATAATTGTTCATAATAAAAAACAGTTAAATTTCAGAAATATGATATATTTTAATCTGTCTTTCTGAGGCAGTCAGTATTTTCTTTTCTGAAAATATATTTTGTTATTTTTAAAATCTAAAACCATTGATGCTAAAAAAATAATTTAAATTTTTTACCCTGTAGCTCCATGGTGGTGATGGGAAAGGCGCGGATCAAAGAGGTAATGTCCATCATGAGTACGGTGATCTACAGGAATAGGTCCATGCACAGTAGCAAAGGCACTTGGAAATGTAAGAGGAAGACCTTCAAAAGAAAAACAAGTCCATTATAAAAATTGTGTGGCTTGATTAACCATATTAAAAATAAATAACTTTTTAAATACAAAAATATGGCTGAGAAAGAGCATTAGATGTGATTAAATATGAATTATACCCATAAATACTTGAATAAGCATGCATGTTAAACTGTTACAAATGCAAGAAGAATAAATCTTGAGAGTGTTCAACTAGCTTGTTTTTAATTTTTGAAAAGAAATGTCAACACAAATTTAAGAAATTTTATTGCAAATGGGTTCAATTTAATGCTATTCTGCACATTGTGTTTTACCTGAGATAGTATAATAGATCATTGTGAAAGAATCACTTTTTAGGAAGAAGGGGTGAGAACCCCCCCCCCTTTAAAATGAGTGAGCCAAAACCAACTAATATTAAAAATAATTTTTATCTTTCGGTTCTGCAATGAATGTGATACCAAGTAACTAAGAAATAAATGTTTATATTTTTAAAAAAAGTCTGGAAAATTTTATTCTAATATTTAAACATCAGTAGATAAGAGTTTTAAAATTAATTTTTAAAAAACATCCTTATTTTTAAAAAAAAATTTAAATCATGACCACCATTAAAATGGATGTTGGCAAATTTATACACATGCACTTTTGCAATACATGGTGTAATCTTTTTCAAGAAAGTTAGCTTTTTTTTAAACATTTTTGGGTGAGATAATGATTAATAATTTAAAATTTTATTCTTGGGAGACATATTCCACTACCATTAATGTTCGAAAATTGCAAAGGCATTTAAATGAAAGCATCACAATGAAAATATAAAATTTGATTTGCAGTTCAGTTTTCCTAGTGTTATGTGAACTAAAGAAAAAACGCCAAGGATCAGTGTAATTTAAAAGCCACTAACTCATCCGATTACAGGGTTTGTATTAAAAGGCAATAAAAGGAAAAAACCATGAACAAAACATGTATCACTCATAGCTGCAAGTCAAAAGCATAAAACACTTCCCAAATAATTCGAAACCATTCTGTACCGAGAAAAGGCGAAACAAAAAACAATAAAATACAATCCTCTTTTCAAACAAAGCCTGAACATTCTCTTAGTCTGTAAAAGCGTTGAATAAACACGACAATTTCATAACCAGCAATTGAAGAACATTATTAAGAAAAGAGATAGCAGTGGGAGGGGGGGGATGTTCTAAAACGCCTACAGTTGAAAGCCAACGAAGAGGTTCTGAATGGCCAATAACAGGAAACAACCGGCAGTGCATTTCAATCTGGAAAGTCTACTCCCTACCGATTGCTAAGAGCACAAGATTTATACCTTCTTGGCAAATAAAAATAAAGGTAATGGGAGACCAGATCTCGCGTTAACAAGAACCCGTAAGAAATGACAGACGAGTTCGAAAGCTGAAATGGCAATAACTATCCACGATGCTATCTTGCTGGAAGGGAAACAAATGACGGGGAGGAAGGAATGGTTCTAAATGCCTCGGAACAAAAGCATTAAAAGTAAGAGATAGACTAGCACTGAAATGGAGGATGGTTGAGCAAATATAATAACGTTCGTTAATGAGGATATCTGAATTCGCAAGGGCAGTTTAAGAAGCACGATGGGAGTTATAATTAAGGTTCCGATCTCTTGTAACTTGTTTTGAACCTTATCGTGGGAGAGGATCAGAACGCAGACAATAATGAGTCAAATTTACAGAGGTCCCACTGTTGGGTGAAATGAGTGACCAATTTGAATCTCGCTCTCTGATTATGTTATCATATCTAAGTATAACAAGTACCTTGTATCCGGAAAGAAAATCGTTTTGAAGAAATTATAAAAGGTTTGGAATTATTTCATACTAATTGGCCTTCGCAGATATAGTTGAATAATATATAAACGACTTAAATAAAATAAATACAAATAATTAAAAAGAGGTTTCAATCAGAAAAATTAACATGAATTATTTTAAAGCATAAATAATTGTATTCATTCCCTTAAATCATTTATTGATGAAGTCATTTGTTGAATTTGATACTATTGACTATTGCTCGTCATAAATTTTACTTTTAAATACAACAAACTGTGATATGAAATAAGTATTTTTTCCAAAAAAAATTAATAAAATTTCATATTTAAGGGCAAGTATTAAAATACACACTAGTACACACCACAAAAATTAGGATAGGAAATGTCGGGGGTTGGGGTTGGACTACCCATACCAATAAATTTTTACCAAAGAGAATAAATACCACTAGCGCACACATGAATTTTTCGTGGAGGGGGTGTGGGTCGAAGGTCGAAAATCCATTATTTTCTTCAAACCCCAATACACCAAATATTCTTTTGATTTTGTCGATTATCGGGAACAAAAACAGAAAAAAGAAATTATTTAATAAATGATTAGCATGAATACAATAAATTATTAAAAACAAATACTTTGTTGAATTTTACGTGCCAAAAACATAGCATTATAATAATCAATCGAAAGTTTGTAAGGGTAATGGGGGGGGGGGAGATCCGGATCCATGGACTACCCCCTTGTGTGTGCCACTTATATTGTTACGCTATTCCACACATTATGATAGTTAACCACCTAGTATAGTGGTTAGTGACGCTGACTGCTGTGCCGTAGGGCCTGGGTTCGAATCCGGGAGAAGACGGATGTTTGAAATGTATAGTGCTTTTGCGGCATGGGGGTACTTTAAATAGCCATCGAGTCCTCTCGTGAGGTTGGTGGAAGGGGAAGAGAGGTGGGAGAGGCCACTGATCCTCCCCCAGGGTGGTTTTGACAACTTATTTCGTACTGTCATCTGAATGGTACTCAAGGCTACGGCCAACGACAGGCTACATCTAGTCCTTTGCCATGATGAATTTCGTGGCCTGAATCTGACGCAGTCGAGGTCAGGTGGCATAAGAAACAACACAATATAATGTGTAATTCGACACAAAGTCTTAAAAGTACAAAAATTTTTTTTTGCAAAATCAACGATATTTTTCTGTACACACAAACAATTAAAAGAAGAGCTACTATTATATAATTATGTATTATGGAATAGTAGATTAGAATTTATAATGCACATATACCCCAGAAATATTCTTTACTTACTCTTTCAAATAAAAACGTTCCCCCCCCCCTTCTAAGAAGTCATCACCCTTTGGTACTTTATAACTGATTTATTAAGGAAGGATATGGATAAAAAGGGAGGGATTAAATTCCCCCTTCTTAGCAATCTTATCAGAAAACTCGAAACACTGACTGCAGAACCTTCCTAGGAGAATGGTGTCAAATTCTCGTATTTGCAATCATATCTTCAAGTATCAATCTTTCCAGCAACCCTAGAACCGTTCTGACAGTTCGCATCCATCACCGCATGTTCTAAGAAAACGTGCCTGAAGGCGGGGAAGGTTGGAACCGAACAAGAAGAGGCAGAAGGGGGAATGCAGCTTAATAACAATTAAGACTTGATTGGGTCTATGTGCGCAGGTGTGCGGTCATGTGATCATCTTGACAAGGACCACTGTGCAATTACGCGTAATAAACACACAGTGGTCCTTTCCAAAGAAAGAATAGCCCGATCAGATTACCATTTTATTTATTTGGGATTTGCAATTAACAGCGTTCGGCAGCACATCCTCCTTAAACCGATTTTTCCAGCCAATGCCATTTCTTCTGGTCTAATTACAACTGATAAAGAGAAAGAGGATATATGCACACGTTCTTAGAGAGGATCGTGGGCGACTATTGAGAAATAAATCTCTCTAGCAAGACAAGGCTGCGGTTGGTAGATGGACGGTTTGTTATTAAGAGTTCAGTTAAAACCACTTTTGTTTGTGTAAATGTAAATGGATGCAGATAAGGAACATATTACAAGCCATTTTAAGTCTTGTTTCTTTCTTCTTGTCCGCGAAAGTAATGGATGCATATATTACCCTTTATTAATTGATATTCCGGAATGAAAGAATTGATGGTGTCCTGAAAATTATTACTCTCATGTGATTAATCAAAGAATGTTCAGTACCCATTATACTGGCTTATCTCAAACAAAGTTAGTTAAAAAGAACTGTAAAACAAGCTGGGTTTTTATAAGATAAAACTAGATCAGAGGCATGTAAAGTAAAATGTTAATTCTCTAACCATCCCCTAACTTAATAGATTTTTGAAAGAATGTGGAAAGTCTGAAACATCTCAGGGAGCAATTAAAATATTTCTCTTCTGAAAAAAACTATTCCATAATATACTTCATCGCAGAGAAAACCAAGGTCTTAAATGACATGTAAGCATTTGACTAATTTATGAATTGTAGATTACTTTCAGAGAAAATATAGGCTCTCTCTCTACGGTATTAATTCCAGTCTGGTAAAAAGATTTCAATATTCCATTACTTTTGGAATGTTTGCATTACCTTGTGAAATTTAATGTATTTTCAGAATATATACTCTGTCTGACCTGCTCTACATTTAGCATACATTCTGTGAGTCTGTTCAATTTGCAACATACTCTATGATATTACTTTTAGAATATGTTAAGCGATACTGTCCGCCTTTGAAGGTGTTCTATTTTTTCTTCCAGCTAATTAATTTTCGCATAATGGGAAATTGTAATCAAATCAAGAAACAGATCATTATTTGAATTTCCCATATTTTTAAAAATAAAATTATTTGAGTGAAAAATATTTTACTGTGAATCTTTTGAAAAAGAATTTATCATATTTTTAATTAGAAAAAATATTTTTTTTATTGATTTAAGGAGGTACGGCACATGATGTTTTCAAAATTTATCGACATTCACTTTTTTATTTTTTTAAAAATTCAAATATTTCTGCTTAAAATGATATATGATATGAGAAAATACGATAATTAGAAGTATTTTTTTTAATGAAGCTACTCCTTGACGCGCATCAAATGAGCTCTGCTAGGAGTACCTGTGTTTCTCCTTGCATAAGTTTCTAAGGAGCGAAAATCCATATGATGTTCAAGTGAAAAAAATTAGTGTATTGGAAGTATACAAAAATGGATGGATACACGTCTTTTTTTCAAATGAGTCAATTAATAACACCATACGTCAGTGATTCCAAAATCTACATTGATTGATTGATTTTGGGGTTTATTGGCGCAAGAGCCGATTTCGGCTATACTGCGCCAAACATTTGTTTTAATATCTGTGGTCTAGACGGGAAGAGAAAGAAAGAATGAATTGAATGACAAGAAAGAGGGTCGAAAATAGAGAAGGATCACTAGGGTACCCCAGGTTCGTGAAGCCCGTTTTACCAAAGACAGTAAACCCCGTGGGAAAAGGAAAAGATCACTAGGGCACCTCGGGATTGTGGCACCCGTACTCACCTAAAGAAGGTGAGCCCCCGAAGAGCTACATTTGTGGAATTAAAAACGCTAAAATTGGAGTAAATATGGCTATTGTGCAGTTCAATATGAGTCATGTAGCAAAATTAATTATCTTAAAACATTGTGATATTGAACCAAATTATTATTGTGAGCATGCTTCAAAAAATTAGATCCACAAGGAATTCGTGTAGCCCAACGAAAGCATCTTAAGATCCCCCAAAAAGGCTTAATTGTTAAAAATAATGAAAAAAATAAGAAAATTAGAAGAGCCTTTTGTAGGAGCAGAGGGTAAAGAAAATGTTTTATATGCTTCTGGAAAGTACTAAAAAAAGTAAAAGCTCAAAAATTATAAATTTTTACTTTATGTACCTTTTCCCTCAAAAACTACTTATTATATAATTCTCAAAATTTTCAGTGTGCATACTTTTAATATGTTTACATATTTTAATGGAGGGAGATTAGATATAACTGGCAAACTTTTTTTTAGATAAAAGGCTCTTACACTAAATTTCAGGAATTAAGACATTTTTTTAAAAAATTCATTATTTCTTTAATTTTTAACGAAAAGACAAAACCCTTCGTTAAAGTTTTGTTGATAGTACACATAATCTACTGTAAAAATTTTATCCATGAGAAGCAAGTAGTTTCTTAGAAAAAGGTACATAAACTTACGCAATTTAACATGGGCTCCTATGGACGTGCCGGACCCCCTTAAAAAGCTAAGCAATTGAGGTAATGGCGAAAGAATGTTGAATTAATTCTAAAAAAAATAATTCAGAGGGGAAAAATTTTGCCCATTCTTGTAAATAAAAGTTTTTATACAATATCGATAACATAATTAAATTATTATAATTTGCGGTGAAAAATGGCCATTTGCAGCTTAATATTGCCTCTTCAAATAATATAATTGAACAATTTAAGTAATTAGTGTCATAAGAAAATAACCAGCGTATAAAAGAGTGAGTGATTTTGGGGTTTATTGGCACAAGAGCCGATTTCGGCTATACTGCGACAAACATTTGTTTTAATATCTGTGGTCTAGACGGGAAGAGAAAGAAAGAATGAATTGAATGACAAGAAAGAGGGTCGAAAATAGAGAAGGATCACTAGGGTACCCCGGGTTCGTGAAGCCCGTGCTTACCAAAGACAGTAAACCCCGTGGGAAAAGGAAAAGATCACTAGGGCACCTCGGGATTGTGACACCCGTACTCACCTAAAGAAGGTGAGCCCCCTGTGTGAGTGGCAGCGTATAAAAGAAAATTAAAAATATATGAAGGAAACACTGCATTGCTTTTGAAAAATATTTATTAATTTTCGCAGCACAGACAATGATAAA
The DNA here is from genome assembly GCA_019973975.1 of Trichonephila clavata. Taxonomy (NCBI): domain Eukaryota; kingdom Metazoa; phylum Arthropoda; class Arachnida; order Araneae; family Nephilidae; genus Trichonephila; species Trichonephila clavata. The sequence continues at coordinate 194,293 of BMAO01006138.1, read as the reverse complement.
TCAATAGTTTCCTAAGCTCCAAAATCTCATTTTTCCCTGCGTCGCACAAAATATTTCCAGATTTTTTTTAAAATTAGTTCTTCGGAATTTTTAATGCAAAAGAACAACAAAGTTAACTGAATCATGGGGGAAAGAATTGTGTTTACAGCTAAGATAAATCCTAAATAAATTAAAAATAAAAAAACTTTTTTAAGAACAAGCTTTTATTTAAACGCTCTAAAAAGAATAAAATAAACTTTTCCTTCAAAACTTATTTTACTGTCAACTTATAACGTCATTATACAATTCATATGATATAAAAGCTTGTCGCGAGATTTAAGTACTCGGTATTTACTTAGTTTGAATTTTTAAAAATTAAAATCATTGAGGTCAAGTTATTTATTTTACTTGTTTATCTACACAGGTAAATCTCGCGACAAGCTTTTATATCATAAATTGTATAATGACGTTATAAGTTTGACAGTAAAATAAGTTTTGAAGGAAAAGTTTATTTTATTCTTTTTAGAGCGTTTAAGTAAAAGCTTGTTCTTAAAAAAGTTTTTTTATTTTTAATTTATTTTTTACTTTTTAGTTATCGCTGGACAGGTTTCTCAGCCTGTTCAACTCATTCAAAGCTGGTTGGTTCACCATCCCTGATTTAGATTAATCAATTCTCGCAAAAAGGGTATTAGACGAAAAACAGAATTTTTTTTTAAATCCGTAATTTTGTCAATCTTATATTGTTCTACACACGAAAAAAGGTTTCGTGAAATTATCTTAATAAATGACGAAGTTATTAAATGTTTAATTAAAATTGACTATTTTTTGAAAAATCTTAAAGAATATATTATTCATTTGAAATATTTTGAAGGTAAGGGATATATTTCTCTAACACACTAGAAGAAAAATCTAGTTATTTATTAAAAAACTTCAAAAGGCATTTAAATATTTGTATTAATCAATAAAATGCTTAAAATTCAAAACGCATGTTGTAATCAAAAAAGAAAGTTTTCTCCACTGATGATAATATTTTGCTGGACATTGGATATCTTCTACGTAAGAATCTATTTTTTTAATTGCTCAGGTCATCTTTAGAAACTTGATTTTGAAAAAATAATTAACCATCGTATTATTTTTATACAGTCAAACCTCCATGTAACGAACCTCTATTTTGGGAATTTCTCTATTTTAAGAACTTTTTCCTGGAACCAAGCACATATTACTCTTTTCTTCGTAAAATAACTCCAAATAGCGAAGTGCATTTCCTATTTAACGAAATTTTTCTTCTCAGATTCGATTTTTTTTCTCTCCTTATTTGCAAATTATTCTCTTTTGGTACATTTAATGGATATCAATAACCATAAGCTGGTTTTACAATGTACCTAACTCATCTAGAGAAACAAAATTGCCGTAATTTTTCAAACAAAAAAAACTCAAATGAAATTAACAGATACTATTTGTAATTAAATTTAAGGACACATGTCGTAGTGTGTGTTTAGATTACTGGTGATAAAATGAGGTATATTTAAATTACTTGTAGGCTTAAAATTAGAAAATTTCTTTAAAAAATTCATTTATTTTAATATAAAATTATTTTTTTAATTGAAAATACATTGCATTTCTGGATAATATTTTTCTCTTATTGTTTTCCTAGCGGATTCCTTTTTGATGGGTAAGATATATAAAAAAAAATGATCCTTCCGATTCTGTAATTATTTTTTGTCTGAGTTTCATAGATTAAAGTTAGATAAATTTTTTAAAGAATTTCTACAATACTCCATCTCAGTTTAACTTGGCAGCGTTGAGAAAGGTATACAATGTACCAATCTACTTGAAAAATAGCTCGACTTTTTTTTGTTTTGAATTTAAATCCAAGAAAATAGATAGAAATTTGTAAAAAAATTGCATACGTTGTAGAAATTAGATTATTTTTACGTTGTAGAAATGTAATTATTTTTTAGACAAAGTTAATAAATACAGTCAATAGCGCAACGTTATAAAATTTTAGTTTGGCTGAAAACCGATTTTCGACGCCAACTTTTGTCATTGTTGTAAAAATAACATTACAACAATGCAGATATATCAAAGTTGGCGCCCAAAACTAGTTTAATGTTTTTAATTAATTGCAATATCGGATTATAAATGGTCAAAACATGCATAAACGAATTACACATACATACATACATTGTAAGTTAAATAAAAGCTTGTAATAAAATATACTGGCTAAAATGTTTTTAAATTATTCATTTTTAAAAATTACTTAACATAAATAATATCTAAATTCATTCACAGCTATATTAATTTAATAGAGATTTAGAAAAACAATTTTAACAATGAGTAGTATAATTTATTTTCAGAATGATCTTATAAAAGTCTTCAATATTGAATACATGCAAATATCATCCGAGGTCTATAGATTTCACCATGTTAAATCTATTGTTAGCCCGTAGCATTTATGATTTAAAATTTTTACAAAAAGATGTTGCACAATTTTAGGTTCGTTCAAAGACTTAAGAGTAGGAAAAAATGAACTTAATCCAGAATCTTAAAGATGGGCAAATGATTTCTTTAAATCAAATTTTTAAAAAATGATTTACTTTTATAAAAGGTAGCTTCATTAGAATGAAATATATGTATATATAAATAAGAAAAATACACTAAATTTTTTTTTAATATTTATGTAAAATTTCCATTTTATTCGGCAGTTTGTATTTTTTTTAAATAAAATCTTCCCTGCATAAAGATGAAAGCAGAGAGAAGGGATATTATATAAATTTCAGATATTTTGAAATATTATGTACGATTATGAGTTCTTTTTATATTTCGGAAGAAAATTTCGATGTACACACACATCAATTTTGAATATCAAAAGGAATTTTTTACTTGCATATTATCGGGGGGGGGGGGGTGATCATTTTTTTTTTGTGATAATGCTAGTAAAAATTCCACATTTCAGCAACTCATTTTTTTTAAATCAAAAATTAACCTAAGACATGTGTGGTATCAAATCCTCATTTGGCGTGCTACATCTAAACACTAGACTTTGTCTTCGATCACAAACAATTTTGCTAGATATTTGAAATAATTGACTTATTTAAAATATTGCAATAATTTTTATTCATATTTAATCCATTTCATCTAAAAACGTTCTTTCCTTTCTCATTCAATAATACCAGTATTTTTTATTGATTTTAAATACACGAAACATAGAATTAAAAATCTATTTTTGGTATTTATAACAAAATGAAAACGAAAAAAACAAACATTTTTTTAACATTTAAATGTAGCATGAAGAAATGACCGCAACTAAAGTGCGACCATAAAGGCTATCATATCATGCAACTTTTGTATTATACATTAAAAAAAAGATGAATAGTTAAATTATAAACACTTATATAATTCAAGAATTGTCAAAATTAATAGTTTTGTATGAAATTTAATACTGACAGATTAGGTTCAAGATACAGAACACGATTATTTTCTTATTATGTACAATAACAACACTTTTTGCACATAATAGGAAAAAACACCGAAATCCTGATCTTGAAGAACGCTTGTTATTGCTAATTTAATCTATATTGGTATTCTTATAAAACATAAAATTATTTATAACAATTATTTACATAATCATTTTCTCTCAAACAAATTCTATAAAATTTAATAATTATTACTTTTTACAAAATTCTCTCGTGCACAATGAGTATTTTATTAAAAATTTATAATCAGATCGAAAATATTTTTTACAGCAGATAGTAATAAAGTTATCTCGCTTTTTGGCTTGATATCGTACTAGAATTGTCTAATACAGTGCCGGTTTAAGTTCAATTCGGGCCCTGGGCGAAGAAGTCTACAGACCCCTTTGGCACTGGAGGATCGAAATTTATAACCAGAAAATCTGGTTAAATCCAGCTTATCCGGGCCCTTCTAGACTCCTCTGGGCCCCTGGGCGCCCAGTGGATAAACCGGCACTGGTATAGCATGCTACAACTTGTTAAAAAGGCTTGATAAATTTCGATTGCTGTTCTACAAATTTATACAAATGTAAACTTTGTGTGTAATATTTTTTTTAACAATAATAAATTTTATTTTCCAAGATTTAAAAAGATGGATGAAAGAATTTTTAGCGAAATTGTTCTGCAAATTGCAACGAATTTCCCTAGGGGGGGGGGGGGATAGAATATTTATTAAAATGTAATTTGTAATTTTTATTAATTCAATAAGGCATTACAACTTTAATTCTCTTTCATATTTACGCAATAAAGTATATTGTGGCATAAAATTCATATTTCTGTAAAGGATGCAAATGGATTGATATTAGCTCTTCATCCTCTCTCATACATACACTGATACTCTCATAAAGTATGTTAACAAATAGCAAAGCATGAACTTTTGTTATGGTTACAAATTAAAATTTATAGTCAAAAATCTGTAACGAACGCTGGAAAAACGATTAAGAAGAATGAAATTTTAAATAATTACTCTAAATATAATTAAGAGATATTTTTTATATACTGATAATTAGTCAGGAATAGTCCTTTAGTAAGAGATACGAAATAAAGTTTTCTAAGAAAAGAGTAAAACGAAAATTCTTGAAACATTCTAAATATGAAGAAAATTTCTTTTAAATTTTAAAAGAATGAATATGAGATTTTAATATTACTATAATTTGTTTTTAAGTTTAGGAGGGAAGGGAATCATCCTTTTCTTTCACTCGACTAGTTGCAGTAATTTATTGGATGATTTAATTATTTTAATTAGAAATTTAAAACTAGGTAATGCTTACTTATTTTTGGAAAGGAAAGCTATAAAAGTGGAACAGGTCTTTAGCAACACATTCAAGAATGAAATTTATTGAATTTTTCAGAATTTAGATTTATACAAAAGTTATCCGAATTACAGTATAACTTATTAGCAAACAATTATAATATTGTAGATTGCGCGTTTTAAAATTTTTATTCTTAACAAAGAACCTCCACAATTCAGAAAAATCCCAACTATTTGTTAAGCATACACTTTATCGCACACAAAGATTATGAATTTCCATAAAACTATCCTATAAATGTTTAAAACCAAAACTTTTGGAAAAAAATTTATATATATTTTTTTATACTGAACGCCTGAAGAAAAAAAAAATAAGCAAAAGTATACGTAACACGAGAATTATTCAATGTTAAGGATATACGATTAAAAGTAACAAAAGTATTGCGAACTATAGCACGATTAATTAATTGGTCAAGTATCAACAAACAAAAAAAATAATCCAACAAAATCTATCCCAAGTTTATAGTAACAAAATAAATTTGTTACGTTCCAGTTCAAGTACTATGTTACATCATTAAATTATATTGAGCTATTTTGAATTATTTCGCTAAGTAATTTCCCCGAATTCAAATATGTAAAAATTTAATGAAGGCGATAAGTATTAAAACCTCACAATATATACTAAAAAAGGAATAAAGAGCTTCAATTTTTTAAAAAAATATATAAAAAGATTCGAAATAAAACTGTTTTAAAAATTAGGGTATCAGATGAAATACATGCAAGGCATTATAAAAACCACAATAACGTCAGTATTGTCAAATATCGAGCCAGTTTATAAAAAACATTCAAATTAAAGTTTAAAAAATTTTAAGTTAAACATTAATAATTTCATGTGCATTCGCTAACGTGAATGCAAATTACAAAAATTACCATACTCATGGTAAGACTAAATATATGAATACAAATAAAAACTTTTTAACATACCTTGTTTACTTGTTGCCATCGTTGGGAGTTGATGCAACAAATTTTTTTTAAAAGTGTCACTTAAATATCCAGATTGATTGTTTATTCCTTGTTTCTAAGCTGGTGTATTTCATAACATGTTGTCACGTGTTAAAACGTTCGGAAATCAATCCATAATCGCACAATACACGTCCAGGACAAATAAGTGTTGTAATCCGCATATATTGAGCTTCAACTGCAGATTTATTATGGTATTAATACACTAAAATCCATGATTGCACTTCATGGGTATAAATGTATCACAGCAGCACTTCTAACAAATCCAAAAATGACCAGGCAATGATCTGTACAAGCTGCATACATGTGACCACTGACAACGGACGAATCACATTCCTAGGGGAGGCACCTCCCTCCAAGACGATCCCCCGTTCAGGACAAATACGACACTTATCGTTCGCGGTACGACACGAGGTTCGGGGTAAAAATTTCGGCGCCGTGGTTGAAAAAGCCTGCCAAGAAAATGGGCGAAAACGAGCCAGTTGATTGAGGCAGGCTGAGAAAAGCGAAGGGGCGTACAACATCCAAGCAATTATTAGGTTCCCCAAACCAGTTCTCCATAATAACTTCATTGCAAACAGGGGGAAATTGAGTTATAGACGTTGGATCCATAAATCAGTCAGGTCAGAAGAACACAGCCGCTTCCACAGAGGGATTCCTCAACGCCCATCCTTTCTTGTGGAAGGATGACATTGAAAATTTTCCCTACAATCCTCGGATTTCGATAGATACTTGTACGTATGTACCACCATACACATCTGGTATTGAAGCATTTGATTTCTGGTAACAACATTCCTCAATCGTTCAAAAGTCATCTCCCCCCCCCCCCTAAATACGGGTGAGTGAGAAAATATTAACGTCGCACTGATTAGCAACACGAGGGCTTTTGGCGACGGTCCGCGTAATTTTGAACCATGGTCAAGTGATGCGGACAACACCTGAGCTGGCTCCCCTCTCCTAACTACCACACCACACCAACGGGAGGACGTTTGAGCTCTCGACAGATTTAACGTGCCCCTAAATACGGGAATACATGCCCTAATTTTGTTTCTTCTCATGAATCATAAGTTTCAATTTAATCACAAGTTCCTAAAAAGTGGTCGTCAAGTGTGCTTGAAAAAGGAACGAGAAATCAGAAAATTCATACTTTTGCAGGGGATTCCTACAAATGCGTAAGCCGGTCCGGAATGTGCTGATTTTTGTTATAGCAAGGATTTTCTACTTTTTGCCTCGTAAATTTAGGAAAGACAACCATGTTCCGAAACATTTCGTATAACTGTGATAGAATCATAAAAATAAAAAAGTCTGGAATTCTATTTTGAATTTTTTTATTGAGAACATTTATAAACCCCGTGCACCACACAATGTATCACACGGGGACTTACAACACAAAGGAAAGAAGGAAGGATTACAACACAAACATTCATGCCTTCTACGGGATTTGAACCCGGGCCCTACGGCACTGCAGTCAGCGCCACTAACCACTAAACCGCAGTGGCGCACACTAGGGGTCCGGAACTCCCTCAAGCCCTTGATTTTTTTCGATTGATTATAATTCTATGTATATAAAAAATAATTATTTGTTTTTTTAATTAATTTTATTAATTAATAAATGAAAAATTAGCATTAATTAATTTTTTTATAGTTTTTTGTTCCCGAAAATCGACAAAATTAAAAGAATATGTTGGGCTACGTATTGAAGCATGGCACGAGGCCAGTGGGCTTTCGACCTTGGACCCCCTCCCCCTCGTGCGCCACTGCTATACCGGATGGGTGGCATCTTAAAATTTGCAATGAATGATTTTTCGATGTTCGATAAGTATTTGATATTTTACGTTGCTAAAACAACTATTTTTTAATAACTGTGGTAAAATTCAACAACAAAAAAAAATTGAATTCTATGTTAATTTTATTATCTGTTAGTATGATTTTTAATGTAAAATTACAAATGAAATAATAAAGTAATTTCAATCTGCCAAATTTCTTAAGAAAAGTAATTTTTGTAAACGAAATAGTTCTTGCTGGACATATTTAATAACTAAGCTATCTTCACAAACAGCCAAAAATAAAAAAGTTATTGCGAAATTTTCTCCCGAGCAGAATAGAAACATTTGTTAGAGAACATACAATTATATAATCATTGTTTTAAATTCCAAATTTAACACACACGAACACACTTCCCACAAAAGCATCAAACACAGCATGTGTTGTTTTTTACAACTATTAAAAAAGTCAACTGCGCTTTTCGAATAATATCACAGTTCAATATCGAAAATTTCGCATGATAGAAAAAACAACAAACTAATTCAAGGCAGACGAAAATTCTAATCAATCAAATCACGGATTTCAACGCAAACAGTTGACCAGTCAAGCGCTTTTATCTGGTTTGATCAAAAACACAAGGATGCCCATTAATCACTGTTTAACTATTTTCGTTTCAAAATCGCAACAAAAATACATAGATAACACTTAGTTCGATCAAGAACACAAGACATCAAAAAGATTGGTAAAATTTATCCCAACATGGTTACTATAACCTTGAATACAGAAATGAGTTCAAACGCAAACCTAAGTTCTCTGGTGAAATATTGTATCAACAGAACTTCATAACTTAATGTAAATATATATAAGAGAATAATAACTTTATCCTCTGAATAAGCACATAATTAAAACAATAACCAAATGTTTTTGTCTTGACTCCAGATTTTATCATAATGAACTGATGTATTTTAATTGAACGCTTCCGATTGCCTGTTTCTAACCAATTCAATGATCCGATAACATAACAAATGAAATTTATTAAATGCCTTCTAATGCTCATTTCTACATATTGACATAAACGAGCCTCTAATTATGAACTACAATCAGTTGAAGAGGCTGACAATTAAAATGAACAATTTCTACACAACCCATTACAATCCTTAACAGAGTAATCCTTTTCTTTAAAAAAAAGTATGAACGATTAAAACACGATCGATGAAAAATAACACACCTTTGCTTGTAGTTAATTAAAATATCATAAATCTAATATTTCCCCTCTTCTAGATGTTAAGAGTAATATATTTATAACTCATTAACAAGTCCGCCCAGCATGAATAAAAATTCAAACACACTCTCTTAAGCTTGCTCTTTAATTTTCTGTTTTCATTTCACTTTCTTTTTAGGCAACTTTGAAAGTAATGCTAATTATTATTACACGGATTAGTATGAATGAATAATCGGATTTTAAATATTATGTATTCAAAACTATTGCACTCATTCCAGAAGGTGGTACACGAAATTAAGGCTGTCTTCGTCAAATGCACGAGAGCCTTAAAAGCGGCATTTTCAGACAGAAAAATGTCTCAAATTTCGCGAAAGTTTGTAACGCAGTTATTCATATATCTATTTATAATATTGCGTTTTCAAAATCTCGAAATATTTTATGTAAAGGTGTTTAGCGTTACGGTATAGGATAAAAAATGAGAAATATTTTATGCCAGAAGATATCAAAATATATTATTAATTATTAATATTGCAACATTTCCATATCTTAAAAAAATATTCCAAATTCGGAAACCAATTTATTAACATTAAGTGAAGAGAGCCTTATAAGGCTGCTTTTGCCATACATATGAGAGCTTGAACTTAACGCAAAACACAATTTCAGACAGAAAAATTTCTCAGTTTTTGTTAAAATTTGCAACCCTTAAAGTAAAATATAAACCAAAAGTTTTAATTTTAGTAATAAATATTTCACAAGTGATCCTTTTGTTACACGACAAACAACATCTAATATGTAAACAAGTTCATTCCACACATTTTGTATCACTATAAAAGGATTCTAATGCAGCACACGAGTTCTTGCAGTGTTTTTCCCCATCACTTGGTATATTTTTCTTTCATGTTGTGTATCACTTATTGTAATAGAGCATTAATTTCAAAAATACAAAATTTTAAAATCCAGTCAATTATCTGTCCTCTATTCTGTAGATTTCAAATAAACTACACAGTTCACATAAGGAATAGAAATCGTATTTAACACAGTCAAGATATTAAAAAATAGGGACAAGAGGATTTTAGTTTTTAGCTGTGTTTGATAAAAATTTTAAATACTTCCCAAACTGTACTGCTATCTAGTAAAAAAAAAAAAAAAATGTATATTTATGATGTGTTTGTGATTTCAGCTTATCCAACAATTAGCCTTCGCAAAAACACAGAATGTAATATGATTTGGGGAAAAAAAAAAAAATACACTAGACTTTTAAATTAACGTCTGTATTTGTTCGAATTATTCCGCAAAAAGCCTTTATTTTTGCATAATTTGACTCTCTTTTTTTATATATTACGCTAAAATAGAGCATTCACTAGAAATTTTTGGATGCCTAACATAATTGACGAAAAAATTGCGATTAATAAAAAATTCCAAGAATTTCAATTTCATGTGAAGAAGGGGAAAAATTAGAGATGCATACATTCTCAAAACTTTTTAAAAAATCAAGCAGCTTAAAATAGAGCAAGGATATATAAATGCTTGAACCTTTCCATTTTTTTTATATATAAACAACGCTGACTTTATTTAAGAGAGTTCAGGAAACAATTCTTGCTCCGAAAAATATGCACGGCCAGCATTTCAAAAAACATTCCGCGAAATAACTAGCGCAACCTGTTCTGTAGGGGTGCATTGTAAATGAAAAATCTTAAACTTCTTTGTCACTTCCCTAGATAAGAATAGTCACCGCGGACATTGCACATCCGGATCCAATTCGGTTTTCTTTTTTAATACCGAAAAAAGGCGCTATAGCCCTTTAATTTCAGCCAGATACGTCATGAAGTAGATGGTTCTGTGGTATTCTTGCAAATTGCTGTGGCTTTTCATCAGTGGACTGATGGATAAACACATAAACACGGTGCCATCGGCTGCGTTGTCTTTAATTCTACGTCAGAACTCGTTCTATTACCGAACCATGAAAAGAATCTGAAGAATAACTTCTTTTGCACCAAAAACGAATAACAAAATAAAGAAAAAACTTTAATCCCATTTGGATCACTATCATCACATTTTTGAGTTCAGAATGATTTCTTTATTTTTTGTACAAATGCTTTTCGAGGAAATGGCAAAATGGATTTGAATAATAGAAGGTTAGTGATGTTTATACGCCGCCAATTTTCGACGTGTATCATCAGATTTTAATGAACAAAAATTGTTCTTTTCAAGTGCAAGAAGAAATTTTTTTTTTATTTTGTACTTATAAATGCAACAATTTTTAAACAAATTCATGCCATATATCCGTTTATTATATGAGGCCTTTAAAATTTAGAAACACTTTTATATAGATGGAAGTAATTTCATTTTTTAGCATGTTAAGGTTTGGAGCCCATCAGTGCCGATTTAAGCTCATTTCGGGCCCTGGGAGCAGAAGATCTACAGGCCCCCTTGGCACTGAAGGATCGATATTTATGACCAGAAAATCTGGATAAGCCCAGTTTATTCGGGCCCATCTGGGCCTCTCCATGCCCCTGGGTGCCCGCCCCAAGCGCCCAATGTATAAACCGGCACTGAAGCCCATTAAGCACTACAGTCTTGAAGATAAAATAAGGAATTCATTTACACATGAGATAATGGGTTGAATTAGGCAGAAAAGCATGATGAAATTTGCTGCTCTTTATACAACAGTCGCCAATCTTTAGAACTTCATGAACCACTAAATGTATAACTTTAATTTGGCAGACCATTTATATATGAATGGCCACTACATAGAGGAACACTATTAACTCTATTGTCCCTTATTTACTTCTCTCTGCATTTCCATATCACTCAAAAGGAACTTCACAAAGAACAAGTGCTAACCAATATCAAAAAACTAAAGTGGTTTGTAGCCAATTTACCATAGTTGCCAACTTTCATTTTGAAATGTCGCTAGATACATCGCCAAAAGTAGCAAAAAAGTCGTTAAACTCGGGACGAATTTCATTAAACGTAATAGCCAATTTTTTTTTTTTAAAAAAGTATAATCCATATTTTATAACACAGATTACCAGAGGTTCGTGTACCACCAGTTGGTGACAGCTGCTCTATAGGGTACTGAAATCGGATTATAGTATTAATATAACACTTTTCTTAAAAAAAAAAAAAAATTCCGCGCGCGACTTTTGGTTGAATTTCTTAAAAAGCAGATTTATATAAAAACTTAAGTATTTATGGAACTCTTCCAAACTTTAAGAACGAATTATAAAACACGAGTTAAGAGTAATATTTGGGTATTTTTTTTTAATTAGAAAATGTGTTCTTAACTCAGATTCTGCTCTCTCATATTAATCAAGGGGGGGGGGGGAATTGGCTTTAATGATATTCAATTACACATTCTGAAGTTTCTTCGCCTTCAGTTAATCATTCCAAAGGTTCTTTGCAGATTATTAAATATTGAACTAGAATGGCTTTATTCCTTTGTAGCAAATGATACTTCCCAAACATGTATATACAAATAAAAATCTGAGTGTAGGAGGGGAACTCTCTTCACCACCTAGATGACCCAAGCCAGTGACTTTTTTATGTGACAAGTAAACAGGTTTATGCATGGTCTTTGTTTATAGCCCGGGTTACGCAGGAGACAGGGGTCATCCGTTTTTCACTGGGAAAAGAATTTCAGCATTACGAATGTAGCTGTAAAACCTCGCCTTTTGTACAACTCTCCCCACACCACTTCTTTTATTTATCCATATAACTTGATAAAAAGAGAAACATTGTTAAAGATTCAGACCATTGTATTCTGAGAACTATACAGGAGCCTTTTATGTATCGCTTACCGTAAGAAGAGTATCTTGGGTTAGCAAAGGATTTATGCAGATTTGCAAGATACAATTATGAGGCGCACTTGACAACATTTAAAGAAGGTTGTCTGCTATGAAACTACGCTATCGAAATATAAAATAAAACATGAAAAAATAAAAAAAAAAAAGAAGATTCTTAAGAAATTTATATATAGCTTATATTTTTATGCCGGGAAAAATTGTATTCATGTCATGCTGCTAGTGTCAGTTTGCGGTATTAAAAAAGGAAATTTTTAATAGCAGAAAATAAAAGAAATCAGGGGGGGGGGGATTTGTTTGTTCAAAAACAAGTTTAAAATAGCTAGTTTGATTCAATAAATATGCAAGTGTTTCTTATAAACTTAGTTGTTGAAGACTGCAACCATCTCAAAGGTAAAAATATATACCGACAGTAGCGCACACAAAAATTTTTCAAGGGGGGAGTCCATGGTCGAAAGTCCCCCAACTCATATCATACATGAAGACAACACCAATTGATTCTTCTGATTTTGTTAACATAAAACAGTAAAAAATAAATTATTGAATTAAAAATTAGCATTAGTTAATAAATTGTTAGTTACAAGTACTTAATTAAATTTTACGTTTTATATACATAGAATTATCATCAATCGAAAAAAAACTCAAAGGCTTGGGGGTGTCCAGATTCTCAAGACACCCCCCTTGTGTGCGCCACTGTATACCGATATACATATATTTCACTAAGATGTCACTAAATTCTGTCGGGGTTCAAGCACATCAATGTAAAATACATAAATTAAAAGTTTTTTTTTATAATTCTAATTAAATAAAACATTAGGATAAATTCCCAAGAGTTTCACAGGATGTGGTTGATTTAATAAACAGTGTAAAGGTTAATAGTTTGTTTAACGGCTACGGTATGCCGAATAGTCGCGGTGGCGGACTTGTGCTTGGCATTGTTCTGCCATGAATGCCAGTCCTAGGGCCACGGAAGTCCCGTCCTATGGAGGGGCTGATGTACACTAATCTCAAAATCCTCACGTTGGCGTAATATAGAAGTTTGAGGTGAAGCGCCAGTTTAAGTGTCGTCACTTGTATGTGGTTTAAAAATGCGACGCGTCCGTCGCCAATAGCCTAGCGCGATTTCTATATTCTTATGTAAAATTTTATGTAAATTAAATAACAATTCAAACAAATAAATGCTTATGTTTTTTTTGTGTGGCAGAAAGCGTGAAATTAATTGGGAAAAAATCAGGTTTCTACTACATTTGATTATAATTAAGAAATATCAACTGTTTTGATTTCACAAATATAGTGAAAGGTATTTTGGCGATAACCCTTAAAATCGACAAGTATGCTGGATAATTTGAAGAAACAAGGACAGAGCTTTATTAAATATGTTGTTCTTCCAACTTTTTCAAACATTACGAACCCACTGCAGTACTTCATGAAAACAGTTATGCAGAAGAATATTTGGCAAAGAAAAAAGAAAAGAATGGTCGTATTTGCGGATGAATCTTTTTACCAATCTGATGAACAGAAGACACAAATACCCCTGTTTTACGTATCAAAATTCCACGACTTTAACGTTCTGTATCGATAGACCTATATACCAGAAATTAATGTTCGAAAATAAAACATTTACGACCTGCAAGCCACATCCCTGAAATCTTAACATCTTTACAACTACAGGAACGCTCTGAAGATGATCCCCTCGTTACAGTTCAACCGTCCAACATCCCCAAAGTGTAAAAAAAATAACAATCTGGTAAGCGATTCCCGGAAGCGTAGAGTCAAATCACACCTCAAACCATCTCCGCCGACACCTGCACTCTTGACCATCCGTGTCAGGACTGACCAACACCTCCTCTCGAACGGACACTCTCCAGGAAAGGGGGATGCAAGTGGATGGATGGGATAATGATACTGCAGGCTCGGCAGGCAACAGTGGGGAAAGAGGAAGTGCGATCGGCGGGGAGTGCTAGCTATAATTATCCCGCATCCAGAAAAATCCCGACATTCCGCAGCTGCTCAGCTCAACTACCCTCCCTCCCCTAGCATCACTTCACTTCGCGATAAGTAAAGGCGGCTAGCTTATCGCATGCAGAAGGCTTTTATTTCGTGATAATTTTTAGTGGAGGAGGGTTTCGCTTTTTTGTGCTGCGAGATAAGTGTACTTCTTCATTATCGGCATTTGAAGGCGCCGTCCATTTTTCTAGGGAAAGTATCTTTAATAGGAAGTGAGGGCTTTTTACCTTAGGTTAGGGGCTTTTAACGTAAACAACACGGAAGTTTCATGTGAGTTTTGAAACATATGGATAGTATATAAACGCAGACACTTCGTGGTTTTATTACCAAGAGAATTAAAGTTCATATGGTGGCCTGTAATATGCTCGTTAAATTTAAAACATCTACTATTTATGCTTATCTCCACATATATGTGTAAATAAATCCCTTATGAATGACTAAAAATTACTTCTATCATACTTCATAATTTTAACATTCATTTTCTCAAAACATTTGCATCAGGCATGTTGAAATATTGAGTGAATTGTGTCAGAATAACTAAATCCACGACAGTGATTTGATCAAAACTCCACAAACACTGCACTTAATATATATAAAAAACATTTGTAAAAATTTCATTTTGAAAAGAAAGAAAATGCTGAAAACAAATTATTACAGTTCGCGCGTGTTTCTATATAACAATCAGAAATGATTATGTAATGTAGCGTAAAGAAACTTTTTTTTTTCACAGAAAAGTTACCTTTAAAAAGGTGTATAACAGGGGCGTAGCGACCACCGTATCAATGATACAGGGGCTACAAGGGCATAAGTAAAATTTGTAAAATGCTAAGGGGCCCCAAAAAAGAGCCCCCAAGGCTTTTTGATACAGGTCCCACTTGAGACTAGCTATGATGCGTGTTCAGGTTTTTTTTATAAATCATAGTTAAAGTTATGAATTTTGTGGGATCGGAGCAACACACACACACAATGGCTATTATCAGTGGCGCACACAAGGGGGGTGTCCTAGGGGTCCCCCTAGAGCCCAAGTTTTTTTCGATTGATGATAATCCTATATATATAACGTAACATTTAATTAAGTTCTTGTAATTAACAATTTATTTTATTAATTAATGCTAATTATGATTCAATAATTTATTTGTTACTGTTTTTTGTTAACAAAATCAGAAGAATCAATTGGTGTTGTCTTGAGGTATGATACGAGCTGGGGAACTTCCCTCCCCCCTTGAAAAAATTTTGTGTGCGCTACTGGCTATTATCCTCATTTTTAAACCATCATTCTTTTATTGTATAAGCATTTGAGATGCAATTTACAGTCAAGAACAAAAACTAGATCGTATTAATAAGAGATCATAAAATTCTTCGACTGAAGTGCTTCTATAATAATTTTTTTATTACTTTTAGCCGGCGATTAATCATATTGTGACATTCTCCATGACACCATGCGTTAAAAAACAAAAATAATTCAAAATAAGGCTTTATAGCTTTCAATATAAAAAAAAAAAACATTTTTCTTCTAGACCGATCGAGCATTTGAGTGATTTATTTTAATATGACCTTTAAAAATTTGATATAGCCAAGGAAGCAAAGGGCTCATAGTCAGGAACTCGAAGCCAGAGAGTCGTGAGTTTGAGTCCTGGTGCAATTGAAGAACCATCGTGTAGCACACTAATTCTGTCGTGGTTTAAAATCCTCTTGTTGGCGTGGAATGGAAGTTTGGAGATAGGTGTCGTCCTCGTCACTTGACTGATGTTCAAAATTACGAGGTCCACATCACCAAAGACCCTCACAATGTTTAAGAGTGAGATATTAATAAAAAGTTAAATCAATCAAAAATTTGTTATTTAGTTCCAATAACAATACATATTTCTCCCCCTTTTTTTTACTCTAGTTTACCCTGATGGGAAATAATAAATTTTTGTATAGTAAAACAAAAATTGGCATTTCTTTCATTTTCCCTGTTAAAATAATTACTTCTTTTTTAAAACCTAATTAAACTGTTATTAAGAAATATTTTCATGTAATTGTCACGCATAAATACTATAAATTTTTAATTTTTAATAATGAATGTGAAAGTATATTTTATGTTTATAAAATTTGCTGTGTTTTCATTTCTTCTTTCCTTTCAACAAACATTAAAAAAACACTGACAGGTGATAAATTTCTCACTTTTTCCAACTGCAAAACACAGAAATATGTAATAAATTATGATTTTTGACTTCAATGACAGTCAGTATGAAAGCAGCACTAAATGTATGAAATGATAGTCAATGCAGAATATCAAGCAATGGAATGAATTCAAACGTATAATTTAATGACATTTCGAAAGGTAAACAACTAAATAATCATTACAAAAAAAGGCCTTTTTTCTAAGAAAAACTTAGTTGATCTGTGAAAGTTTTTTTCTGTTCAAAATGTGGAATCGAACAAACGCTAGAACTGCTTCACGTGCGAACATAAGAATAGCCGACTTATCATTAAAGATGGCGACGGAAATTACGGAAGGAATTGGGCGGTTTCGTGGCAAACATTTCAAATACTATAAAAAATTTATCAACATTATCAAGCTTTAAAAAAAAAGAATTCTCATGACAAAATTATTTCCTTTGAATAAATACTATTATGATGAAAGATACCGACAAATTGCAGTACCAGCAAATTAAACTTTGGGCTATGTCAACAAAGAACTTTCTCACATATAAATGCACTGGAATAAATGGAGGGAAAAAAAGAGGAAAATTTATTTCCATTAGTTTAGAACAGCAAATGCAAATAAACATCTATTGGAAGTCAATGCTTACATAAGAAAGTTCACTGATATTGCATTTAGATACGGTATTATGCAATTTTTATATATATATATATTTTTTAATGTTCAGCAAGGAAAGTTTGTTTGGAAAAGAGGACACAATGCTTAAAAACAGTGAGAAATGGAGAAATTTTTGTGTTGTAAAACAGCATAATGTTATTTTTAATCAGATAAAACTAGATAATTGAACGGAGGTCCTATTCTCATGAAATTTAGAACAGATTTAAAAAGAAACTTATTTTTCTAAAAAAAAAAATTATACTAGTGAATGCAATGGTTTTCAAATTCACGAGTCAATATCAGTACCACTTCAATAGTTTGTTACCCTTAATCAAAATACCAATGCGAATTTCAAAGAATTTTTATTTTCTTAATGTTCGGAGAGTGAGAAAGATTAAACCATTTACCGGGGCTTTTTTCCCTTACTGATTGGGGTACGAGATTGATTTAAGAAAGGGAATTAATTTAGCTTATTAAATATGTAAAATTTTGATTTTTAAGATCTCTTCGGGGTTTGTGGAGACATGTTAACCCATTCCTGTTGTGTGCTATTGGAGGGCATTTATATAAGTTTTGTGTGTTTCCTTTTACTTCAGCCCATAAGAAATTTCTAAAATATATTTTGTAGATACCACAACTTTCAATAGGAATAATGAATTAAATATTTTATTTTCTAAGTGATGATGATGAAATTAAGAATTTTTACGTATTATTTTCAAGAAAATACATGAAAATAAAGATCAGTACACAGTAAACACCACCAATTTATTAAATATTTTTGGAAATACTACAATATGTAAAATAAGAAGCCCATTTTAGACAGATGAAGATGACTGTTAAAGAGAATAGATTGATGAATTTTGTGGTAAGGTATATTTACCACGGCCTGGTAAAAGGACTTTACCGGCGCACCAAGCACTATTGGCGAAAGGCCTCGTAATTTTGAGCCTCGATCAAGTGATGCGGATGGCATCAGAACAGACATCCACTCTCCAAACTTCCACACTAACGTGAAATCTGAGCCTCGACAATTTTAATGTGCACCAGGACTCAAAACTCGCAACTCAACAACATCAGCCACGAGTTCGCAACCAAGACCACTCGGCTACCGCGGCCTCTTCATTTTAGGAAATGGCGAGTACAACTCAAAAAGAAACAACTTGAAATAAAAACACAAAATTTTACGGATAATAACCTTAGTTGATCCATATCACATAAAACCATAATCATAAAATTTTTTTTGAAAAACTCTGAATGATTTTTTTTAAATTTAAAATTACAGTGATATACATCAAGATTTTTGTGAAGCCTTTCAAAATTCGATAAATTACATATGAGAAACATGGAGTGTAATTGAAACTTATCGATAAGAATTATGGAGAGGCAAGAAAAAAATTCATTCATAGTATTTTTTAACCAAGTAAAACTAAAGATTTAATTACATGCAACATTTCACCTTATAAAATCGCCACCCTCTTGCATTACCTCAGCAACAAGATTCGGACTCTGAAGCAACATAACAGTTATTAATGTAGCTTCTCGTAATTTTGAGCCACAGTCAAGTGACAAAGGTAACTTCTGACTTGACTCAACGAAAGATGCTTCACTTTCAGCACGGAGGACTTTTAGTAACACCAATCCTCGAACCCATGACTAGACAGAAGCAACGCCGGCAACCAATTTGCGACCATGACCTCACTGCTACCATGACCGTTCTAACATTGGAAGTTAAAAGTTAATATATGGAAGAAAATAATTAATTTGCCAAAACTTTTGATGAATGCAAGTTGGGGGCCAGGTCCAAGTCCAGGAACACATTTTACCTTTGCTGATAGCCTGTGTCACAACGTACTTAGCAAACGTTTTTGCTTGGAAGATACGTCCAGATGGTTAAGCCACGTACTGGAGATCAATATTTGAAAAACAAACACACACAATCCCTTGGACACAGCCTCTTCCTCCCAGAAAGACCTTGTAAATCACCCTTCGTTATAAGAGGCAAAAATTGTTTTCGGCAGGCTCGTTTTACAGATCATTCTTCGAAACCAATAGGAATGGTTTCTCCTATCTTGGAGAACCCTTGTGAGAATTCGCTTAATTTTGGATTCCCACAAGGCGGTTTGCATTGGTAAGAAAATAAATGCGGATTTTGGGTTTGTTTTGAGTAAAGGTTAATCACACGCACATCACTTTGATCCCCATGGGATCCACACATATACACAAGAGGACACGTACCACAGTTCGAGAACCATTGGTTTGGTACTTAAACTAATGGGCAGAAATGCAGACTTGTTTTGGATTTGAAATTCAAATTTAATACTCAGAACAAACACTCTTCTAGAAATAATGTTCCCACTTCGTTGGCTAAAAGCAGAAAACGGAAAAATTAAAGAATTCATAAAAACTTTTAACAATTTGGTTTCAACGAGTCTGGCGATAAATTAAAACGCGCAGAGGGATACTGCGAAAGCTAGCATTGTTTATCCATAAAAAATAATCTTAAATTCTTTCTCAGATTCATCCTTCCGTCACTTTAAAAAGCTAAAATGTGATTTTGATTAATCACAACCATCAATACGTCTTTTTTTTAAAACCATGTTTTAATTCTTGGTAACAACACACTGTGCTCGTAAAAATGTGATGGCTATTAATGTTTAGTTCCTCAACTTAATTAATTTGATATTTTAATGACACTGGTCTATTTGGAACTTTAGCCTAATTTGAAAAATGCCATAAACAGTTGCTCAAATTTGTTCTCAAAATAGAACTCGAACTCGATTTTTGTGTTACAAACAGTTGATTTTAATTTACATGGGACTGTGAAGAAACATAAGAGCTATTGGCGACAAGTGAGAAGGACAACACCAGAACTGGCATTACATCTCCAAACACATCATGCCAAAGGGACTTAACGGATAGGATTGGATTGGGGTCGAGAAAGATTTAACGTGCATTAGCACCTCTAATTGGCAGGTCTTCAGTGCCACCATATTTCGAACCACAACTCAACAATTCATGGCTACAAGCTCGCGATTATAATTATTCGGCTACCCGAAATGTAAACTCGGAAAAAGAATCATTATTATTGCAGAGTTGTACTGTAGGGCTCAAATTTAAGCATTTATTCATGTAGTGTGCGTTAGCTTGGTACAAAACTTGGAAAGTAGTATATTATTATACATGTGCTTCTTACACCAGCGAATTTCTAGATACGATATTTTCAGATCAGACGTCAAAAATTCCAATGATACACATTTAACTTGCTATCTTTTGTTAATTAATCCAACTGCATTCGAACCGCTATATTACTAACCTCTATATTGCGAAATTTTTCTCTTTCTATTTTTGAAGTATTTCTGGACATTTCAAATTATTCTCTCTTTTAAGGCATTTTATGGTAGTTATAAAGTTTGTACTGTTTTATTAGGTGCCTAACTCGCCGAGAGTAATGGAATTTTAGGCGTTTCGTCAAAGAAGTGCAACCATTGTCCAGTTCACTGGAAACATCTTCGATAAATAAATGTTATAAAATAATGTATTAGAAAAAAAATGTCTTTAAAATTCATTAATTTTAATATAAAATTTTTTTAATGTTGAAAATACACAGTGTATTCCTCGACATTCTTTTTTCTTGTTTCCCTAGCAGTTTTTCTTTCTTTCCTTTGTGTGTGTGTGATAGGTAACATACATATAAAATAAATAGATATTAATATACAAAAAGGAGTGAATAATTACTTTATTAGCGCGTTTTTCACGTAGTGGAACAAAAGCACTATTAGGACGCAAATTTCGTCTTCGTTCCATATTTTGTCGTACCTTTTTCTCAGCCAATAAGCAACCAATTGATCTCGGGTTTACGGCATTGGGTCGAATTTGTGCCCTAGATGAACCGAATCATATTTAAATTTAATAATTTTTAATTTTTTTTTCTAGTACAGTACTATTTTCTGTTAGTAAAAAGTTCATTAGTTGCATTGTTGTAAAACACAACATGTGAAAAACGCGCTAAAATTACTTGGCCATCCATGCCAATGATTGATATCTTGTTTTTAATATATAGTGTTTATGAATTTAAAATTTGTTTTATGTGGTTTATAACGTATATTGAATGATGAACCTTTATATAACGAAATTTTTTTCCCCCTGGATTTAGTGACTTTGTTAAATAGAGGTTTGACTGTATTTGGAGATAATTGATATGCTTTTAATTCCTACGAGGTCCCTAAAATAAATTTAGTTTCATACTTAATTTCTCAGATTGCACATACAAATTACAATATATATATATAGCAGAGAAAGTAAAAAAAAAATCTTGCAATCATTTATTGAATTAGATTTCTTAAAGTTTAAATAGCAAAAAAAAACTTACAAATTTAATCTTAGATAAAATCTTACACTTACAAATTTTACAGTTACTGCAGTAATTGAAATTTCTAAGAAGATATTGCTTACCCCAGAGACTAAATTCTAAAAACTAACTATGACTATTCTGTGAATTAAACAAAATAAAATTTCCTAGAACGTGGAAAGTTCAAATATACAATTTTATTTCTAAATTTTTTAATGCAAACTAAGAATTTTGTTGTTTTTTTTAGCTCCTCTGAACCTTTTTAAAAAATATTTTACAAAGCAATAATCCCACGAAAAAATCGAATCTTTACAGTGATTGGATAGAAAAAAGTTTAGTAAAAGCCTAAATCAATGGAAATGATTACATTATTTTTAAATAAGACAGCATAAATGTTACGCTTTTTTTTACAACATATATCATTAACATCTGAAAAAAATATAAAAGAAAAGAAGTCAAATCAAAACTTTAAATCTCTTTCAAACTCAACTTTCATTTTAAACGAGCAGCATTATTAAAAACCTATAATTTCTTCCATAATTACAATACAGTCGACAAGTTTAACACACGAAACTGGTTATGCATTTCTAGTAGACATACATTATGCTAAGAATCATATTCCAAAAAAAGATTCAATCACATTACAAAAAGAAAAGATCAGGCATAGATATACAGGTGTCTTCTAAAAAATCAAGTTGAGATGTACCCATACACGTGCACGACACTGTCAATTTAATGCAGAATTTTTTTCCCTTCCCGAGATAAATCCAATACGTACCACTTAACAGGCGATTTCTGATGTGTTTTTCGCTTTCGTCTTTATAATCGAACATGTAAATTATTCGTATTCCCAGAACACATAAGATATACCTCTTTATGCCTTTTCGCTTCTGTTTTCTTACTTATTTCAGCCCAGTTATCAATCACGAGCCTTCCCCGTACCTTTAATCTTCTTCTCACAAATAAAAACACGGGAGTCTTTCAACGGTGACACTCAATCATCATTTGGAATGAAATGACCGGACGTGGAAGGTCAGTCAAGAAAATTACACATCGGTCATTCTGTGAGCGAAAAAAAGTTGTTATGACGACGCATGAAATACCTTCCCCCTTTTCTGAGGATGGAGCCCTAGAATTACGGAGCGTAATATGAGAGTGGTTTAGCAAAAGATCTCGCCAAATTAGGCCTAGAGATTTTTTTTTTAATGCATGAATCGAGTTTAGTAATCATCCGTTAGATCCAATAAAGTTATTTGAAAAACGGAGCTAAAAAAAGTTTTTCTTCTCGAAAACTGAGACAGGGATGAAATTAAGTAAAGATTCTCTGTAAGAGGAGGAGGGGGGGGGGGGTATTTTTTTAAAGAACTAATCGACGAGATGGGCGAATTTAAAACCATTGATTTACAAAATGTCAGTCTCCGTGAATTAAATTAACAGTTGAAACACACATATCTGAGTAATTGAGATATACTATATATATATAGCAGTAAATAATTCAAAAGAAGACTAATAAATCCCAAGCATCCTAAGATCAGACCGGAAGAACCAAGAACATGGAACCATGACAAACCAAAAAGAAATGTATCTAGCGGGGAAAACTATTATGATTTCTCGAGCTGTCACTGGTTTAGGACAGTGAAACAGGATTAAACATTGTTTTGTGAGATCTCAACCTTCTCCTGCAGCAGAAATTGTTTCTACATAATAGCTTCCAGTATAAACTAAGGCAAAAGCCTAAAACCCACGTGGGTGAATATAACAGCAATAGAATAGAAATTGCAATATTAAATTACCATAGGAATCCGGAAGAAATAGACAAATATAAATATTTATAAACAAAAATATTTGCAAGAGAGGTTAATAATGAATATAACCATAATTAACAATAATGTAAATGAGCAAAGAAACTCTAATCTTACCCGATGTATACAGATTCCACAATGTACTGACTCACTGCATCAAAAAAAAACACAGCAATACTAAGAATAAAGGCGCCATCTATGTATATTTTAGTAACAAAACTTAATATAAGCATATATTAAGAATATTATATACTATAGACTAAATATATTAAGAAATATAACAATAAAATTATATACTATAAAATAAATAGAAATGAATACTTAAAATAAAAATAATTAAATAGCTATAACTTTGATGACATATATTTATAAATAAAATTAGCTGGATAGTTATAGTCTAGGCAACTTTGAAAGAATTTTTTATAATTATTAATTCTCAATACTTCTTCAGATACTAAATCATTATTTCTTTTTATATAGTTTAGAATGATATTTCTAAAAATTGAAATGTGAAGGGTACTATTCCAATATGGCATTTTTATAACATTAAAATCAAAAGAGTCTTTTATCAAAAATATTACTTTTTAGCATATTATTTTCAACTTTTAATTCTAGATCAAGGAAATTTGCTGACTCTATATTGCAATTGGTTTTTAATAGTTTCACAGGTAGGTTGGATAATAATCAAATATAGGAGTAAAGTCAACTTTATTACTGAAAATAATTAGATCATCGATGTATCTAAAAAAGTAACAAGAGTCTGTATCAATTTTTTCATTCTCGTAATAGTGTAAATAGATATTAGCCAGACTATTACTAGCTGGGCCACCCTGTGGCAGACCTTTAATTTGTTGATAATATGAGTCATTATGAAATATGTAATTTTCTTTCAAAACAAATTGTATAATAATATTATATTTATCATAGTTTATCAATTTATTTAATGAATATTTAATATAAACATTTCTAAGTACTTTAATCATATCCTCTATATCAATAGAGTTGAATAAGTCTTCAAAATCAAAGCTATGCAAAGATTTAACACTCTTACCTTGCATATACTCAACAATATCTTTACTATTCTTTACAATAATGGAGTTTGAGATATTGTCTAGAGTGTGTTGTATAACTTTTTGCAACACCTTGCCTGGTTGTGTAATATAGGTATTAAAACCATTAGTAATAGTTCTGAATTTAATTGGACACTTATGAAATTTTGGTGTAAGAAAAATATAAGGAAATTTGATATTCTTTGTATATAAATCTAGTTTTTTATAAAAAGCTGAAATACGGTTACTGATTTCTCTATTGCTGCTATTAGATTTAATAAACGCATTATTGTTTTGAAACTGTTTGTTAAGTATAAAGTTATAAAACCATTTGCAAATGATTGCATAGTTGCCCTGAACTTTATCTACATATACAATAATGAAATCTTTTTGAAGATTTGAAATTTGTTGTTTTATATCTTTATAAGAAATATTTTTATCAGTTTTATAGTTAAGATTAAGTAACTCACTCAAAACTTTGCATTTAAACTCATTGAATGCTTCGAAAGGAAAGTTGTATTTAATTGCTATTTTTGTAATGAAGTTATTAATATCTTTAGAAATTTGTGCTTTAATAGCTTTATTATTATTAGAACGCATAATTCTAAAGCCCTTAACCATTAATTCTCTGAGAGTTTTATCTTTAATAATATTTAAATTACCAGATATGACATGTTTATGATATTCATCAATGAAATCTTCATAATTATGACAATTACATACAATATTATTATGTTGCAAATTAATAGAATTGTAGTTAAAGATGGATCTACCAATTTTCTTATTATATTTAAATGCCTTTTTAATGTTAATGTTTTTTACTGGGAAAAATTGAATATACTTCTCAAACACTTTAGTAAAGTTTACATGATTATAGGATTTATTCATGAAAAGATATATATATATATATATATCACAATCATCGCAAAGTTTCTGTTACAAAATTAAGTAATTTTTATGAAACAGTGTGTCTGAAAGGCTAAGATTAAAAAGTAAAAAAATAGAATTAAAATATATATACCTCTTGATTCATACTTTGCGGAAAGAGGGGGGAAAAAATGAAGTCAAAGAAATGTTAGCATTAGTACATTTACAAAGAAAATGAATTCATTCAAAGTTGTCGGCATGAGTTACCAGTAATGGCGAATATTAGGACCCCCCCCCCCCTGCAGAGTCAGGTTTTGGGACCCAAGCCGGATCTTACAAAGGATTGCAAAACCACAACATCAGGCTTTGGGTCCTCCTGCGATGTGAAGGTTGTGGGAGAGTACGTTACGCCACTGCGAATTACGCATTCTAAGCATGTGAGAAATCATGTTTAAAAATTGAAATTATTTTTCTATTAGATTAAAATATAAAGATACATTAAAGCAATGCTTCCCAGCTTTTTTTTGTTTTTTGTCGCGAACGGTCAACGTTTTGTAGTTTTACTGTAGCCCACTGTGGATGGGACATTGATCGTTTAAATTGTTTTGATTTAATCATTTTCATTTAATTGTATTTAAATATTCTTTCAAAATAAAATACAATTACACCACAAAATAAATATAAAGTGATTTAACAGGAAATATAAAGTTATTCCCATGAAAAGTCTCACCAACCCGAGAGAAATACACCACAGAAAATAAAATGGAAATAATTTAATGTTCCTTGGGTGGCCCGGTACCGTTTGATCCACTGCCAAGGAACTGGAGATACTTTAAGAGGAAATTTTACCAAAGAAAAATCGTAGTTAACAAATTAATTTTATAAAAAAAGAATCTGTCTTTCACACACTTCAATGAATTTCAAGTTAAGTTTTCAAATTTGGAAACCCAATTTATTAATATGCCAAATCAGAAAATAAAACCAAACAAGATTTAGTTACATTTTTCCCTTCATAGAGAGAACTCAAAAAGAATAAAATATATTTGCCTAAAATGAACATTTCAAGAAATAAAAATTGAACGAGAATAATAAAAGGCAATAAAAATATTTCATAAAAATAGTTTAATCTAAGTTAAACATTTTCCCATGCATATGGGAAACAATTACTCTTCAAAACTTTTGTACTATTTCGAAATGAGTTTTTAAAAAAAGAAAAAGAAATTAAATTCTTAAAATAGAAGGATTAAAAAAGTTTTGCTGTGAAAGTATATTGTTATTCCGGTTATTGAAACAATTTTAGAAATCCAAGCCCATAAATAACTCAACTCGAAACATAGAACATCATAACAAAGCCATAACTTCTTTCCGTTCTTAAAATAAAAGTAAAGCACCCACAAACATTTTTTTAAAATAAAAATAATTTAAGAATTGCATGGCGTAATGATTTTCAACACAGATAAATCTTACTTCAAAACAATGAGAGAAGAAAACATGCAGCAATTTTGGCAATTATAACTTAAAAGATAATTTGCAAAGACCGACTGTGCAGTCTATTTTAAAATAGAATAGTTTATATAAAAAATCAAAAATTCGTTCTTCTTTGAAGATTTTGGTTGAATGCTATTAAATAGAATCAAGACACTTGAAAATTTATATATCCACAATCTTAATTCTTTCCTCTCCCTAAAGAATCCACTTAAAAAAAAGAAAAACAATTTAAAAAAATAAACAGAAATGAACAAACAAAAATCACGAATCTATCCTTTTTTTTCTTTTTTCATATTTTCAGTTGTGGCAACAATAACATTCTGCAGACGACTGAAAAGTGGAAGGGGGGGGGGAGTTTACCTGCTATTGTTCGAGGTTAATGACAGACGAACAGGAATTAGAAGCCGACAAAAAATATTCATAACAATTCCTTTTTTTGAAAAAAAAAAAGTTATAAATGTTGAAAAGACAAGTTACTCAAAAAACAGAATTAGAGCAAAACTAAGCTGCGACTGCACAGGACGTAAAATCGTATATTCAGGATTCGATTTATTTACAGATTTGAAAAGATGCGATTGAAATTTGATAAAGTTTTGAATGATTCTGTTCAAGATTTTAAAAAGCATAACGCTTAAAAAAAAACAGTAACATAATTTTTAATATAATTCATTTATATTTTAATATTTTTTTTTACCATAGCCGAAATAAAACAGAGAAAGCTTGATATCATAACCTCGACCCAGAGTTCAATGTCAAATATAATATCAGTATAATGATGATATAATAATCAAATATAATATCAGTATGACTTATAATCTTTATAAGTCAAAAATTAAAATCAAAATTAAAGTATATGCTCGGATATGTTACGTAATCAAAATACGAATATTTTTGTTTGTTTTATTTATAAATTCGCTTCCACGAGGATTTTTCAATTTTTTAATTATTTTTGGGATTTTTAAAAAGACATTGTGTGTGTGTCTTGGACACCATATTCAACACACAGTAATTTAATTTTTTTGCATCAACAGTTTTTAGTCCATGCGCACAGAAAACTTAGCAAGATTATTTCGATTTGTTGTGAAAAAGAAAATTAAAAATTTCATAAAAACCGACGGTGTTAATTTATATAATTTTATGCATATTACTTAACAAATTATATTAACTCAGAAATAGAAACTGCACGTTTTAAAATCAAATAGTTCGGCAAGTCTCATTCCGATGAACTTAAGTCCATCGTGCGGATCTTTGGGAGTTATTGCACGCGAAATTGAAGTGAATTCCTAAAATTCGCGCTATGTATGTGAAAGTTAATAAACATTAATCAACAATTCGTTTTAAATCTAGCAAAACGTATATTCAAAACGAAGCATTTTATAGGTCATTTTTGGCAAAATTATTATTCTGACCTTAATCATAACTGTTAAAAATTGTATGAAGTTAAATAAAAATCATTTTCCAAGTTTGCAACGCACTAATATTTTACATTATCTAAATGAACTTTCCCTAAAATACAGTTGTAACCTTTTGTTGCTAAACTTACATCTAGTTTAAAAAGAAGTCTTTTAAAACATACCGAATAAATATCGTAACTTTAAAACACGATCAAGGGACGAGAACGACATTAGTGTGTGAGCCGGCTCAACTCTCGAAACTTGCATATTACGCTAACGGGAAGTTGAGTTTTGGCATCAGCCTCTCTACACGGAGGGTCCTAGCTCAAGGACTCAAAACCCGCCACTCGAAAATAGCAGCCACGAGTTCGTAACCATTAACCACTAGGCAACTGCGCCCACAAATTTGAACAGCAATTAAATGACTAAGTCCACACTCCCTGTGCTCCATTCCCTTCTGCACATCCGCATCGTGCTGGACATAGTCTGCTAATTTAAATTATTCATTGAGTTGTATTTCTTATAGCTTCTTTCGAACGAATGTTCGGTAGAAATAAATGGCTGAATTAAGTAAAATTTACGCGTATTTGATTGTCATGTGTATTAATTCTACCCCACCCCAAATCAGCAACATCTTGGCAACTAAGACTTTGCAGACACGGCTCTTCATATTTGAGAACCATTTCATGGTGGCACCCTCTAGTGGCGGGTTTCGATACCAAATGTGGACGCTTGAATTAATTTTAATTCAAGCTCTCGTCGGGTGAGTGAGTGAATATTAACGTCGAACTGTTCAGCTACACGAGGGCTTTTGGCGACGGAACGCCAAAACCTGAGCTGGCACCCCCATCAACGGGAGGATGTTTGAACTCTCGACAGATTTAACGTGCATCGCTCCCCTACACGGCGAGTGTTCAGTGGTACTGGGCTCGAACTCATGACACGCTAGCCATGATCCGATACTTTGACCACTTGGCTACCGCGGCCCAAGCTCTCGTCGGATGCTGCATATTGTCGAGAGTACCAGCGCCAAATTGATACTCAAGGTATCTTTTTCATGCCACATAATCATATGATATGTGTTCCTATGATTTTCGCATCCAGAAAATTTATTTACTCCAGCCGGGATCGAACCCACAACCTACGGCTTACGACGCAGGCAAGCTACCTCTATGCCACCGAGTTGACCATATGTATTGTGTAATACACGTTTCGATATGTATTAAAAAATCTATTGAAAATTTGACCGATGAATTGCAAACAGCATAGAATAATTACAGTAAAAGTGAAGTGAAAAAATAACGATTTTTTACATGGAAGTCCAGCCAAAAAAAAAAAAAGTATTCTACTTTAAAAAGGGAAGAAAAAAAAGCACACATTTTTTTTTTATGTATACTCAGAATCCAATCTAAATTACGTCAATTCTACAGAATCAAAAGATCATTAAAATGAGTGCACCACACACAAGCACAGCACACCTCACCCACAATAGATAGTTATTTACGGAAAAATATTCTGTTGTCTGCATAGCACATTCACAAAAGACAATTGTCAGAAATACAGTCTCCAAGGTTCCAAGAAAAAAATTAAGTG
The DNA here is from genome assembly GCA_019973975.1 of Trichonephila clavata. Lineage (NCBI taxonomy): Eukaryota > Metazoa > Arthropoda > Arachnida > Araneae > Nephilidae > Trichonephila > Trichonephila clavata. The sequence continues at coordinate 164,390 of BMAO01006138.1, read as the reverse complement.
TCTCATACAACATTTTTCAGTAGTAGTAGTAGCAGTAGTTATAATACTAATAAATATCAACAATTATTATTCTTCACAAGACCTTGAAATAAACATATGCCAAATACAAAACATTAGCTTCTGCGACTCCATTCTTTATAGAACAGCACAAGAAGAGTTCTATTTGACTCTGTTATTCTTTATTTTGTGAAAACCAATTATTTAAAAGTAAAAGAAAGACCAAAATAAAAGGAGAAAAAAAAAGGGGAGGGGGGACGTCAACTCTTGACTAGTTTGAACAAAACGTGCTCGCCAAACGGACTCCTGGATTTTCTTTTCACGAAAAAAGAAAGAATTTTTTTTTAGATCATGGCACTCGTTTATGCACCATCACGTTTCTAAAACAAAACAATCGAACAGCCCATTGAATCACTAGATTGAGTTGTTGTCGTTTTCTTTGGAGTCCCTCTTAACTGCCATACTGAAGGGGGGAAAGAAAAAGAAGAAAGTCGATATTTTTTTAAAAAAATAATAATAATAAAGTAACAGTGATGATTTTAGTTCCAGAGAATTTTGCCTTTCACACAACTAAACTCTTCAGCATATTATGTCATTAAATCCGCATTAGTTGAACCAAAAGAATTTTTCCAGTGACAAAACTATTTTAATCTTAATTTTTTTTCTTTTATATTATTCCAATTTTGTTGTTGTTGTTATTCAAATAGCAAATTGGAATGGAATAAAATTTCAGCAGTAAACAAATGCAATAAATTATTTTGGAATGCAGTTTTATCGTTTGGCGCTGAAGGGCTTTAAACCTGCCCAGAGATTCCCCCCCCCCCCGGTTATAAAAACACTTTTGAATCATAAAACATAAAGGCTAAGAAAGTTTTGTCGGACCTGGAAAAGGGAGAATAATAATTGTTTCAAAGATTTATTAATTCAAGACATGAAAAAAAAAGAGAAAGAAAAAGGAGGGGGGGGGCACTAATATGAACCTATTCTTTTTTGGTAATAAATAGAGGTATAAAAGGAATAGAACTCGGGGCGAAATGCAAATTACCGAATTATCACCAACACCTGTTGCTCTAATGCATTTTTTTGACCTCTCCCCTTTCATGATATAAAATGAGCCGGTTATGGATGATTTGAATATTTAAAATGGAAATATATAATAAAAGATAAACATCAAATTATGAATTGTGCAGAGTTGAGAATTTTAAGATATATATTTTAAGTTTTATTAGAAAATTAAATTTTTTCCGTTATGATCAGAAGTTTTTCTTTCTTTTAAATTTATACTACTGGTAATCGAATATGATATACAAATTTTAACGAACAAAAATGTCCCGAACACATTTTAAATCAGATTTAGAAAATTCTTTACCTAGAAGCTCCATGTTGAAAGATAGATTTTATACTCATAAAATTAGGGAGGGGGGGGGGGCATTAGAGCTAACTTCAGATGAGGGTTTGCCAAGAAATAGGACATCACCCAAACTTTCCGGGTCTTAAAATGGTGTTTTGACAACACAAGCATTAGTTTGAGACTCATAATTTCGAAAACGGTCAAAGTATACATTTCACACACAGTCATTATAAATGGGAATTTTTTAAGATATTTACGTTCCATTCTTTTTTTCATTCCAAAAAACAATGCTAAACATTTATTTTTAAAATATTAGTAGATCTTGTTTCGATGCATGGAGAGAAATTAACTTCGGTTTTAAGACACCAGATTACTTTTTAAAACACGAATAAATGTTAAGCAGTTCCATGAAGAAATCAAATCTTAATTACAAAATTTATATTGATGGTAATTTTATACAGAAGAATTAGAACTTCTAATAGATTGGGAAGATGATATATAACGTCTCGGTCTGATATAGACTGATATCTTTATAAGTACCTATATTGAATATACATTTTAATTAAGCTTCTAACTAAGAAAATAAACAAATTGTAGTCAAAGAGGAAGGTTCCTAATTTGCATAATACATAAATAACACAACAAAGCATCTACTCTTCTGCAGTTGTTAACTTTTTTCTATTAGAATACACCCTCCTTTCCAAACAATTTCTACCAATTATTCCGCAATACCACGCCAACGTGAAAACTGGGGCACGACAGATTTAACATGAATCAGCCCCTTTACAAGGCGAGTGTTCAATGAGTGGCACCAGGACTCGAACTCACAACTGTTTGTGACCATGCCCGACCGGCTACCAACGCAATGCCCTGCTCCTGATGTGATGGTATATGCAGCCATTGGGTGCACGACCACTTGTTTGCGTGGTCGGTAATTTGAACGGCTAAGCGTTACATTTCTCGGATGTTCAGCTCGATGGCTAATACTCGATCCCCAAAACCTCGAAAATGTCATCCTTCAACAAGATCATGCAAATCCACACGATGCCCATAGTGATGATATATCTCAATACAAAGGATATTAGATTGTTATCCAGGTCAGCACGTTCCCCAGATCTTTTACCCGTGAAAAACATTTCGTCATGAGTTACTGAGAGATTGGACTATCACTGCTGTCCAGTAGAGCACACAAATATTTTTCAAGGGGGTCCATGGTCGAAAGTCCAACAACTCGTATCATGCCTCAAGACAACACCAATTGATTCTTCTGATTTTTTTCGATTTTGTTAACAAAAAAACAGTAAAAAATAAATTATTGAATTAATAATTTGCATTAATTAATAACATAAATTGCTAATTACAAGTGCTTAGAGAAATTTTAATTATATATATATATATAGGATTATCATCAATCGAAAAAAAATCAAGGGCTTTGGGGGTGTCCGGACCCCTAGGACTCCCTTTGTGTGCGCCATTCACTGCCATTGACAAAGTGTGGCATGAACTTGCATGAAATAACTTGCCCATATTTGTCACCCAAATCCAATTCGACTCAATGTTCAATGAGTTAAAACAATTTTAGCCACCAAAAACGGATGATGTGTGAATCAATTTCAGTTTTTTGTAACACTCAAATATATTTATAAATTACATCATGTTTTCTTCTTACTACGCTATGTACCTATGTACATACAATAAATAAAGTTATGTAATTTGCTTCCCTTCTTCCTGTTGTAATTTTAATGGTCAGCAGTGTACATCACTGGTGGCAAACCCAATGATGATTAACCAATGAAAAGAACATTTTCACCTTTTAAAAGCTCCCCGTCCCCCTTTTAGTACACTAAAGAGGATATTTGAGACAAACTCATCAAATTTAACCGTGCTTCCGTTTCATACATCCACCCTCGCTTTTTGGTAATGCTCACGCAAGGCCGACTTATTTGAGTGGGTGTATGATTGATCATATCAGCATCATTAGCATTTAAGCAAGTCAAAGTTTGAGAGAAAATATTATTCTTATTTTAATAAAACGTGAGCAGTATGAGATAAAAACATCTGTCACACTAGTGGTTAGCATAATTTAGTAAGAAATAAAAAAATTAAAAATTTTGCTCTCACCTTTATCTAGGGGGAAAAACTATAGAATAAAAATAGTCAGTGAACGTATTTTAAAATATAAAAGGAATTTTTTGAAATGATCACTTCGTACAAGTGCGTGATATATTAAAAACTTTTAAATATAACAATATAAAAATATCGATAATGATTTAAATGCTATTGAAATATTAAAATTTGCATAAGCGTATAATTAAAATACTTACGCCTGCTGAAGATTATTTCACGTGCTAAAATTAAAACTGAGTAAATAGTTTTTTTTTTTAATGGAAATATATAATTCACAAGAACAGGGAGGAAGAACTCTCGCCAATCCAAAGTTTCCTTATATAAAATATTCAATATTTATTACGAGGATCTTCACATATTTCTGTGCTCTGGTGTTTTGAGAGTAGTACCATTACAAATTTATCATAACAAACCAAAAAAAAATTCTTTATTTATGAGAATTTTAAATATTTAAATTACAAAATAATTTTCTTTTGTAAGAAAAATTGACATCTCCGAACTAAATTAAAAATACAATCTTCTCCAATTATTTGAAAATCGTAATTTTACTTCACCGTATTGGTGTTTGCAACGCACTCTGAATGTATAACCCTACTTAAAATTCGCTTCATCACTAAAAAGGTAACTATTTTCTAGCAATTACTTATTCACTTCACTTCAGCGAATTTAAATGCACACAAGTTCATTTATTAAAGAAGCTGTCAAAGATAATTACACCAAAATAAATAAATCTTTGTCTTTCTTATCTACGAACATTACGATGCGATAACGGAACATAAGATTTCGCACATCGATTTCTTATTCGATCCAAGTCACTCCAGAACAATGGGGAAAGAACGATTATTTTTAGAACAATCAAACAATAGAAAAGAAAAAAATAGGCGCGAAAAGTTAGAAGCCAAACTCGCCAAACGCGGCGATCTGAGTGCCAAGTTGTTGCATTCCACTTAAACGGATGACACAAACTAAGCTGTCTTTTACAAGAGGGGGAGGGCAGCGTTTCTTTTTTGCAACAACTGGGGGGTATGAATGAAAGGGGGGAGGTCCTGACCGCCTGCGGTTCTTTTTTTCATGCGACCTGTCCCTGCGGCATAAAGGCGCCAACAACATTCCTCTCTTTTCTTACATTTCAATGAATGCATCAGAATGGAGCGAGTTTTTATAAAGAGCCGCGCATCGATGATAAAGTAATCATTGTCGGTAATGTATCAATTTGTGGATCTACAAACCACGAAGTTAATATTGGAGTTCTGGAAGAATTAAAGGGAAATAGCGCGAGTTCTTTTGGCGGTTCAGCCTCTAGTAATTGTTCGAAGAATATTTATTAGTGGTTAAAAGTTAAAATAACTTAGTTTACCTGTAATAGAAATAGTCTTTGTGAATAAAGCAATGGAAATTTTATTTGAGTAATAATAAGAAAAAAATAACGCTAGAAAAGTTTATTCTTGTACATTGTAATAATAATGCGTAAAAATCATTATTAGGCAGGGAACAATATGCGAAATAATCAAGGTGATTATTAAAAATAAAATTTTTCTTTTAAAAGTAACAAGGCGGAGTTCCCTCCCCCTCCTGACGTCTGCCGACGTCCAACCCCATTATAAAACTGCTTATACTCATTGCTAAAATTGTAAAACTAATTTACATGCCTGTTGTAGTTCTACAATTTGTAACCATACTATTGAACAAGATTTGCTACCTTTTTATTATTTTTCTCGTGTACGAGATAGATAAATAAATGTATTATATAGGAAAAACTTTCCTATATATAGAGATTATCTTGAATTTTATTATCACATCGTAATTAGTATTGATTCTGTACTATAAAGTATTACAAACATATCTTTCGTTGCCTATATATGATTGTGAGTGAGGTTTTTAAACAACTAACTATGAATCTCCAAGTTTTTACAACAATATGCAAGGATATAATGGAGCATGTACATATATACTTCGGGCGTCACACTAAATGTTTCTTTTCGGATAGATACTAAAAAACCAATGTTTACAATACCCTAATTTCAAACATCTGCTAAGCGTAACTTTTGAACATAACAGATGCTATTTCTTCAGTACCTAATGGCATGTGAAAAGACCTTTCTTCCACATTTTATGCAACTAACTGATACTGCTAAGTGTAATAATAATTAATTAAATAAATCTTATAATAACTTTTGTGATAACTGTAAGATAAAGGAGAAATATGACACAATTAAAAACGTTGTGTATTTATATTTTTAAGTCCCCCCCCCCAGTGGAATAAAAATCGATTTTGATGGATGAAAAAAAAACTTGTTTTTACAATTATTTGAATTAAGAAACAGGCATCTCTTTTAGGTGGAAATTTCTCACAGCATAATCATGGAAAAGACTCTATTCTTATATTAAATTCACAAACATCAAACAATGTCGTGTTATAATATAGTTTAGAGAGTGTTTGTTTTGAGATGGAGTATCAAATTTAGCAGCAATTTAAAATGTGTCATATATATTTTCTATGGAAAAATAAAGATTTAATATACATGATAGCTCTGCCAAAAAAAACCCCTAAATTATATAGATTTATATATTTTAAAGAAATTAATCAAAAAAATCAACCAAACTATTATCTTTTTATCATATCATTAATTATTCAATAGCGCGTTTAATTACATTTTTCTGAATTTTTAGAAGATAAGTAGCAACACAAAATTCCATCAGAGAAAAAAAAAACAATATTAATCAAATTAAAACTTCCATTTATGATTTATTATAATTTAGCATCTCATTTTTTTTTATTAGGGAACATATATGTAATTTCTTCCATATAGAATTTTTGTACAAGAATATATTCGTACCAAATTCGTATATAAAATAACTTGCCATTTTTTCCTCTTTCAAATATAAGTACACGAAATGCATCAAATAATAATGCTTTGGTAAAATAACTTATCTTTATGCTCCTTCATTAGGTAACTTTTTTTTTTAATAATTGTGAACCTCGTTATAAGAATCTTTTCCCACGCAAACGATTTGCTTTCTGACAAACTCTACAAAAGCCAAACGATTTTCAAAGACAAAAAAAAATCTTCTGATAAGAATAACAACAAAAATTAATTCCTTTGTCTTAATGACTGTGCGTGGTACAAAAAGAGAAATTCAAGCTATTTAATGCCTCAGTCAATTGTAACAGTCCGAAGTTTATGATCGGAATGAAGTCAATTTTATTGCGGACGAGTTTGGTTTACAACTTCTTTCGGCTCAGCGGTGTGTTAAAGGCGGAACGCTTTGGTGAGATTTTAATGATTCAGATAGTAAAAAATAAAGAAAATGAAATTCGCAGAGAGCGTTTGCTTTTATAAACGTGGAAGGTCAGGTCTTTGGTTCAGGGTTGTTCTCTCAATTGCAAACTTGGCAGAGAGATAGTCACGCTAGATACGCTTGTAAATTCATCATTTACTAGTTTATTACATAATTATTAAATATTGTCGTCTTCTCTGATACAATGTAAAACAAGCAAGCCTTAAGAGTATCTATTGATGCATATCTTTATTGGTAAGTGTTTCTAAGCGTAAAAGACTCGGCGGGATTTCTCAAAGGAATCGCTTAGTTGCTCAAAAAGATAACATGAGAAAAATTGGTTAGACTCTCACCTCGTTCAAAGCACGAGTTAAAAATAAATTTCACCATAAAAAACTACAATGCTTTTGTACAGATAAATTGAAACAATATTTAAGTGTGGACATAATTATGGGGCACCTCATCATTATCAGTGGCTTACACAAACATCTGAGGGGTTACATACAAAAGGGAAGGGGGGGGTACATACAAAAAGCACGTAGATACAAGCGCCAAGGGGTATTCTCAAGGACAAAATTAAAAGTTAGTTAATGTATGGGGATTGAACCCCCAACCAGCTTGTGTACGCCCCACTGATCATTTTAAGTTATTCATGGCAACAAAACTCCAAAATCGAAAAGGGCATGCAGACACATTGCGGAACATAACATTTAGAATTTGATGTATCTGTTACGCACGAATTTTCAGTTATTTGAAGTTCACTGCCGAAATCAGGGGTGGTAAGTGGTCCACCTTGAATTTTGCGGCCCACGCGATTCATTGCAGCTTTACAAAATACGATTATTTGGTGCAATATTTTTGATTTTGGAGTATTTTTTAACAAATAAATTTCATAACTGTTTCGATTTTATAACATTGCTTCTGTTACTGCGAAACTTTTTTTTCTTTCGAAATTTAAATTTATGAGACTTAAATCGAGTTTGAATTTAACGGACGAAAACTGAGTTTTAAATTTTCCTTCCAATAAATGTTTGTAATGGATCCAAATATATTATAAAGATATATATTTTTATACGCGGCCCGCGGGATTATAATGTTTTTCCGAAGTGATCCACGAAGTTATTTGGTTTGGCCGAAAACTTTATCATTGTGAATGAATGCACATGTGTATTTATTTCACAGGCACATTTCTCGGTAATATGATAATCTTTCAAATTTTATAGATAATTAACTTTAAGGTACAAAATATACACTTAAAATTTTAATGAAATAATTTACGACTTTAAAAATGCATAATAAATTGCACGATTGTAAAAAAAAATAATAATGTAACGTATTCATATATTTACTTTGAAAGTGAAAATGGACTTAGCAAAATTGATTTAATGCTCACAAAAAATAATTTTGTTACATATAAATTAAATTAATAAAAGATTAACCTTTGATGTAGTTAGTGTAAAATACTTTTTACAACTTAAAATACACCGAAAATAATATTGGTAAAAGTGTAACACTTTTATTCATTGATAAAATAGAAATATAATAACCATTTACACAAGGAAAAGAATACGGAAAAAATACTTCTCTCATTTCTATTTTTTTTTTAAATATATTTAAATTAATACATACACGCCGTTTTTTTTATGTTTCTCTCTTTTCAATAGTATTAAAATCACTGGGTGCTTTTTAACAAAAAGCTTCATGCTAACAGCTGTATCTGGAATGACTCAATGGAAGTAACATTACCACTACGAAAATATATAGCCTCGTCTAGAGAGACCTTCCAATCTCATCGTAATGGCGTAAACTGCTAAAAGCCTCATGGTTCTTTCAGATTTAGTCCCGAATAATTCAAGTTCTTGGAATTCCTACAGCCACTGATTTACTGAAGTTCTAACACATGCATTCGATCAATCCTAGAACCGTGAGAGGGAACATTCTACCGTCGAACAAATGGGTCCTGACAATGACAAAGGTAAGTCCTACAGGTGTTAAGATGGCCCAGCCTTTCCGAGTCCAGCACAGACGTTTGAATAGGTCTAGCTCAAAGGTGTAAAATTATGGCCAGTGTCTCACGCAATTCAAAACTGTTCTAAAATTTGGGGGAAAGGAGAGGGGGCGATAAAACTTACCCATTGAAATAGAAAAATTATAACATCGAAATACTCAATGAGCAAACTATCTGGATTGCAACAGATTTTAAAACAGCTTTGTGTAAAAATGTTTTTAAAAAAAATATGTTATGGGTCTATATGTTAGGTTCTGCATAAGTAAAAATGCCATATAAGTTTTAATATTTTTTTCTGCATATGGAAAATAGTTATGATAATTCATATCAGAGGCGTATACAATATTACTTTCATGGGGGGGGGGGTATAATTTAAAAACACCCAGGCATAATTTTTACCTTAAAAATTTAAAATCTCTTCGTCTTCTGACTACCGCCACCCCTTGTGCACGTCACTGATTTACACATAAGAGTTTTTAAAAAATAAATTAAAAATTGAAACCATCCTTAGTAAATATGCCTATTTTCTTCCATACTTATAATAAGAAGTATTACTGAGTTACAATTTAATTTCTTCATTGGAATTTCCGTATAAAATATTTTTCAAATAATATTATTTTTCAGTCTATTGTGTTTGTTAATAAATTACACTGGACCACGCACACACAATAAAAATTTGTTGGCTACTGGTCTTACATGCTTAGAAGTATTTCTATCCAGTGAGTAAGTAAGTGAATAGTGAGTGAATATTTACGTAGCACTGTTCAGCTATACACGAGGGCTTTTGGCGACGGACCTCGTAATTTTGTGTCATGTAGTATTTCTATCCAACGAATACTAATGTAGGCAACATAAGGAACCTATTCAATATCCAAGAACGAGTTTTCTTTGAAATAGAAAATAATCCAGAAGAAAAATATGAGTTAAAACTGATTAATCAGGGCCCATATAGTTTACTATTAAATGAATTGTATCCAAAAAAGTTCAAAAGCAGAACATAATATAATGGGCTACAATCATGTGCCTGCAATCACGTGTCTCCAGTTAATAAGTTCGTAAATTCATGTGACGTCATCGCCACATGATAGCTGTGATCACGTGTTTCCAACCATGCGCTTCATTGTTGCCAACTTTGGATTTTTGCAGAAACTTTATTATAAAAATAAAAGATTTGTCAACAATAATAATGTACATAGGTAAGCAAAATGCAACTAATTTTAAAAGCAATGCATAACATAAGATTTTTTAAAATTAATTTCGAAAAACGCTTTGAAGATTGAGAGTTTCAACACTTGTGAACATTTTCAACCAATAATCATATCTGAATTGTTATCTAAACCTTACAAGTAGAAGTCTAATGTTAGTTTTGAATTCAATGGAGCACAAGTGATTGCATTTATCATGTGAATGTCCTGGATTTAGTCCATTTCTCTGAAGGGGATCTAAAATTAATACAATGACTAACCAACAAATGTGTATAAGCAAGGCAAACCAAACGAAGAGAATAACTGGTATAAGAAAATCAAATTCGTCGCTTTTGGTGCGGGAAGTAAATTTCTCCAAAAGGCCGCGAATAAATAGATTCTTAGAAAAGAATCTACCATCGTTTTTGACACGTCATCATGCCTTCATTAGCGTGAAAACTCTCCAGAAAGCGATAGGCTATTTCCGTTCTCTACCGTGAGAGATAGCCTGAGGGCCACTTGGCCCAATTTACCGAGCATCAACGCTAATCGCTCACTTCTCTGCTCTCCCATTCCACAAAACAGAGCTCTTTTTGTCCACAGATTGGGCAAGATTTAGTGTTTCTTTCACTCCTACTGATTGGAGGAGGATATCCTGATGGGTTGATGAGGCCAATAAATCGGCTCTCCTATCAGACGAGAGTCATTTTAATGGTCTTGACGCAGCCACCAGTTAGTCCAAGGGTTCTCCTAGCTAAAAAGTTTTTGGGGATATAATCAGATTGAGTTAGAAAAAGAATAAATATACTTTCCAGTTTTACGCAGGAGGGGGCTATGTAGATAGTTCTAGGGAGTGAGAGAATTCCGAATAAATAAAAAAAAAAAACCCTAAAGAGGAATCAAGAGGAGCTGTTAGTTTGTACTCAAGTCTCGTATTTCTGTGCTGGTGAACATACAGTTGATATCTTTTCAACGTTCTTGTTAAAATAGAGCGTACTTATATGGATATAATTCTTTTTCATTTTTAAAAAGATATTTTTGTAAAATAAGATAGTATTTATATAAATTTATATATATATATATATATAGATACTTAAAAAAGGAAGGATAATATCTGTGGTTTCATTAAGTATAATTAAAGAAATTGAATTAAGAAAATAACTTTTGCAGCGTACTTCTAGTGGTATCATTTAGAACGTAGGTAGTCCCTTTAAGAAATTTAACGCTCACAAATTATTAATAACCTTATGACATCCCCAATAGCTATTAAGTTTAATTCTAATTTGATTAATAATCAAAAATTTTCAATGATGCATCATTGTACTTCATAATCAGAATAAGTTTGGATAAATAATTTATAAACAAACAATTCATAAATAAGATATTCATATTATCCAAAAATCATCTTTGATTTTTTTTTTGACTTAGTTAGAAGGTTTTATGAAGAATTAACAAGAAGTTTTTCTAAGGTATCTCAATTTCATTTAAATATATTACAAATATTTACTAGAAAACCGCTTTACAACTTTTTATTCAGTTTGTTCGTATAATTACAACTCTTTTCTGTTTGGTTTCAACAGCTTCAGTTGAAGTGTGTTGCCACTCACTTCAAACAAACTTCGAGGTGGTTGTTGCTGGGGCACTTAGCTCTGTCGGGCTTTAATTTTAATCTCTTGTCTTTACGTAAAGATGGCTGTGAAAAGTCTTTAACTTGCCCAGTGGTAATAAAAATTAATTAAAACAGAAAATCTATTTCCTGTAGAGATTTGCTTGGGTATTTTAAAAGAAATTAAAAAAATAAAAGTGCAGTTATAACATAAATATAATTGAAATCAGAATAGTAGCAGGGGGGACGGGCCAAGCGAACCCGAAAAAGAAGTCTGCAGGAATTGTACAATATAAGTAACTTTCTTACCATAGATGGCGCAACAGCAACAACGCTATTTATAGAAGCTTTTAAAAATGCACATACATTTTGGAATAATTTGGACAATGTTATCACCTAATACATATCAAGTAATGCATTATTTATTACAGGACATCCTGCACAGTAAATGTTTTAATATCCATGCTATTTTCAATTATTAGTAAAATTAATGGTGTTAACTATGCAAAATTCACTCCCATGGCCATGTACCATGACGGTATAAAAAATGAAAAACGGTAAAGCCAGTAAAACGTAAGCAAGGCACGAACACCATTTATCACAGTACGAAGAATTGATTGCTCACGTGTGGACGAAATCTTGATATAGAAATAATTCCCGGTATTTTTTTTTCACTATTACTTACAGACGGTTGAGTGGAAGCCTTAATTTTAAGTATGTTTTGTGTACATTTTGTTTTTCCTTTTTCACATTTTTTTTACCGACACTTCCTTTTCCAGTTGTTTGTAGAATTTCACCTTTTTTCCCCTTCGGTTAATAACTAGTTACTGCACACTGAAGAGGTTCGCATGGCCTGTCTAGGCAAAAAAAAAAAAACTACCCTACACATCATCGAACAACACCAGCAAAAAACACACAATCCCGAGTTTTGCGAAATAACACAAAACACAAGCTGTCACTGATTTTTAAAGCAAAAACCTAGAAACGTGGAAGAGAAAGAACAGAAGAAAAATGCCTCAACACAATAAACAAGAGAAGCAAAATAAGTTTATGAAAACCGGGGACTATTAACTTCGGAAAGTTTGGAAGTAAGCACTCTTTGTTCAAGAAAACTCAATTTTTGTTCGTTTTTTCCCCCTTTCTTAATTTTTTTTCTTCTTTTTAGCGTTTACCCCGAGATTCTCACGGAAAATTAGCATTCTATTTTTTTATTTTATTCTTCGTCTTACAGAAGAAGCAGAAAAGAAAAAAGAACTTTGGTTGGCCGCGTTGATATTGTGAAGTGCAAATGCACACTTTTTGGAAATAGAGAGAAGAAAAAGAAATTGTAAACAAAATGCAAGAAATAGAAAACCAATTACTAGAAAATGGCTTTGACGCCTCCTTTTTTTATAAGTCGTTAAAATTGTAGGGTGCCAGAAATGGCTTAGAATACAAACGACTGCAGAGCAAACGCCGTAGGGAATTTTAAACCAATCTTTAGAATTGAATTTTATCGCTCAAAGCTACGTTATATATCACTCCCAGTCACTGTAGAATTATTCTAAAGGCATTCAACTTTAATCGAAAATTAATTATACTAAATCACATATATATAAATCAACATATTTTCTCTACAACGTCTATGAATTAATGTTTTGCTCAAAGAGTAAAATTGATCGCTTTTGTTTAGAAATTACGATTTTCCATAATTCAAAATACCATTAGAATATTTGGAATCTGAAAATAGAATTGCTTAAAATTGTTACAAGTCTTCTAGATGCAAATTTGATATTTATCAAAAGAAATATAACCATTTCTTACACTTTTACGAAGTATCAGTAATTATGAACAAGTCCGCAGTTAAACTGGACGAAAATACTTTAATTAGTTTAAGAAAGAATAATGGAATTAATTTAAAAGGTATTCAATCAATCAATTCATAAGTTAAAAGGAATGCATAAGTTTTACATATAATATATATAATTGATGTTTGTAATTAAAGGTAAATACTGTTAAAAAGTGAATTAAAGTACCTCTACCGTATTCACACTATAATTTATACAATGATGAAAAATGGATATTTTATTATGTTTTGCATAAATTATACCTCAAGACGTGCATGAATACAGGAAAACAATAATAAACAAATAAAAAAATTCTAAGATATCGAATTTATCTGAAATTCTGATTTTTCGCTTTATCTTAAAACGATTGTTCACAGACCTAAAAATAAAAATAATTGTTTCCAATTCAATAAATACTTGATAATTAACCGTTAAAAACATTTATTATCCTAATTATCTTTAGTGCTAGATGCATCCTACGCAATGTGAAATAGTTATCTTTCTTTTTCTAAAAATAGTTGTAACAAAACATGTGGCACTTTTAACAAAGCTTGCCATTCTAAAAAAAGAAAAAGTAACAGAAAAATAAAGATATAATTGTTTTTGATTCAATATAAAATGAATATTGTAAAAATACGCATTACACAAATGAAATAATATACTTAAGTTTACGACAGCAACAATCACCTAGAGATGTTGTTGTCATGTCCTTAAAGTTGCCAGAGCCTGTGAGACACACAGGTTGGACTTCTTAACGATAGATGGCGACACCACCTATCTCCACCTCCACAATTTATGCAGGGAACTGGAGGGGAGGGAAATATTCTCCAGCCAGCCCCCTGCACTCGTGGTTTCTGCTGCGGCCGCCCACAAGACTTTCGGACCCACTGATTTAACGAGCACGTACTCGGTGGTATTTGGTGGCATCGGGCATCGAATCCAGGCCCTTCGGTTTGAAGTCCGATGCTCTAACCACTAGGCTACCCACGGCCCCGTCACCTAGAGATAGTTACTGCATGTGCAAATGCGAAGGACATTCTACTGAGCCCAGGGTGCCCCCCTCCCTGTATAATTTTGTGGCTCTCGAGATTCATTACAAATTTACAAAAAACGATTATTTTGTGCATTATTTTTTTTAGTGTAGTGTTTTGTAACAAATCTGAAATCAAATATGAAATTTATAGAACTTAAATAGAGCCTAAACAGACTTGCAAAATCTAAGTGAAAGTATTGAGAAACAAATATCTCACTAATTAAATAAGCCGGCTGGGTGGAGTGGTTGGTTTGTCGCTATCCTTCTGCACCTAAGGTTGCAGGTTCGACACCGGCCCAAGTCGGTGGATTTTCATGATGTAGAAAATAGACAGCGGCCATGTCGTATGATTATGCGGCATGTAAAAGATCCCTAGAGTGTCTGTTTGGCTTGGATACTCTCGGCAAAAAAAAAAAAAAATCCTTGCACAGGTTCGCATCGTCAAGAGGTCAGGTGCCTCCCTCTGTGGAGGAAACTGGGCGTCAAAATTGCTTGCTGTAATTGGTATCGCCTATATGGTGCAGCACTAAAAATTGATACCAGCTCCTGGGGTATGTACTAGGTCTGCAAAGGTTTAAAATACCAATGCGCAGCCCCATTAGGAAAAAAACTAATTAAATAAACTAAACATTATTTGATCATTGCATTATTATTATATCTATGCTTGCATATCTGAAAAATAATGAAAACAATAATAGTTCATTCTGTTTTAAATTTTCACTCCAAAAATTGTTTTTTATGGGTCCAAATCTAATTACAAGATATATATTTTTTATATGCGGCCCACGGGATTGTTACGTTTTTCCGAAGTGGCCCGCAAGGTCATTTGGGTTGGTCACCCATGTACTGAGCTTTTCTATTAAATGTGATATTCAAAATGCGCACTTTTTTCCAAGTGTGCTGAAACTTTTACAGTGGCCTCAAGTATTGTTAGCCAGAAACGTTAAAAGCAATGTATCATTAGTCAAAAATCTAACCGAAAGCAAAAAAGGATTTATATTTTTACCGTAACTTTCCCCCTCGTAAATCGCCATATACTGACCGCGCGCGCGATCCATTTAACCACCGAAACATTTCGAAGATACGTTCCCAAGAATTGATGGCGGCAAAATATTATATCCTTTGAGAAAGTGAGTCTTTTTACAATTCACGTCAGATCCATTGACAGTTTAACTATTCTGGACTATGCGCGTGATTGAACGCTCTGCAGCAAAATTTTGTGCAAATACAGTAAAGGAGGGTTCACATAAATCATTCACTTTCAGACAATCCACCACAGGGAGGGGGATAAAAGAACCCTACCCATCCGAACAAGCCATCTACCATTCCGTGAGATTCGTTGAATTCTGAATCCCTCCATCTCTTTCAGAGAACCGCGACTATTGATTGAAACGCTCTGCCAAAAAGGGGTTATGGAATTTTTTTTTCTTGGCGGCTTTTTTTTGTGTTTAATGACCAGGTATAGCAGAGAGTTGTGTCAAAAGTTCCGATTCAGGATATTCTCGAATTACCACTGAAGAAACACAAAAGGAGTGGGGAACGAGACTTACAAGTGGATAGACAGCACCCAATAGGGGCCAGTTGACTATTATTAGAATTGTTAAGATTATGGACAGAAGAGTTGGCATGAGTTGGGGTTTACGATACGGCTTACTGAAAAGGATTTAGCTCTTAGCTTTGTGAAAAAAAAGTAGAATGTCACCATCCAAGCGAGATAATCGCTAAAAATGCATTTTGAATGAATTGTACAGAATCATATATGCTTGTAAGTCACAATTTATCGATAATTTTTTAACCACTTTCGAGCTCTTCAGTATTTAATGCGTACTTTTCCTGTCCTAAGTGCAGAGTGCTTCAACAATTTCGTACTGATACAAGAATTCTCTATTCAGCTTTTTGATTTGATGGTTACACCATGAATGGAAAAAAAAGGGGGGGGGGCAGAAGTTTCGATAAGAAAAAAATTTAAATATAAACAATGGATTGAACAACAGTTACAATTAGAAGGACAGCCTTGCTCACAACAGATCATCATTACACCATTTTATGAGAAGATAATGTTTATATTAAAGTACAGATATTTCAAGTAAAACATAATACAACACAAAATAATGAAAATCGTTGCTTTGTGGAACAAGAAAATAAATATCATTAAAATTTTGAGGAAAACCAATAAAATACTCAAACAAATTAGATTTAAACATTTCAGTACGTTCGCTAAAAATTCGTTATTTTAAAAGAGTTGAGCATTCTACACCTTGTTCTACTTCGTTCACAATTTTCCTTTATTTTGCTACTATTTTGCATATCCTACATATGTACTTCAGACTTTGAAAAAAAAAATGTTCACTCGGTTTGACAATAAAAATGCAACACATTTAGAAAAATCAGTAAGTTCAACACATGTTTTTTAAGAAATCGTAAAATAAGACAGATTGCGTGCAAAAAGAGTTTACGCGATAAATGAATTACAAAGACTTATTATAAATTCTGCAACTATTATTACAATCATAAAAAAGTGAAAAGAAAATTGCTATGCCTCAGCTGTAACGACACGGCCTAAAGCAGTAAATTTCGTACCTAGGAAAGTAGAATACCAAATATAATCATCCAAGCATGATAAACAACCTTAAACATTTCAAAATTCTCACCAAGTATGCAAATTATCTTTCGGCACTAGGTTTTAATGCCACTTCATGTTTGGTTTTTAATGTTTATAACTTTTGTTTTTCATTGTATAATAAATGCTAGAACAGGCAATCGATTTAAACGCTCAAAACAGACATTTAACTGGCAGACGATGCACAAGGAAACGTTTCATTAGCCAGATCTAAGCAACACAATATCTAAAACAATGATTGATCAAAGTTACTATTTGCTGTTTTAAATATATAGAAACATCGCAATGAATAAAGTCTTTACTAGTCCATCAAATGTTTGTGAATTCATATAAAAATAGAAGAAAGGCGATTTCAACAAAAGTGACATCTTTCTAGCGTAATTCAGGAGTAGACTAAACTTTCGAGACAGAAGAACCAATTTGTAGGTGAAGACAAACTATCAAAGAGTCTTAAAAAGACAGTTTAACTATAAAAAAAAAGCCATTTATATGCATGCATACACTTGCTCTGTAGGGGGGCAGCTCTTGTAGAGGTCGTTATCATGATTCTCGTGCTCCAATTAATATTTTTTTTATTTATAAAATTTCAATATAGTTTACCAAATATTTTATATTTCTTCAAAAACTAAGAACTGTGGAACTTTTATTTCTGCAGGTCGATGGAAGGATAAACATTGTGAAAATTTCACAATTATGTGAATTTCAATTTTGAAGCTTCGTAAAAGAAATTCTGTACTAATAATACCGTAACAGTAGAACGTCGTTTTTCCGAATCAATTGGGAGAACCGTTCGAATAACCGAAAACCGAACGTGATCCATGCAGTATATGAAACCGGACACTATACGAATATTGAAAATCATCACAGGCGGGAAAAGTGCTTGATGAAAAAGCAAAAAGGTGCAAAATGTCACAATTTTACCTATATTGTGAAAAATAATCTCTTATTTTTCACTGTACCATTGTACACCTTCGTGTTTTCGCTGCAAGGTCTCTGATTCTCTTGAGCAGCAGTAGTTGAGTAGGACAGCACTCTCATGGTCGTTCGTACCACTCCACAGTTGTCTCTAATGCAGAAACGCGTCAGCATTTGATGCACCCTTGCTACTTTCGTTGTTGTTGTTGCCCTCGTCTTCATCCGTTTCATCGGTCGACAGGGTTGGATTTTCTTGCACGGAAGTCACAATCTCGTCATCATTTAGAATCCATTGTCTTCTGCATCCAGGTTTCTACATCAACAAAACTCAACAAAAGAGCACGTATACACCCCCTCCCTTGGAAACAAACTGACCTAATATTCCCCTCAGATGTTTACTAAATCACACTGAAATTCACCAAATATCCCTCACTTTGCGTTCACCCGTCACTTTTTGGCCTCACGCGAAACAATTGAGCATTGCACTGTTCGGAAACTGATCCGAACTTTGGTCCGGATAATAAACGTTAGGATAAACAACGTTCTGGGATTTCATATTTAAGTTAATAATAAAAATTGATTTTCATGGTATTCCATATAAAAATCGTTTCAACACTTCTTTTACTAAACATTAAACATATAATAAAATATTAAATGTGTTTTTGTCACTTCTGTTGAGGGTTTATTTCTTGTTCATGAGGGCTCCAAAACTCATGGGTGTAAATGAGTATAAACGTTGCTATAGAAATAACTTAAAAGTATGTTTTCAAATGGCAGCACTCTCAGCAGTAAATTGAGATTTCTACAGCTTTAGAATTAATTGTAAGACTTTCACCGATTCTCAGTAAGCTTTGTAAAAATGGATAATAATTTAACACAGAAATAACTATTTTAAGCCAATCAAATATTTAAATGTATATGTATATACTGGTAAATTTCTCACTAAATAATTATAATGGAAATAGAAAAAGGGAAAAATTTTTTTAAATAATTCATAGAGACAAAAGACTGATGAGTCGCGGTTCACCAACCCCAGACCTAATTCATTGCAATTCTCGAAATGAAGACATATATTGAAAGCAAACATCACAATACAATAAGCAAATATCGTTAGCTGATTGCATTTGTACTATGGTAACGAATTTTAGACAAAAGAAATCATATGCAGATTATAACATTTGCTCTTCAACAGCAATTTCACTGAAAAATTAATCCTCATCGTCGACTCGATAATGGGTGCCGTTTATCATTACACAGCCAGAGGCGACAAATCAACACAGTGGAAGAAATAATGGCACTTCAGCCAGACTTAATTCATAGCATCACTTCTAAACGCGGATAATTTAACGGCCACCACTGAAAGACATCGTAGCTTTCAATGACCATCCACAGACCCTCTTCATATTTTCATCGACATTTATATCGTCCTCCTAACGTGCCATTACAAAAAAACCCGTTGATTAAGGAGGGTAAGGGGGAGGCACTATTGCCGGATAGACCAAACAACAAGCTGTCAAAAGGGGAGGAAAGGAATCGTACTAGAAACACGCGCCCATAAACTTTCTGGCAAAACCACGTGATCCGACGTTCCATCCCATATTTCTTTTTTTCTCACCCCCTCTTTATAACTAGATGATGCTCTTCCTCCCCCCTAAGATCCATAAAACGGTTTCTACTAAGAACCAGAAGATCCGGAGCAGTTCTCCAAAAGAAGACGTTTTTCTTGTCAGCGGCTTTTTGAAATATTTCTTCTACTCACAGACATCGGAAGGGTCTGGAGTTGAGTTGTGTGTTCCCTGAACACGCCCACCAACCCTTACGACAGTTGTACTCCCTCCCCACTCGGGGTCCCCCCCCCCCAAGGCTTCTGGTTACTTCAGACATTCTGCAGCGACGGAATTTGGTATCAAGATGTGGATCATATAAAAATTGTAGTATTACTCAAATTTTCAATTCAGTTGCACATAATGTTTTAGTGATATATTTCTCGGGAAGGTAATTTGAAACATTTATTAATAAGACTTTGAGCATTTGAACAAAAGAAAGTTTTGCAAAATAACGCACAAATCCGAATATTTTTTTAAAAAAAACTAACCCTAGAAAGAAATGGGAAAAAATTATCGACTTCATACATTTTGAATCATATTTTTTTAGCATTTAAACAGGGGCGTAGCTATACCACCCTATCAATGATACGGACCCCAACATGTGTAAGCAAAATATCCTGAACTATTAAGGAGCTTCAAAAAATGGGCCCCGGAGAAATTTTGATACCGGGTCCACTCAAGACTAGCTACGCCAGTGCATTTAACATAAAATGCACTTAGTGAAAGTAGAAATGTAGATACTAGAAACCAACCAAGTTAGTAATACAAATTATTGCCGTAGAATATCTATAGATTTGTGCAATGTGTGTTTATTATGTGAAGGGGGGGGGAGAAACCGTCTACTGAATATTTAATAAATGTATATAAAATACATATCTCAAACAGTATAAAGATAATTGCCGTAAAGCAAACAACGTGTGGTATAAACACACACAAGGCACGAGATATTAAGATATTTTTTCTAGAGAAAATTGGAGATCAAACGGGCAAATTTTCCTCAAAATGGGACATTACTAATACTTAGGCATATTAATTGGACTTATTCAATTGAATGTGTCATGTGCACATGCCATCATCCAGTGGTGTACACAAGGAGGGGGGGGGGAGAGATTCAAAGCCCCATAAACCAACAAATTTTTAATTTTTACTTAAGAAAATGCCCATCGGCTTTTACATTTACGTGTTTTTTAGAAAGTAATCCCTCATACGACAGATCTGTGTACCTCAATGTCATCATCTCTCGCTATTACTGAACGTTATACAGTCAATTACACGTATTTCCCCCCCAGCATTTTTTGAAAGAAAGTAAAAGATTTTGGCTGAGCTTGGAGACAAGGACAGATAACTAAACACAAAACGAGACTATCCATTTATACAACACCAACATGCTGATTAAATATATGAATTGAGCATTAAACGAAAAACATAACAAACCTCTGGGTGTAACATTACGGTAAGTACTACTACAATAGTTCTGAGGAATATACAAAGTTGGTTTACACATATCAACGATAATTCATAGATATATAGTTATTTATGAATTGATACCATATATTGCTTAGAACTATGCAACATAGTAAATGGATGATTTCATTATTTGAGGTAAGAAATTGTCAGTTACTTGGATTCATAAAGTGCAAAAGCACAGAATTCAATCATAGTTAGCTGCCATACATCTTACATTATTCCAAACGTGGACATGACATACGAATAAACAAATACATCCACAATAAACAGAATATTGTTGCGCAGAGCTCATCAACACGAATCGTATTATTTGCACACGACCCCCTTGTCAGTCACCCCAAATAATACGGACGGAAAGACCCTCTTTAGAAGTGTTTTTGTTCGCACATCTTTTGCTGGGATTCTCAGAAGAGATTTCAGAGAAAGGCGACAGGCAAGAGGTCAGACTTGGAGCAAAAAGATAAAAACTAAGCTGATTTGCAAGCTTTTTGTCAGTACCTAACCCATCAGCAGAGTTACCCCGAATTTAGCTTTTGCACAGGCACATGAGTCACAATCTTATTCAAGTATCTCGTTGTCAATGCAATAGCCTTGCCTATCATTGTAAATTTGAACTGATATAAAATTTTGATTCCCAAAAGCATATGATTAAAATGAAATAATTAGGGAAAATGAAAATAGTCTACACACAAGATAAAAAAATACTCTAGTTTTTGATAGTACTTTAAATTGTAAAAAGCAATAACTTTTTAAAATCATCACCAAATATAATCAAAAATGTATTGTCAGCGAACATTTAATGAAACACAATTTACGCTTTATATGAATACAGTTTTCATATTCAGTAGTGTGGCCACGCTTTCGCTTTTATACATCACGTATTTTGATTACGTCATTCAAATCTAAATATGCTATACGAAATACCAGATATCTTTTAACATATTGTACGTAATTGCTATAATGAACTGCATGTAAGATGAAATTAAAAAACGAAAAAGTGCGTGAATTTAATTTAATTTTTCGTTAATGACAAAAATAGACAAGGAAGCTTAGGAACGTTTTAAGACTTCTTGAAACCCTGGACGCCTATGCAAAATTAGGTCCCATTTGCGATCTTGCTTTCGAATTCGGTATATATATATATATATATATATATATATATATATATATATATATATATATATATATATATATATAAAGTTCAACAAACACAATCCATATTAAAATGGCGTTTTATTAGATAATTTGTTTTCCCCATTTTTAATTCGCAAAACCATTGCCTTCAAAATCAGCTCTGTTAATAATCTATTTCTTTTTCAATACCATCAAACATTTTAGAGAACACAATGTCAGAGAATAATATTTGACGAATTAAAATTATCCGAATCATGAACTTATTGAGGCTCAGTCCAGAACAAGATGAAGCTCCCCCTGAGACCAAGGCTTTGAGCTCAGTTTTCCCCCAACCTTACAACGTCCTCGAGGATTCTCTTGGGAGTTTTTTTTTTAAGAGAAAAACACTGAGAAGGTATTTTTCATAGAGAGAAGATGGATAAAACAGCAAAAAAGATCAAATTTTGAGCTTTGCGTATCTTTAGGAAACCAAACACACATTATAAATTTTATTAAATTTCAAAGAATCAAATGGACTAGCCATCTGATCCGCATGAAAGTGAACAGTACGAATTTTCCTGGCTAAGTAAAAGGAAGCTCTAGAGTAGATCTAAATCAGATGGATTGCATTGAAGAAGATTTAGATACCTCAAGTATCAAAAACTGGAGGACTATCGTTAAAAAAATATTAACTTGGAGCTGACGAGCCAATAATAAAAGGCGAATTGTTCATTTAATCTACTGCGTTTTTCTCGAAAACCCCAGCGGATTAACAATACGCAAACAGCTAAGTTTTCTTTTTGCTTTTGACTTAAAATTCAGTTTTAGAACAATAGAACTTTCAATAATATAATTTGTAATTATCAAATATCTTATTAAGATGTCCGACTACTTGCGACAACTTTAAAAAAATGGAAATATGGGGATTTATTTATTTTTCTTTTGTGGTTTTTAGTTTTGTTTAGTACATTTTAAGAAAAATATGCTAAAATTTAGAAGAGAAAAAGAAATTATTATTACTAAAATGGAAAAAAAATTAGTAAAAATTTACAAAAAAAAATGTAAACGTGGCCCTTTTTATACCCAAAGTCTATGAACAAATTTTCAATTCTGATGTGTTGCTATGTTATTTATTTTTGAAATGACCTTCAGCATATGAGATATATTTTAATTTTTTCAAAAAAGAACATCTTAGTTATTATATGAAATTGCCTTAAATAAAAGTGATTATACTCACATAAGGGACAGTAAATTTTGTAATAAAACAGTGATTGATAAATTCGAGGGTTACTTACTTGTACTGTTATCCAGAAAATACATAAAAAATTCAATTAATTATTTTCAAAACTTTTTGAACAATCGCTGTCTCCGTGTGAGCATTTTTAAAAAAACCAAAAAACATTTCGAGTAAAACGCGTTTTAAAAGTATGGCATCTTGCTTACACAATAATGACATCTGCTTTTATTAAAACACTTGTAGTTTTTGTTCCAGAGAACAGAAAATAATAAACATGGTATTCTTATAAAGCTAATAAGATGCTCTATAAAATAAAATCATTAAAAACAATTTGGCAAAATTCACAATTTTAGGGTAGTTGGATACCTTAAGCGTTCATTAATTTTTTATATTTAACGTTGTAACATACTGGCTTTTCAAAACCGATAATTGGGCACCAACTTAATTCATTTGCTCAAAAAAAAAGTTACAAGTTTCTTTAGGTTTACATAAAGAACACGGATGTCACAGTCATCATCCCTTCTACATCACTCATCCATATCAAAGTAAAAACAAACAATCCTTACAAAACTCATCTGCGTCGTTGTTTCCAGCAACTCATAATGGTAACTTTTTCAATTACCACCGTCCATCAAGGAAACTAGATCTCGCTAAGAGTTCACATACACCACACCCAAGTGAAATAAATGGAAGAGCCAAAAACTAATGAAGCAAGGAGAAATGTGTGGATAGAGAGTTCACCCGCCACATGGTAACTACGTAAGCAAAGTCAAGTTACTCCTAATGAGGGGAAGAAGGGGTCTTTCTGCAAGAAAGAGGGCCCAATCCCCTCCAGGAGGAAATGGGATACCGTGTTTGGATGGGGCTGTCAGCAACTTACGGCAGGAAACGTCGAAAATTTATGAATCATCATGACGGCGGCGCAGGGATCTTTGGAAATAATTCCATATTGGTGGAAGGATATTTAGGAGAAACGGCAGTGAATGAATTCAGCATGAAATTGCCGGTTACAAAGTAAGGAACTCACCAATATTTGCAGCAATTTTTTTTTGAATGCGCAATAAATTTAAATACATTCATAGAAAGTGTCCCCATGCAGTGGCGTAATGAAGAATGTTAGAGCGTCCTTGTAAAGTCGGGTTTTGCCTTTAATGTTTTACAAATTAGCTAAAAACGTACTTGGCGTCCGTAAGACTTTGGGCCCCAAAGAATCCAGCCCCTCCCCGAGATGTGGGGGTGTACTTTACGTATCGTTATCTCGCATTTGAATATCTCAATCAAGGCAATTTCAATATAATTCCTAAACTTCATAATTCACTTCTACTCAGGTGGAAATGCTTAAAGTTTATTGTTTGATGATATATATATATGTCATGTACTTACTCTCTATAAATATAACTGTAATAACTCCATATTGTGGAAGATATTTTCGACAATTACTACAGCAAATTTATGGACAGTTTCCAAACCACGACATATATGAACCCGAAGAAAAACACCATTCACAAGAAAAAAATACTTCGAAAACCATTTTTTTTTAAAACTTATATCTCAGCACAATGAACCAAGAAAATGGGCAAATTTTTTAATCTGAAATACAATTTTAATACAAGTTAATATGAATTAGAACTACAGGGAACGTGGCATTTGAGGTGAAACTTAACTTTATAAATGGATTCTTTATAATAACGACGCACTATGAAGCTGCACAAAGCTGTGCTGGATTATCCATCGGGTGCTTGGGATGGGCGTCCAGGTGCCCGGATAAGTTGGATTTAACCAGATTTTTCGGTAATAAATTTCGATTCTCCAGTGCCAAGGTGGCTTGTAAATCTTCTGCGCCAAAGACCCAAAATGAGCATAAATCGGCACGGCTATTGTGATGAACCGCAATTTTTAACCAAGGTTAAATGACGATGACGACACCTAAGGTGCCTCTCCAAACTTCCTCAACAAGCCCAGGTGATGACTTGAAATTCATATTTTGGATAATCTTACAGAAGATAATTCGGTGGCCAACATAGCACTTTGGGGCAACACGGGAGTAACTAGCGACAGATCTCATAATTTTGAGCCATGTTTAAATGACGAGGACGAACCCAAACTTATTGTGTCAACGTAAAGACTTTGAGCCTTGACAGATTTAACCGGTGAATCTTCAGAAGCACAAGGACTCAACCGATAAAACTCCAGCCACGAGAGTTCGCGACCATTACCACTCGGTTACTGCGTTTACTTGAACTTACTAGAAGGGTTGGTAAAAATATTTTATTCCAGAAATTAGTTCAAAACGAGAAGGAATTTATGAATGACAGAGAGAGAGATAATAGTCCAGATTTATTTTTTAAAAAAACTGTAGTGACTTTTAAAAGTAGTAACAAGTCTAGTGAAAATGGTTTTCACAGAATTTAATAAGATTTCCGCAGTTGCAACGTCAAAAATTTCAATAACATTATATTGATAAGAAAATTAATTGCTTAAAAAGGTTCCAAGAAAGCTGTATTCCTCAACTCCATTTCAAGGTTGAATGAATCCGGAAATAAAACATGAGTGAATTTGATTTTCAAACAAAGCTGTTAATACTATGCCCTACACACAATAAATTTTTCAAAAAATATATATATTGTGTGTATACGCTTTAAAAGTTATTTTGTATAATCCTTGGATCGAAAAAACTTTTCAAAACCCTACAACAATCTAAACCTGCAAGAGATTTTCGAATTAATTTCTCAAAAGAATTTTTTATTATGAATAAGAAGGAAAGAAAAATAATAATACGTGATCTTGGGAAAATTTAAAGCCGCTCCTCAGAACAGTAGAAGCGCATCTTTTTCAACATTTCCGAATAATAATAGCGCAATTTCAAAAGAGAGTTTAGACAAATATCATTGAGTATTAGTTTCGAGTGCCTAGAACAAATAAATGAGCAGTTTAAAGAGGTTTCTGAACTTTATTTAGAATTGAAAAATAAAATCAAAATGTTACGGAAGAAGCATTTACAGAATTGTTTACCTTTTCGTCCCTTCAAATACGGAACAAAAAAATAATAATAATAATAAACAAATATTTTTTTTTAAAAAAAAAGAATGTGCGTTTAGAATTGCTTAAAAGGCATGTTTATACCAAGAGAGTAGATTGTTTTTAGAAATCAAAAATACATAACATACAGGTAGTGTGAAACTTTTCAAAACGATAGTAGCGCCGAGACAGAATGAGTGCGTATGCGCTATAATGACAGAGAATGATAGGTTAGTTTTCGCTTCCACTAAACATCTTTTTGAAGCTACCGAAATAATATTTCAGCGAAAAAAACAATAATCTAGTCATGGTCTGTCAACTCTAATAGAATATTTCTTATTTTTCTATAAAATCTTGAAGAGCAGAAGAAAAGAATAAACAATAGGTACAACATGATACAAAAATCTCACAAATGAAAGAATCTTTGATAACGTAATATATAGACTTTTTTAAATACCGTAAAATTCGGCGTATAACGCGCACTTTTAATTCAAAAAATAAGATCGAAATTTACGGGTGCGCTTTATACGCCAGGAATAAAAATTTGAGCTTTAAAAATAAAAATAAGAGAAGCATTAAATAAATTTTGGACTTCTACATACATAGAAATTACTGTTTCTTTGAAAGAAATAATATTCCTTGTGAACTTAAAGAGTTGTTAATATTAGTAGAATACTATTTTTTTTTCTAAACCTTGGAATAATATCTTGAATAAATGACTGCAAAACAAAAGAGCATTGCGCACGTACATTTCAGGTTTCTTTGTAAAAAAGGGAGAGCGCGTTATACGGCGAATATACCTAAAAACTAAAAATTGCAGCTTGAAAATGCTGGTGAGCTTTATACGGCGGTGCACGTTATACGCCGGATTATACGGTATCCTTAAAGTTCAGGAATGAATATGCTACTTTTACGACCAAAAAACGCCCCCTCCCTTGAAAAATCATTTTGAAAACAAGAGAAAGTAGAATGCAAAAAAAAAAAAAAAAAAAAAAAAAAGCCTTTAATTAAAAAAATTGCACAAAAAATATTTTTCAATTATGTGTTTCCTTTGAAAGGGAATCCCTCTTTCAAATCCTCCCCCCAGAAAAAAAAACTGTATCAAAAACTAACCAAAACAGCTGTAAATTCCTACGAAAATATGTGTGAAATTAACATTTTATTTCGGAAAAGGAAACATTAATCTGTTCCTTTTATTTAAATAATGCGTGCTTTTACCAGGCTTGTTTCAATTAAATGCTTCCATTCAATTGTGAATTCATTATATTATTTGGAGAAAAGAAATGATAACAATCGTCTGCATTCAAATGAAATTCTTGGTTACAGGAAAATATGAATTAATTCTTAGTAAAGCAATTCGGAATTTCAATAATAAAATAACTAATTCTATCCGCCAATGAATTCTATTTCCCTTTTAATAACTCAGACGAAGTATTGAAATATATAGTTTACGTTTCATTAATATAAAATAGGAACGAAAGCATTTCTTTACAAATTAGTAATAAAAAAAAAAAAAAAATTGGTAGAGAATTTTTTTTTTTAAATTATACTTCATAAAACTGATTTTCCAGAATAACAAAGGACATGAAAAAGTATGTCCTAGAATACAAGAACACACGTATTTATAGTAAAAACAAAACTTACCGAAATGTGGGTCCATTGGATGGTATTATGTTATTATCGTCATCTTCACGTCTTTCCTCGAACAAATTTATACTATCCACATTGTCTATCATGACCCCTACAAATAAAGACAAAAAAAAAGGGCGTTACAAGTGAAGATAACGCTCTAAGCAATAAACATTTAACATCAATACCGTTTGGGGGGGGAAACAACAAGAATTTATTTCCTAATCGTGCAAAATTATTATAAAAAATGTCGCAAACAATAACTTTAAAATAGGCAAGTATTGCAATCAGTGTACAAAGCGTATCAATATAAAATGTAAGCAGAGTTTAAACAAAGAAATTTTAATTCTTTTTATAATATGCTCTATGTAAAATAGTGTAATTGAATATGTACATTTATTTAAATAAATAATTTCTTTGAAATACAGATAATTTATTTACCGAATAACACGATCACCTAAATACCAGTTTGATTTTTTGATAAGTCACACTCTCAACGCGACAGATATGGCAACGGACTTCATAATTTTGAATGTGCTCGAGTGACCAGACGATACCGAGTTATCACCTGAATCAAACACCACAATAAGTTTTTAAAAAAACCTAAGCTAAACACACATCTAAAAAGCATCTAACCTTTATATTTTTAAGGGAGTTTTCTCTTTATCATACTAGTTATCGTTCTCTATAATTAATAAAGAGCATTTAAGCAAAAAGTATAACATTTTCTTATATATATTCTTCACGGTAACATTGATTCCAAAATAAAAGATAATCCCAAAGTAACGCTATAAAATTTAAAGAGTATATTTGCTAAATTAAAATACAAGTTTATTCAGTGTGTACGGAGAATATTAGCCCCCCCCCTGCAAAGTCAGGTTTTGGGCCCCAAGCCGGATCTAACAAAGGTTTATAAAACCATACATATTTGGTGTCAGTCAGGCTGTGACGGATCTATACGGGTTTCACTAACTTCTTTTTTCCTTTAATTCAAATTATTTATTTCAACCAATCTTCATCGAGAGCCAGGCGTGATTTATGTAAATAAGGAATATTATATAAATTCGGTTTTCGCGAGTTGAAGGAGCTAAGTAGAGAAGTGAGAAGTCAAGTGAATTATAGATCGAGAAGTCGACACGTAGTTGTTGACAAGTTAAGCGAGCCTGATACCTTTTGATGTGCGCGAAGAGAAGCGGATTTAAAGTATTAAAATTCACTATTACGGAGCGTAGTTTTATCAATTCATCCAGCTAAATAAAGTGCCTAAGTCTCACGAAAACCAAGAAAATATAAAGTGACTTTGATTAAGAAAACCAATTATTATTGTGAGGCGTAGTTGTAATTGTGCGCGTTTAAGCTTTCCTCGATTCAGTTGAAATTATGTATTATTATTCGTTTGTATTGATATCTCATCTCTTCACTCCACTCAAGTTTATTTATCTTAATAGTATTGTGTGTGTATATTCATAATCTATTGATAAGAATCAATAAATCAGTTTGAATTGGAATCATGTCTTACGATCCTTTAAGTCCGCCAACACATCCAGCCGGGTTTTCAGATAGACAGGAAGGTATTAATGTAAGGGGTGGCTACAGGTCACCACAAGCTTTGCCCCCTCTCCGCGATGCGGGATGTACGTTACGCCCCTTAGTTTATTCCAGTTTTTGCCCTGGTATGTTTTTATTTGAAACATTACTTGTTAAAAGTATTACTTAAATTCTAGAGTGTTTAAATAATGTGAACACACAATAATAAAAGGTTTCATTTTACTTTTATCTGAAATCGCAAAAAAATTGAAAATGTGTGCGTATACTCGTTTAACAATAGTGGCGTATACAGATTTCTGTGGGTGGGGTTAGAGCTCCCAAACCTAACCCTTGTGAACGCCACTGTTTAATAATGTTATTTAAGAATTAAAAAAAAATCTCACCCAACAGTCGCTTAGAAGTCCTTATGCTTTCTAATAAAATATTTTATACAAAATTTTAATGATCTGATAAATGCGTCAAATATCGACTTTATTTACAATAAATACAGCTCATACGGAAGAGTATAACGAATTTTTAAGTAAATGTATTTAATATAAAAAAAATATTTAACCTATTTTTTTCTTCTACGAACAATATATTCTTCGGGAAAATACGAGTGTTTGTTTCATTCGATAAGAATAACACACAGAAAGACACAATAAACAAAGAAGAAATGAAATACGGTTTTCGAGTTTTAACTCTACCCACTTCAACAGTTCGCATCATATGAACCCACTTCAAATGCGTTCTCTTAACACTTCAGAGACCATCACTCCAACAAGTACTTCATGCATTAAAAATCTCACAGCAAAAAAAAAACAGGTGCTGTTTAAAGAGGAGAGACAGAGATTAAAATATTTTAATTCTTTCTGAAGCAGGATTTATAAATATAAAGGGGCACTTCCCATCTTTCAGACCGAATTCTTTGTAATACTTAGATTGGAAATTATTCAAATCAGAAACGAACACTTACAATGACATCTAGCAGTTCAAGATTTTTAAGTGCTTCTAAAAACACGAAACAGATGGCGAGGGTATTAAATTTCTTAAATCATTTCCATTCTCGAAAATAGGGTGGGAGTCAGAATGATATTTTTGAACACATGACATGTACAAATTCATGGAAATGATGAAATTTCAAAAGGGTAAGGGGGAAATGTCACTATAAAAAGAATAAGTTGATTTTTAAAGCAGTGTTTTCCAACACTCATAGATAAGTGTCACTTCATTACTTTCAATTATTCTTGCTTCTCAAAACTTCAAAACGCGAAAAGTAAGTCCGGGAATATTCAAAGGGTTAACTGATTTGTCGGATAAAAACTTTAAATATTCGCAATTTAATAAAAAGAAAGAAAAAGCATTACCGATTTCCGATTTAAAAATAAGATACAAGATTATTTCTCTAAAAGATCAAACGATACGTAAATAGAACATTATTAACATAAAAAGAAATTAACTTCTTGGAGAAGAAGTTTAAAAATAATGGATCAAACGAATTCTTATAATCATAATTTTAGACACATTCATTTTGTTCTTAAAGGTAGAACAATACTTTTTATAAAACTTATTGTGTTAATTTTCATCTACAACACTCCGTAAGAAATAACACATCCATTCTATTAACATATTAATGCCAAGATACTGAAATGAAGTCAGATTACGTTTATTCCAAAATCCCGATCTTTTATTCAAATTATTTGAAAAAAAGAAGTTTCAAAATAATTCAGAAATGAGAACACCGCAGGAACAATTAATAGCTTAATGAGTGGCAAACCTGTTTCATGATATATATATAAGGTTAATAGGGTTATTAATGATGATACATTAGCTTACAAATTCTTTCAAAAACTACATTTGCTTTGCTTTATTTATATATTTTATTTATTAACTTTTTATTTATTTAATTGCTTTCACCAGTTATAAAATTTTAATGACATTAAAATAAAGATAAAACAGTAAAATGATAACTTAAAAAGATAATCCTGAACACAAGATCAACATTAAAAATGAAAAATTCTCAAATATGAATTTATCGAGAGAAAAAAAAAAGGGAAAAAAAAAAAAAACGTCGCATATCAGCCAGTTCTATTTTGTTCAAAAAGGAAAATAAATCGAAAACGGGGTGCTTCAGTACACAAAACATAAAATATTGCAATCATTCATCAATAACAACCAAATTCATATTTGTAAGAATCACTGGCGTAACGGAGACTATTAGGCCCCCCCCGGCAAAATCAGATTTTGGGCCCCCAAGCGGGAACTTACAAAGGGTAAATACTTGGCATCAGTCAGACTTCGGGCCCCCAACAATCCTGGACATCCCGCAAAGCAGGAGTGTACGTTACGCCCCTGGTAAGAATCATATCAGGATTAATAGAAACGTACCCATATGGTTGGGGTTTGGAAAGAAAAAAAAACTCCCAAATCCCACCCATACATCACAAGAAATTTTTATTTTTTAGCGTTAAGATGAGACGCCTCGGTTCTTTTCTCAATGTATTCCATAAAATGTAGACCCCTTGAATAAAAGAAATCTGCTTTGCCGCTAAAGAAAACAGGAAGAGACAGAACCATTCCACATAAAATAGAATTTCAAAAATAGAATTTTGAAAATTAAATCTGTGCATCAACGTACTTAGCAATGAACACAGTCTCCTAAATTCGAACATTTAACTGTAGTAGAAACAGTACACACCAGATCTATAGCGAGATGGCATGGCAAGAAAATATAGCTTTCCCTTTAAAATTTTTCTAAGAATTTCCAATGTGTTCTGCAGAGCAATTGCTACAAAAAATGGATGAAATGATTTAAAGTTATTCTTGGACATAAGAAGTTACAGTAATAAAGATATCAAAGCATCCATCTACTGATATCCACGTCTATGAGGCAGAGGAAAAGTCATGGATATGATCAAGAATTAGCATGGAACACTTGACCAGAAAGCTTTGCAATTGAGAAGCATTTTAAGAACAATACAAACTAATTAAGGACCAGTATCTTATCCATACAGTTGCCCACCAAAGTGTAAAGTCCATTTCCCTCCAGAAAGCGAGGCAATTGACCTTAAATTACTTCACGCGACCCGATTGCTCGAGTTCTTTTGGATAAAGAGATGGTTCGAATCCCGCCACCCCCTTTTTCCGACTCAATGATTGTCAAGCCGGTAGAAAGGATTGTGGAATGAATGGAAAAGAAGGCCCCGACCGATCGTCACGATTCAAGAAGGAAATCGAAAAATCCTTGGCTCCCCCCTTCTGCCTGAAAAATCCATTAAGTCAATCCTTCGAGTCTCCTACTCTTTCCTAATGGACCTAGCAGATGGATCTCTGGCCCACCCCTAATCGTCAGTGTCACGCCAAGACGAGAAAAGGTCCGTGGGTCCCCTCGGTATACCAAGAGGGCCCTAACGATGCCTAAATATACCATTCGCTTAGAGCCCTCCCGTTTTTGAAAAGTTTTCCCCGATTATGATGATTAGCGAGGGAAACACTTTTTCTTCCATGCCTCAATTTTTTTCCTCTCCCGATTCAAAGTCTTTTGATTTTTTCCCCCATGGGTATGTTAGTTCCCGATAATGATTATATTAAAGTTCCAGGACGAGGGAACTAATGATGCGCTTAATGAATTATAAATACGGCACAGAAGGTTCGCGATCGTTGTAAGACATGCAAGATCACATTTTCGAACCTGTTGGCAGACATGCCGGTCGTGATGGAACTACAGGCTGGAAACCGATACCGACCCCAGTGAAATCTCTATTAATGCTTTCAGGAATACCTAAATTGAGACTTATCTAATGTTGGCGAGTGCCTCGTGGCTCAGTACCTAATAGAACGGCACAGATCGGTTTCAAATATACAGCTCAATATAGAGTGCCAATTAAGCGCCGAACAACAAAAAGGACACGTCTCTACCTCTAAGTTACTTATCTCTCTTCTTTATAATCTCCCTGCTAATAGTTCTTAATAGTTCCCACAACAATCTTTTGCTACAATGTAAATGGTTCGGTTTAACGCTTGAAGTCAGTCAGTTCTACGTGACATACGTCATACTTCGAAGCCTTCTTAAGTTCAATAGACAGCTGGTTTAGAATTTTCACACAGGAATATGAAATGCAATGAATTGAGAGGAGAATTTTTTGTTAAGTATTTTAATAGCTAAGAACCTGTATAAAAATATAGAAATGATATGATTCATAAACTACTAATAATTTAACAATTCAAGCAATAAAATATGGCAGTTACTTTAATTTTGTATGAATTCCATAAATTAATTACAATTAAAAGGTTCATACACATATTGTGATAATTATAAAAAAGTACACTAAGCTGGATTAGTTTTTATCTATTATAAAGGACAGTCAATGATACATTAATAAAGTTGCAAATGTACTTCACTTGGCTTGATTTGAGCTTACATCTATCTAGAATAGCGGTCGCCAACCTTAGAACTTCATGGACCACTAAATGTATAACTTTATATTTGATGAACCACTATAGTTATACTTTGTCACTTATTTACGTCTCTATTTACATTACCATATCACTAATAAGAATCGCCACGAAAAGCAAGAACAAAACAGCAGAGCATTGCAATAACAACGCCATGGTGTTATGTCGCCAATTTAGCATGGTTCCGAACGCTCACCTTTAAATGTCGCTAAGTTCACTTGCAAAAGCAGCTAAACTAAACTTAGCACAGAAGGAATTTCGCTTAAAGTAGTAGCAAAAATTTAGTTAAAAATGTATTATCCACATTCCATAATACAATTTGATACTGATTTTAGAAACTGAATCTTCATTAAAATATAAATAATGTTAAGTTCTAATCAGTAAGTTGTTTAACTATTAACACAATGTGACGTATGTGCGTCCCCCTTTGAGACATCTGGGACTTGCTTCCCACGGCCGGGTCAGTTTTTAGAAGAATGATGACCACACGTGCAAAGACACCTGCAGTCGCTAATATACTGCGACGGACGTGTCTTAATTAGCCCCTGCAACCTTTGACTCGAGGGGAAGCATTTCGCCACCACCGGATGTGGGGTGTGAAAGGGGTCGAGGTCGGTCAACCGCAGGGGGAGCACAAGAGGGCCGTGAGAGAAGAGGGTGGACAGCGAAACTTCGCATGGAACAGACATCAACAAGATCCCTCCCTCACAAAATTATTTTGGACTCTAAAATCATCTCATAGTGAAAACTTGTATATTAATGTAAATAATAGCTGTGACTTAATTAAACTAAATTATTATATTTCAAACACGCTACCATTATTGAATCAAACGTCACAACAAATTATCGATTCTATCAAATGAGAATTGCAATAACTGAAGAAGGTCGAAGCACCTAATGTCATTTTTAAACGTCATAACGATAAAGTGAATGCTTATCATTAATTGAATTCTTTCCTTTATGTAATATAATTAATCTTCTTTACATAGCCATAGATGGGCCCTGCCCTTCGCAGAATTTCATTTCAAACCGTTCTATTCTTGGCTAAGATTTTCCAATTTGTCAAGTTAATAGATTTCAAGTCTTTTTCCAATCAGTTAAGTTTTAGTCTCCTTTTTCGGTTACCAGATGGTTTAGCCAAGATCTTTTTATTAGCTCGATTGTCATCCAATCTTATTTAGCGTCCTGCCCATTTAATCCTATCTGGCTCTTTAAATAGCTTCAAAATTTATGAGTTGTTTGCTCTATAACTATCCCATTTAATTCCACCAAATATGCCTCTTAAAATTCTTTGAAAATACAGCAGAAATCTCTTCATCTTTCTCAATTATCGCCCATGTTTCAGCAGCGTACCTGAGAACGAGATTAATCAAAGTTTTGCAAATGAGAAGTTTGATTGTTCTGCAGATGAAATTAGATTAAA
The DNA here is from genome assembly GCA_019973975.1 of Trichonephila clavata. Taxonomy (NCBI): domain Eukaryota; kingdom Metazoa; phylum Arthropoda; class Arachnida; order Araneae; family Nephilidae; genus Trichonephila; species Trichonephila clavata. Next base: position 128,968 of record BMAO01006138.1, on the reverse strand, counting down.
TACTTTTGCATTCCAAAAAATCTCTTCTAGCAAATACGACTCTGCTGCAAACCTCTGACATTATGTCGATCAGCGAGTTCATTACCGAACCTAAATATTTAAAACTATTGACACAAACTATTGACTAAATATTTAAAACTATTGACAAACTATTGAGTTTCAAAAACCTGTATATTCTCCTATTTCAAAATAAGGGTTATTTAAACTAGTACGTATAAAATGTTTGGTTTTATTCTGATTAATGGCAAGATGCATCTTAATCAGTGGCGTAATGGGGAACATTAGGCCCCACCCCCTGCAAAGTCAGGTTTTGGGTTCCAAGCCGGATCCTAAAAAGGGAACGTACTTGGGCTTAGAAGAACAGGCTTTGGACCTCCTAGAATCCCCCACATACGATACGGGAGTTGCGGAGGTGTACGTTACGCCAATAATCTTACTTGCATTATAATAAATGCATAGTTATTTGTATAACGTTTGTACGTGCTGCGAAATATAGATTATCACACAGTAGCGCACACAGGAATTTTTCAAGGGGGATTCAAGGTCGAAAGTTTACTATTCTTGTACCATGCTTCAATAAGCCACCCAACATTCTTTTAATTTTGTCGATTTTCGGGAACAAAAAAAGTAAAAAATTAGTTAATAAACGAAAAATTAGCGTTAATTAATACAAATTAACTGTTAAAAACAAAAACTAATTTTTATGTACTATATACATAGAACTATAATCAATCGAAAAAAAATCAAGGGCTTTGGGGAACGGACGGACCCAGGACTCCCCCTTGTGTGCGCCACTGTTATCATATCTTTGCTTTAATCAATTTTTCATTAATAATGTTCACTTGAAGTAACACTTGATTTCGGAAAAGAGCAAATCGGATGTTTTTCATAAAGTTAGAAGAAATATCTGCGATTTAATGAAACCTAAGAATATATGTTAGAAAATATAGGAAGAATATTCCATTTGTGTGAAGATATTAGTACAATATTTTAACGGAAATAGTTTGGAAAAGCATTTATTTAAAAAAGCGTTTCCATATAAACCACAAAAAGAAAATTAAGAAATTTTTGTAAATTCCTTCATTAATCAAAAAATTGTTTTAGTTATGCTTGCAACAATATTTAAAAAACTTTAAAACCATTTCCTTCAAAGTGACTAATTAAAATTTATTTAAAAACTAACCCTCATTAATGCTACAAATATTGCTTTCATTATTTAAAAAATAACAACATGGTTTAAAATACCGTTAATACCGTTTGAATCCATCAATACTTTGAGAAAAATGTATTCCATTTTTTCTCCCCAAAGTTTCCGATGTCAACTATTTTAAAGTGTTTTAAAAAAAGAAACCATGTTTGTTTTTAAATAATAAAGACACAGTATATTGTAATTGTTTTTGAGTGGTTATGATTACAGAAACTTCATATTTAAGCATTCTTAAAATTAAAATTTATTATTGGACCATGAGTGAGTGACAGAGTGAATATTAACATCGCACTGTTCAGCTACACGAGGGCTTTTGGCGACGGACCGTGTAATTTTGAACCATGGTCAAGTGACGCGGACAACACCTGAGCTGGCACCCCCTCTCCTAACTACCACACCACACCAACGGGAGGACATTTGAGCTCTCGACAAATTTAACGTGCATCACTCCCCTACACGGCGGGCGGGTCTTCAGTGGTACTGGGGTCGAACTCGTGACTTGCTAGCCATGATCCGATGCTTTGACCACTTGGCTACCGCGGCCTATTATTGGACTATATTAGTGTCCTTAATATGGTCCAATGATAGTTATAAGTAACAAATTTGCGGCTTCGAATAAATAAAGAAAATATGGTTAAAAGACATACATCCCATACAAATGAATAGTATTCGAGAAAATGATTCAAAACAGGGCATCTACTAATGTTTAGGTAACAATATCTGTGTTCAAGAAAAAGAATTTCTTTGCAATTTTTACTTATCATTGGTAAAAAAAGAAATACAAATATGTGAAAATAATTTATTTGGTCTTATGTTTTCCTGAAGGACAAATTTACTTAAGCATATTAAGTGTCGATTTCAAATGGGACAGAAATTTATGGCAGGAGGTATTTTATTATTCTAATTAACTAACGGGCTTCTGAAATCGGTTTGCAATTGTAAGAGACGAGTCACGTGTGTCATCATGAAATATTGCTACACGACATTATCATCGGATTTTTAAACTTTTTGCGCTTTTTTAAAAATTATTACCGCGATTTTCTGTCTTCTTAAAGTAGGACACTTCGGTTGCGCTTAGAGACAACGCGACAGGCTTTCTCAAAAGGCATAAGTTCGAGATGGGACGAATAGTCACGTTATACATAATTGAAAGGATCTATAAGGTAACATAGAAGAAATAATGCACACAAAACTGTATACACCAAAGGTGGCCAACCTTTTTAGGGAGAGTGGCCACTAACTGATAAAAAAAATAAATAACTATGTGTACCATTTTCAACTTTTCCAACAAATAAAAGAATATGAAAAGGTGAATAAATGTTACTTATATAAAGTTTGTTATAAAAGTTTCACGCTAATAGCATATTTTTTATGAAAGTCTGGGAATTTAAAAATATAATAAATAAGACAAAAGTACAAACCTCGGTTTTATTAATAAAAAAAAACAAACTTTTTATTGGTTCAATCAGTTAGGTTTGGTACAAAATAAAAATGAGTAACTTGAAACATTTAATTCTGAATAATTATTAAACAGTCAGTACCTCCTTAATGCAAATTCTGTATTTGAAGGGTTTTTTTTATCATCTATATTAAGATTTGTCCTAACAAATTCTAACAAAATTAGGTTGTTTTAGGCATGTATCAGTTAATTTTAAGTGATATTTTGATTATGTTATGTTCACAATAGAAAATATTTGTTCACAAATATGTTGATTCAAACCAACAACAATATCTGACAGCCAAATCGTGTAAATCTGAAAAATTGCTTGCTGATACAAATTTTCAAAAATTCGACATAATTCATATCCCTTGCAGTTGTAATAAGTTCCTTAAATTTGCTTTTCAGTATAGCATCAGTGGCGTCAGGGACTCTAGGGGGCTTAAAGCTTGACTGACGCTAAGTACGCATCTGGGCTTGGGGGCCCAAAATCTGAATTTGCAGGTGTGCCCTAATATTCTTCGTTACGCCACTGTATAGCATGGTGCTGCTATTCCCGATCGGGATTTAAGGTGGGTATAATAACGTCTTGCAGAGAAATTAGGAAAATATCAGCAATTCCCTTTTTATCTTCTTGAAAATCATCAAACCTAGCATTGAAAGAATCCTGCAAAATTAATATTAAATTTTTAAATCTATCGCAGCTCAAAGAATTCTTAACTTTGGTAAATAGTTCTTGTATTAATGTGAAATGTGTTAATCTTTTTTCTCAAAAATCTAGTAAAAAAAAGCAAGAGTTTGTTTACAAAAGAAGATATATGATCAATAAGAGTTGGAAAAGTACAATTCTCTTATTGTAATCTTAAATTGAAATAATTTAAATGTCTCTTAGTATCCAAAAGAAAAAATCCCAAAGCCAACCTTCATTCTTGAGTGGCATTCACTGGGCAGTTAGTTCAGTGGCGTAACGTACTTCCCCGCACTGCGGGAGGCCCAGGTGTTCTAGGGGGTACAAGGCCTGACTGACACCACGTATTTGGGCTTGAGGCCCAAAACCTGACTCTGCAAGAGGGTCCTAGTATTCTTAGTTACGCCACTGAGTTAGTTCATTGCTTTCTTCCAGATATCTTAAGACATGCTCCCTCAAATTTCAAAGTCTCACGAGTGCACTCTTTTCAGAAATTCAAGGCACGCAACAATGAAGGAGTATTTTCTACAGTACAATTTTCTATTGTGGTTCAATCAAGTGTATTTAAAATAAATTGTTTTCATGATTTTTGGCTAAGACAACCGCATTTCAACAAAACAGTTTAAAAAAATTGGTATTTATTATCCTGTAAATTTTTTAAATTTTTCTATAAGTCATCTGTGCCATTGTTAGAACTTAGCCGTGCCACATTGTGGCACGCGTGCCGTAGTTTGGCCATCTCTGGCATACCCAGGTGAAACTTAACAATGTTTATCTGATTGTTATTCGTGAGTGTGTACCCAGGGGCGTAGCTACCGCTGTATCAATGATACGAGGCCCCCAAGCTACTGGGGCCCCGTCATGTGCAAGTAAAACTCGTAAAATTTTAGCAATAATCTCGTCAACAAAGCTCCCATTTCCAAAAAAGAGCCACCAAGGAATTTCGAAACAGGACCCACATGGAGCTAGCTACGCCAAAGATCTTTACTATCAAATAAGACACAAACACGAAATGAAAGAAAGGTTCATAGCTGAAAATATTACAACGCTTTCACTTCAAAACTCATATAGCATCTTAAAAGCAAAACACAAAGTATTATATAATACACATTTTTCCTTTGCCTTCTGTAGGAACTATGTTTTTTGACGACTTCACCATTCACTTCACTACTTCATCATTTGCAAGATTTGATGAAGGATATATTTTGAATCCACAAATTTCAACGATTGCCATTGAAGGATTCACTAGTTTAAAGAAAAATGTAAGCATATATAATTTTTGAAATTACAACTATATTAATCAGATTTTTCCGAACTAACAATGACATAATTTAGAAAGCCTCCCATCAAATCGAAAACAGTCTCTAAATGTTTTTACAAGCATTGATCTTATAAACAAGCAAAAGCTAGAATAAAATATTTATGTTTTTCTACTCAAGATTTCAAATACTTCTTGAGGTTCGGTATACACATAGCTGATATCATCGATCTAGCTAAGATTCACACCAAAATATCATCATCCCTAAAACCTTGGATCATATCATTCTTGATTCTCAGTATAATGAAATGTTCCGAGCAATTTGTGATCTGTACACATAATTAAGTCATTTTTTCCCTTGAGTTTGTTTTCGAACATGCGATAAAAACATTTCTCATTTACTGCAAGAACTGCTCCAAAATCAGGCTGGACGCAGCAATGACTGTCATTTGCACACTAATTCTGTATACAAAACTGGTTGAACACACAAGCAAAGATAACCGAAACCGGTACTTAAAAACACATTTCCGGTGTTTATCTTTTAGCCAGAAAAATCCAGAACACAAATTGTCGAAGGTTTCACAAAGCAAATGTCTTTCACTTTCAATGGAACGAACTTAATTCATTCTTTTCTTCTTAGTTTTCTTTTGGATGACTGCATTTCAATGAAGATTTTAAATTCCGTGAAATTCAATTCTTTGTTTACAGCCGCCGAAGACCTCTCATTAGAAAAAGTAATGAACGGTAAAATCAGAGTTTTTCCTCAGTAGACCATTTCATTTTGTAAAAAAAAAAAATTATTTTATACAATTAATTGCAATCAACCGAATGCTATTCAATCATTATTTTAAGTCTCAAAATGGAAAACAAATATTTAACACACACAAAGGTAGTTTTTTTACTTAAAAAATTTGAAAGATGTCCAAGCTTGGCTAGACATGAGTTTGCACAAATATAAAGTTAAGTCGCGTTATAAATATAAATGAGAGCTCATAGAATCTTAGCAACTAATTAAATAAATACGCAAATCTATTTTCTATTAAAAAAGAATCATACTTTTTTACAATTAAAAGACTAAAGGATCTGAAATTAAATTCATATTAAGTTTGAAATACACAATCTATACCTGAAAATTATTCTAAGGACTTAATATGTAGAACGTATTTAAAAAATTCCATCAGTTACTGGTGAATGTATATGAAAACACAAATTAGTATACGAAAAAATAAGACAGGTCGTCCCATTAAACCATTTTTTGAATGAATTTTGAGTAAATGCAACCCCATTTGGAAGTAATACTAAAAAAACTGCAATTTTGCAGATTGTAACGAAAAAAAAAAAATCAAAAATCAAAACTAATTATAAACTAGTAAAATTTATATCATTTCAGAAAACATTCACGTACTTTATATTATAAAGAAATTAGATTAATTCTATAAATTCGTGAATTTATTTACTTTCAGTAAAAGAAATAGTACATTTTTTAAATATGTAGCGGAAGTATTTTTTTTTCTTTCTGTTCCTTAATTTAGTTTCGAATCGATCGAAATGCAAGACAAATACTACTTGTTCCCAATATGCATTAGAAATACAAAGTACAACTCAAAAATCTCTTTAAATGAAACATTGTTTAAAAAAAATCTTCAAATAATATCCCCAAAAGTCCTTCAAACTTACAGGACAACAGAACACGAGCAGGAATTCGACAAGATGTGGCATACTGAATTCTATTTAAGTAACATATCTGCTATTCTGCATCAACGTTTAACTACTTCATTTATTAAATGGTATGTATTTAATGATAATTAATACTTCCAAGTATCACGAACTTCAGTAATTCATCCGTTCAATTATAAATTTACAGCCCGAAATTATCTCAAATTATACCTAATAGTTCTTGGCACAATTCTAAAAAGATATCAATATACACCGACACACACACATTCTAATCAAACAAAATTGGAATCATAATAAAATACAAATACGATGCCATTATTTTTCATATGACCATAAAACAGGAATGAGAGCAATGCATTCAAATAAAAAAGACCTCGCGAGCTATCTTTTGTCTAACAAGGTCAAGGTTACTTTACTAATTAAGGCTGCATTCAAAACCTTTCCTTTACATACAGCGACGTCTTAAGGCATGGGCCCGGGCCCATGCCCTCGACCACAATGGGGATCTCGTCTCGTTCTCGACTCAGCCTTAATAAGATCACGATTCGAATAATTTTAACGGTCAAATGTTATTTTCAGTTGTATTCTCCGAAAAACTGGGAATTTCGGACGATATGTCAACTGTCTACACGTGATGACCGTCGTCCATGTGTAGGCCTAGGCCGGCCAGTTTGTGCGATTGTAAGACACGCACATTTGTTTCGGGGTATTGTTTATACGAGTTTTTGACAACGTATGCTATGTTACGTCTACTTTTAAGGGTCATAGGCGGGGCCTATATTTGTGTAAGGGCACAGAGCTTACTTTTGGTTAAAGGCCCAGGGTCTCATGAAGTCGTAAGATGTCCCTGTTTATATGTATGTGATTAAAATGTACCGTACTATAAGCAGGAACGTCTTAAGGAATAGGCCAACTGAGCCTGGGCCCAGGGCCTCGGCTACAATGGGGGCCTCGTCTCGTTTTCGACTCAGTCTTATTAAAATCATAAATTTAATAATTTCAATGGTCACACACAAATGTTATTTCCGGTTTTATTTTCCGAAAAACTGGGAATTTCGGACTATATATCAACTGATGACCTTCGTCCATGTATAGGCCTAGGCCCTACCACAATATACCATCATTACTCATTCAATCAAAAGGTGGCAGTCGGTTGAGCTGGTTTGTGTGATTGTAAGTCATGCACATTAATTTGTTTCCTGCTATTGTTTGAACAAGTATTTGACAACGTATGCTATGTACTGTCTACTTTTAAGGATCATAGAAGGGACCTCCATTTGTGGATGGGCCCAGGGCCTCAAGAAGTCTTAAGATGTCCCTGGTACTAAGTATAAGTAATCAGAACGTATGGTAATTTTTAAAACATGGAAGTAAATATGCATACTAATATTCCACAGTAATAAGCATGTGTTTAGCTCTTAACATTTTAAAACCTATCAATAATCTTAAAAATAGAAGGAAAAAAACTTTTTTTTAAAAAAAAGCAAATTTTATTTTTGCTAATAAAGTGTGAAATAAGTCAGAGTACATTTTTATAGACAGAAAAATGTCTCGATTTTCATGAAAATTTTTAAATATTGTAATTTATACATCTGTTTATTATTAAGCGTTTTTAAAATTTCAAAATGTTCCATGAATACTTATCCCCCCCCCCCCATTTTAACACGTAAATTAGTTAAGCATTTAGTATTACGGTAAAAGAGAGAAAAATGCGAAATACATTAAGACCAAGAAAAATAGATAAATGCAAATAAAATTGACGAATACAATAAAATATGCTGCTCTCAACAGGATAGCGAAGGTAGGATATAATATATTAATATTTCATTTCGTTCATATCTAAAAAAATGTTTCAAATTCCGAGTCCTGTTCTTTAATATTGAGCAAATAAATTAAGGAAAGCAAATTAACATTAAGGAATACCCCCCTTTTAGGTATAAAAATTCTCCATCAATTTTTTTTATTTTAGGCTCCGCTATCCTATAAGGAGCATATCCCCCCCTTTTCATCTCAATTGGTCATTTTTGGAAGGGGTGGGGGGTAAAAACTGTTTTTTTTTCGCACTTTCTCCCCTATACCGTTATGTTAGATGAGACATGTTAAAAATAAAAACTAATTAATTAGGAATATATTCTGAAATTTTAAAAAAGCTGTATTATGAGCATAAGTGTGAATTAATATAATGCGAATTTTCATGAAAATTGAGACATTTTTCTGCCTGAAAATGTGTTCAGGCTCTCATGTATTTGGAGAGTCTAAATGTAACGATATAGAACAGGAGTGGTCAACTCGCGGCCCGCGAGATTCAATACAATTATACAAATTGCGAATATTTTGTGCAATATTTTTATTTTTAGTAGTGTTTTGTAACAAATAAATCCCATAACTATTTCTATTTTATCACGGTGCCTCTGTTTTAATCCAATAAATGTTTGTAATGGGTTCAAATCTAATATAAAGATATACATTTTTATATGCGGCCCGCAAGGTCATTTGGATTGGCCACCCTGATATAGAAGATGAAATACGAATAATATCGATTTGTTATAACAGGAATATAGAGCTTATTCAAGATAAATAGTATGTGGTCGTCATACATAATAATCGAAGAAGTATTTGGTAACAAAAATTGACAGTATTTTTCCTTTAAAAATGTATCCAAAGACTAGATTATATTCTTATTTTATTATTTTTTGAATATTATGTAAAAAATAATCTTTTAAATGGCAGATTGTTTCAATTTATTTTTAGAACATTATTTTCAATCAGAGGCAATGCATAATTCTAAATAATTTGCAAGCAGCGTTGAGTATAAATATAAATCAATGGCAGCGAGATTGAATAGTAAATGTATGAAATAAAAAAAAATGGGACTAATCATATAAAATTTAACGACAAATAACATATTGAAGGGGCTAGGCTCAATTAAAATCTCAAACCTCGCATTCTACCTTCAGTTATACAAACATTATTACACAGAGCGAAGTCCAACATCAATATAGCAATTGGGGAATAAGTAAAAAAATAAAAACGAAGGTGCAAAATTAACCACAACACGTACGCCTTCTGACACAATGGATTTCGATTTACGCTAAGAAAGATGGTTCGCGCGAGGAAAAAAAAATATTAAAAAAAAAAAGATCTATTAGTTGCGCTACAGTGGAAGTACCATCCTCAACGATAGGTACTATCACAATTAATGGAAGATCCACAGTGAAAAACGTCAAGAGCTAGCGGAACCGTGTGTCTAAATCTACCAAAATTAAACTTTTGACAAAATTGAATTTGTACCTCCGCTGGCAACAAGTGGACGCTTCGACGAGTAAAGGAATTGCAAAAATCTTATTTCCGCCGCCATGTTTTTGGAGGGATGTTTATTTCTTAACGCACGAATAAGTTCTCGATGAAATTAGTTTTTCTATTCTTGCTGAAATGAAATATTCTTAATAAATACTCTATTTCGCAATATAAGATGACAATTCTGATAGAAGGGTAAAAAAAGGGGGTGTGAAGGATTGTGTGTATTTATACACATACCAACGGAGGTTATGACCGTTGAAGTTTGAAGACGAAAAGCCATCTCATTGTTCAGTACACGGGAGGTAAATATTAATTTGTTACACGCGAATAAATATAGTAATTGTGTTATTACTTGAATTGGAAAAAGATGCTTGCGACCCCCCTCCTGTGTAAATCAATGTTTTCTTATAACAATATGTCGGTGGAAATAAAAAGGTGTGAAAAATTTGTGTTATCATAGCAGGTAATAGAAATTTAACGGAACTTGATACTGAGTATAAAAATTAAAGAATACCTTCTTCGGTTCAGCTGCGTAAATTGTTAAAATATAATTATGTTTTTATCGGACTGAGTGAAATAATTGAACAGGATACAGAAATTTCACTCCTACAAAAACAGTAGTAATTTTCAAGTTCGTTTTTTTTTCTAATTGAAAAAAGATATTACAACTAGAAAAGACTGAATCAAACATAGTGCTTACTTTTTCACAGTGAATTGCTGATTTCACGGATCGTAATAATTAGAACATGGTCAAATCAAATATAACATTCTTAAACATTATATTGTTACAAAGTGATTTAGAAAAATAATTTTAATTACTTATTATTACTTTTAAAATTTAAAAAAGTTTAAAATTAAAAAGTTTTATGTTATTCAAAAAAAAAAAACGCCATCCCTAAATTAAAAAATTTGTGGATGCGAATTTAGCGAATTAAAAAATAATGTGTACGTGTGTGGCATAAATTTGCGTTTCGAATAATGAATTTCCATTCGTTATGCATAAAATTTTTAAAAACTTATCATGCATGCATTCATTGTTTTGATTTGCATTCATTTTTGATTCAAAATGAAAAATTCTGAAATATTTGAAAACAATTTACGTTCTTGAGAAATTATATCAAATCGTTTTTCAAAAAAGCTCTTACATTTTAAAACATAATAGAAAATGGATGAAAGTAATCACTTAACATATTCTTTTAAAAATATAATTAATGATATAAACGTTACTTTTACGATAAGTATTGTATTTAATTGAGTCGCATTTTGTGAAACACGCGTTGCTTTAAGCAACATTGCAGTAAAAAAAACATAAGAGTACTCAAGTATTAATTACTTCACATGCATTCGTTTAATTTTTTTTTCACATATGCCCTCCTTCGCCAGGTTTCACTTCGAATTTATTAAAAGATAACATTATAATTGTTCCTTATGAAGAACGTTTAGCAATTATACATTTCTCAAAATAATCAAATGTAATAATTTTTTTTAAAAAATGGGAAAATTAGTTCTAGGATCAAAAAGGTTAAATACTTTTAAGTATGAATCGTAAGAAGAAAAAAAAAAGATTTTGCAATAATTATTCTATAACCATTGTTTTCATTTCAAAATAGCAACTTTTTAAAACCAAACCACACATACACAGGGTACATAGATTAGTGTGAATTTCTTTCTCTGAATAAAATTAACTGATCCAACAATCGTATATCTTCAAATAATGATTCATATAAAAACACTTATATAGTTGCTGTCTTTTTTGTAAAAGCTTTTCATTATTAACATTTTATCTATAGAAATTTACAGATAATTTTTACTAACCATTTTCCTATTTTTAATATTTATCCATAATTTTAAAAAAGCAAATATTTTAAATCCGTTTATAAAAATAAAAATAAAAAAAAAAAAAACGCAGTGTTAAATTTATTTGTTTAATAATTAAAAACTTATTTTTGTAACAAAGATTTGTATAATATATGTACTTTAGAAAATCGTAAAGATATTCTTAACTAAAAAAAAACAAACTGATTTTTGCAATAAACTTAAGAAATGCTTAAAAATGTAGAATATTCTACAGTATAATGAAATACTTTCCATTTTTTACAGCACTTTAAAAAATATTTAGTAAATCACAAAATTAAACAAATTAACAATAATACTTTGTCAGAATTAACCATTTTTTCCCATTATTTCCATTGTTGACAAAACGAATCCTAAAGACACGTTGCAATTTAAAAAGATTTGAGAGAAAGATTTGAAGAACAACATAATAGTAGCAAATGTTTAACATCTTCACAGACGCTAAATAATATTTATTAACATAAAAATAGAAAATTCTTCCCATCGAAAACCGGATGTATAGCAGATGTTGTATGGCAATGACTTAAAACCCTCTTGGAGAAAAAACTCCAAGAAAATTCCTTGAGAGAGATAGAACAATACAAAAATTATACTTCATTATATGATTGATAAGTCTCTACCCCTTACCAAGTGATTTGGCACGCGAAAAAATATAAATATCTTAAGCTTAACGGGCGTCAGGCGCTATAAAAAACACTGAACTCTCTCTGGCAACGGTTTACTTTATCTAACAATTTGAACGACTTTAATCTCATAGCAAAATATAAATTATTTTGGATATATTTCAAAACAGCGATTTAAAATGTCTTTTCGGCATTTTACATTTCTCAACAGAATTTATTTTTAATGTATTTTATTTGTTTCATGAAGAAAGGACAGGAAGAATTAATTTCTTGGCCCAATAACTAAACTAATGAGTCGTAATTTTTACAGTAAGAAAATGAAATTGTAATATGCAATAATGATTAAAAAAATAATATACTTTTAAAATTCTTTTAAACTGATATAATGAATGAAGCTGTGATTCAATGAATTTCTTGTTTTTTAAGAACATTTAACTTTGATATAAAAGCCACAATTATCATACTTCAATATTTTTTTTTCATATTTATTAGGGCGAGTTCATTTTTTGCATATAATTTTCCATGTGTAAAAACATTCAAATTCCTAACGGAATTTTAGCATTGGCAAAAATAAAATACATTCATGAATAAATTTTTTAACTCTTAAATTGAAAATTTCTATAAAATTGCCAAGTAAAACTTCCAAAATGGCCACCTCTGACTCATGGGTCGTTCTTTGGTCATCTCACTAAACTTTAGTCACAATAACTAAATGCATACACAGTGTTGGCTCTAATTGGATTTCGCTTGGGTTTATTCGTTCTACGTACTTTTGAATCTCAAATAAGCCTTTATGTCAGTCGTCCTCAACCCCCGGACCGTACAAGAAACATTAAATTATTTCCATTTTATATACTGTGATGTATTTCTCTTGGGTTTTTGTGACTTTTTATGGAAATCTCTTTAAAATTTATATAAAATCACTTTATATTCATTTTTTGGTATAATTGTACTTTAATCTGAAGGCATGCTTAAATACAATTAAAGTAAAATTACAGTTCGACCTTCATTTTACGAACCTCTATTTTCGAATCTCTCCATTTAAGGAACTTTTTCCTGGAATCAATCAAAGTACATCGAAAATGAATTTCTATTTAACGAATTCTCCACATAGCAAACTTTTTTTTCGAGATTTAGCGACTTCGTTCTGACTGTATAAAATTCAAGACAATCTAAAACATGCGTGGTGAATCTTTTTGGGAAGAGTGCAACTATTTGATAAAAAAAATATACGTACCACTATTTGACAATGAAAAATTATGCGTGCCACTATTTGATAATGAAAAATTATCCATGCCCCTAATTGATAAAAAAAAAAAAAAATATGCGTGCCACTTCAAACAAATATAATATGAAAAAGCGAAAAAATAGCTACTTATAAGCTATAATGGGATTTTTACACAACCCAGGTTTTAATGAAGTCTATGTATTTTAATGCAAGTCTATGTAGTCGAAATTTAAAAATATAATAAATATGACAAAAGTACAAACTTAGGTTAAGTATAAAGTAGAATTGGTAAATTATTATTTAGAATTAAAGGGTTCAATTAAATACTCAGTACTTAATGTGTTTTTGAATTTCTCTATTTTTTTACCAAGTCATCCATATAGGATTACCTCTTGAAGATGTTAACAAAATTAAGTTATTTTAAGTGCACATCAGCTAATTTTGAGTTGAATTTATTTTATTATGCTCATAACTGAAAAAAATTTATTCACAAGCATATTTGGATCCAAAGTTTGAGGTTTTTGTCTGAGATAAGACTATTTCAATAAAATTGTTAAATTAAAATTGTAATTATTATTTATTATAATTATAACAAAATTTTTAATTTTTCAGTAAGTCTTCGAGGGTCACTGCTATAACTCCACTGTGGCACGCATGCCGCGGGTTGGCCATCCCTGATCTAAAATAAACAATAAACGCCCACTCCTCAGTGGGCCACGGAAAAATTATCAAACGCTGACCGGTCTGCGGCGATAACAAGGATGAGGAGGCACTATCTTATATTCAATTACATACTTTCCATTCAACTATGAATTTTAATAAAAATTTAAAACACAATATTAATTCCTATTTTAAAAAGTATTTTTTGACAGTTGCGGGAAAATGCACTTAAAAAGATGCATCAATGTTTTCTTCATGAAGTACAAAATTATATTATATTATACATATTTATATATTATATTATACATATTTATATTATATTATACATATATATTATATAAGTAAGGGTTGCATACATTTATTTTCATTGAATAAAAAAATTCGTTGGCGGTACTTTTTAATTAATTTTGCAGATTCGAATACTTCGATTTGCGAGAAAGTACTTCAGCTGTAATTCACAAAATACATCATAAAATACTTATAAAGAAAAATTAAAATCCATTAAAAAATATTATCGTACTAAGAATTATATACGTTAATTTACTTCCCAAAGAAAAAAAAAATTCCCTTCACACGATTTTTTTTGTAAAAAAAAAAGAGAAATTCAAGCACATTTTTGTTCTTTTCAGAAAAATGATTCCACAATTTCCGAGAAATTAGTACCCACCATCGCTATGTAGAAATTAACCGTCACATTAATAAAAAATTCCCAGTTTTCCCCTCATTTCGGAAACTAGATCCCAACATTACGGTATGTCTCATTCTCAAGTTATCTACGAAATGTTGCGTCATGGAATCCGAATCAAAATGCGATGAAAAAATAGCCACGGGATCAAAATAACGCACTCTTAAAAGTTACTGTTACAGGAAGTTTACAAGAGAGGTTGCGATTCGAACTTATATAAAAACGGCCGGCCCGCAAAAACGTGCCTCTCTGGTTTCGGGACTCCTCAAGCGCACGAACCGGTGAAAGCAACGGACCAAGCCGTCTACGAAATGAGATGTTGACGTGTTTTATATTTGCTATTTTCATCGCTGCTACGCTTGCGATTTTTTTTAAATCCGCTACTTTTTTTACAAAAAATCTCAAATGGATATCTTTATTTCGTTAACGATTTTTGATGCCCTATATAAAGTAATATTGTATGTGTGTGGTTTTTTTTCACTCAGAAGTGGTTTTTTAATCCGTTTTGTAATTAGAGATTGTACAGCTGAAGAGATGAACAATTTAAGAGAAAAATTATGTAATTACTAAAATTAAAGTAGTTCCAACCTTTTAAGTGGAATTTAAAGCTGATTTTTCGTGCATTTGAACAAATATTTAAATTTTATACAAATTCTTTTTTTTAAATTATTTTCTGAAGTTGTAACAAACATTTTAATTTGGTCTTTTTTTAAAAAAAAACATTTTAATGATTTTAAAACATCTTCAGAATACCGAAAACCAGTCATATAAAACCAACAGTAACTTCAGAAGGACTTGAATGTTACAAAAATAAAAATAGCTTCACAAATAAACTTTTTTCGCCGCAAGTATTAATTGTTCCAAAATTTTTCTATCAAAATTAAAAGGCACAATGAGCAATGAGGAGGATCCCCATTGTTTATTAATTTTTCAATTTAAGCATTATTTGGAAAAGGTTACTAACATTCACTGAGAAAATTCATTTTGTACTTTTTTTAGTTACCAAAAGCTTATAACTGCATTTATATACAGATGAGCATATATTTTTATAAATATTTGAGGCTTTCATAAGGACATGTACGAGTTCTTATAATGTTCGATTATTAAATGCAATGGACACGAGGATATTTTAATCATTCTTTTACTAAAAATTATATTGTGAAACTTAGAGAATTCTTTTCAGGATACAAATATAATTTTTAAAAAAAAGACATTTTAGTGTACATCGAATTGGTATTTTGAAGTTCTTCCAACAAGTAATGTACATGAGAGAGAGAAACCTTCACATACAAAATAAATATAGCAGAAAAAGTTTGATGATTAAGTTTTATCCTGATTTTAATAAAAAAATAACCAAAAGATCTTTCTTAAAAAAGCTGAAGAACCAAACCAAGATATATTGATAAATTTAATGAAATATTTTGCATTTTTATCATTCTTTTAAGTTGTAAGTAAATAAAAATGCTGTTTTATTTCTTTTAATGCGGTATTCGCAATATTGACATTTCGTTTGTTTATTTTTAAAAAGTCAAATGTAAATGAATGTTAAAAGTAAATGGTATCCTCAAAATATAATGTTGATTCCTTGCAAAAAGTAGCCTTTTTAATCAATCGTCAATGTTTTAAAATAATCAAATATCATTAAAAAAAATCAAAATATTCATAACAGAAGACGAATGTAAAAAGGTTGCACAAAAAATCTTATTTGGACTATGTTAGTTTATTCCAAGCTGATAATATCTTTTCAATGACTAAAAAAATTCAAAATATCTGTATTTATTTAAAAACTTGAACTTTTAAAAAAATTTTAACATTTTCTGAAACTTTTTCATACACAAACGACTTTTCATTAGAGTTTCTTCCGATTTTTATCAATATCATTTTGTTGAATTTATCAGCAACCGATCATTCAAAACAAACCACCTAAACGTTCCAATACTCCTAAACAACAATTTTCGTAACTGGTGAAGCGTTATATATCTTCAAATTTTATCCATTATTTCATTTCATTTTTGTTCCCTTTTCGAATTATCTGTTAATTTTCTTTTATTCATAACGTTTATTCATTTTTTGACTTCGCAGACGACAAACATGTTCTTTTTGCGACCAGTGGCAACTAGAAACGAGATCTGTCGCTTCGAAACTAAACGAATACGTATCAGAGAGAGAATTTACTTTCTTGAAAAAGAAGTGAATCGGAATCTTTTCATTATCTCTCGTTACAATCACGACGAAATCTTCCGACTTGAACCGAAGCTTTGGACAGCCATAAACTTTTCAATATCCGCCTTAAGAGAGTTTGGGTTCTATTTTTTTTTTCTCTTTTCCTTTCTTTTTCGAACGACCTTGTGTTCATGAAATTCTACGCTTTCAACGGACTCTCTTGATAACATCGCTTCAGATATTATCTGCAATAGCTCTAGAAAATGATGGATTGATTTCGAAGGCAGTGACAGTGCAAAGATTTGAAGCCTTGACAGATCCATTAACATGAAAAAAAGAAAGTTGTTTAAGTTTAATTCTGTGATTTGGCGACATTTCTCTTCCCTTGCTTTCTATTATGCAGCAAAAGGGCTTTCAATACAGAAAAAAAAGGCCTTTTTCTTTCCATATTTTTTAAAAAGAAATGCAGGAAAACTTCAGAAATTTAGGCGAGTCTTTTCGATGGGACTTTTTTCGATGAATTTAATTTTGCAAAACAAGAGTTTCTTACATTTTTTCAGCACATTGTATTTATTTTACTTCAGTAAAATTTAACCAGCAAAATCTCAATTTTTAAAATTGAAAATAAATTTAGATATAAAGTATTCTAAATATTAATATCAGTTTGAACGATATTTTAAGTCACCAACTATCCCTTTGTTGCTCAATGTTACAGTGCAGTAAAATACGAATTTCTTCAGAAAATTATAAAAGAGAAACAAAGACAAACAAACGAAAGGAGTATTAATTCAAAATGAAACAAAGATGCCAGTCCTCAAAGTGTGGAGTACTTTTGAAAGAAACCAGAAGAAAGAGAGAGAGAAGCAAGGTAGTAGAATGAAAATATAAAGCAAATTGTGAATTTTGCACAGCCTAAGTTTCGTAAGAAAATAATTAAACACAAAAAAGTAAAAATATTTCATCTTTTAAAAAAATCATACATCTTAAATATTGTAAGTGTTAAAGAATATCTCATTAAAATGATAATTAATGATGTCAGAGTAAAAATTGCATGATTTATATTCAAATGAGTAGCGATATATAAAGCAGAAGAAAAACTTGTTTTGAGAATTTCAGTTTCTCTTTTAGCTATCATTACTCTTATATGTCTTTTAATTTACGGGGTAATCAAGTTCTAAGCAAATTAATGAATTTTAAGTAAATGTTTCAGAATTAAATTTCTACAAAATGAAATATAAATGTTACTTCTTCGAAATGGTACTTGAACAATGTGAAAATGAAGCATATAGGATTTTATTATAAATATTGCTAATTAACAATTTCATAATTTTCTTAGCTCTTACCTTTGATAATCACATATATATATGGTTAACAAATACTTTTAATTTAATTCCGAGCGCGGTTTCGATTCTGTATTTCAAATTTAGGCAACTAGTTTTAAAATACTAAATGTATTTATCAACTGAGATTTTTTAAAAAAAATTCAAATAGTTATGACAAAGTGTTCTGTGGTTTTCTTCCTTGTACTCTTTTATTCGTGATTTCCTTCGCTTTAGACAGAAATGTAAATAACTTTTCAATATGCCTGTGGTAAAAATTGCAGTTTTAAGTACTGTTAGTATTAAAAGGTTTATTTATAAAAAATACCATAAAAGAATCAATTTTTATAAATATTAATAGCATATATTTATTTTTTTATCTCAACAGTAATGCGACTAATCGTAAATTACTTATTTCAAGCCCACCAGTGGCGGATTTAAGCTTAGGCCCACGAGAACCCGGCCTAAGTTGACAAATATTTAGGGGTGCTGAAATTTTCAAGGGGGGGGGGATTTTTAAAACGATTTTGTTTTTTATCAACTGTAAGACCGAATTTTAATGCTTTGTTTCTAGCTTTGATAAGCACAAGATGTCAATATTAAAACGGTAGAATTTAAAATATCTAACAAATAGGGTATTCTAAATTGTATGTTTAGTTGTTATACCAAATATCATTTCTATCTAATTCATGCCTAAATTCAATACCTAAATTTAGTTCGAATCCTTTAATACTATATTCGTTTTGTTTTTATTATTATATATAAGGGCGTCAAATTAACTTGGGCCAAGGGCGCCATCGAACTTAAATCCGCCACTGATGCCCACAATGCCGGTTTAAAAAGCATATTTAACACTTGTTTCAAAAAGGATCTATAACCATTTAACTATAAAAGTCAACATTCTCAATGAATTTATTACAGTTGCTGTTATTCACTCCATTAATCCTTCACTCAGCTTGAGAAACAGTCATATTTTTGAAGCAAAATTCCAAATGGAATGTTGCTGGATTAGTACACAAAATTTAATCCATTCGGGTTTACATCGGGAATCATATAATTTTGCATAATACTATGTGTGTGTGTGGATATAACAGGTATTTCTTTGAACTGGATCCTAGAGAAGAATCAATCTAATATTTACAGGCTAAAAAAAAGGCAAATCCCCTAATAAAAAATATTTTAAAACTTTCGATGAAGAGCAACACAAATTGTTTATTAAGCTTAAGCTAAGCATCATTAAGCTTTTAGACAATTTTCTTATAAAACGGCATTGCATGAAAAATTATGTAATGCTAGTAAAATATTTTTTATAGAAGAAATCACACAAGCCATTCAGTTTTAACTGAGCAAGAGCGGGGCAAAAAATAAGAAAATCATGAATTGCCAATATTTTTAGAAACACCTTGATTTATTTAGTTCAAATATTAAAAGCTTAAAATTTGAGTCAAAATTCTGAGAGCCAACTTTAAACTGATTCTTCATTTAATGAATCTTAAAATTATCTATCAAACATTTGTCATAATGACACGAAATAAAATGGCTGCAAGTGGTAGAGATGCTACTACAATACAAACAATTCGATTTTCTAAAAGTTTTTTTATGAATGTTATACGACAAAAAAAATTTCACTTTCAGGGTCATAAATAAACCTATATTCTGAACTAAATGAGGCAAATCTGGGAGCATTACAAGCACTCTCATTTCGCACTTCGCTCTCAACAACAACGTTATACAAAACATTATTATGTAATGACCCAACAATTTCGTACGGAATACTGATGTCATTATAAGTAATGTTATACATGACACATGTTATCACACCTGCCTCTTAAAAACAAATAATCCCTTTTCAACTAGCTTGCAAGAGGAGAAAAGTAAGAAAGATAATGCTTAAATAGAGAATGCGTGTTGTATTAACGTTTATTTATCTTATTTTTTTTTTCTGCATTTAAATCAATGAATCGTATCCACATCATGTGTGTGTGGATTCTACCAATTTATTTTATCAATATTCATTGGCTTATTAAAGCATTATATTCGGCAGTACTAGATAAATTAGATAGTGAAAACGATTATTTCCCAAATAAGTGTTAAAAAAAGAATGAGAAATCCTTTTCATATGACTATAACAAAATAAATTGAAAACTGGTTGAATTTTTTTTTTAAAAAAAATCGCATTAAATTGAACATTGCATTTATATAAAAAAAATGTCTTTTCGTTTAGCAATAATCTTTTTCTTTGAGTATTATATTATGCCCTGTTTTATTCCTATGGTCATTTTTTATTCTTGAATACAAACCACGCTAAATTTTAAATTTTCAATAAAATTAATGAGGAATAAAAATTTTTTAAAATATTCAACCAGTGTGTTCGGTGATATTACACATATATTTGGAGTTAATTTACTTTTCAAGATAGTTTCTTAAACAAAAAAAAAACATTAATACCTCAATACTATACAAAAGTAACATTAGTAACCAATATATATTCAAGCAATATTTCTAAAAAAGTAACAAATTCAAACATTGGCTTTTCTATTAAATTTAATTTAGCTATCGTTTTATTTCGTAGAATTACCGAGACCAATATCAAGTCTAAAAAGATTTTAAATATCCTGAGCTTCTGCTTATATCCCGGAATATCACCAGAAAAACAATTTTATATATTTACATTTCATCATAAATCAAATTAACCAAGGGGAAAAAACAAACGCATACATAAATCTATAAATATTTACATTAAATAATTTAAGAATTGCTTTAGATTCATCAATCAAAATAATGGCAAAAATCAAGACACTTTTGAATCAAAGACAAAATTTTTACAAAACAGAACAATGCTTTTTGTTGAAAATTGCAATGAATAAAACAACAAAATCACAAAGCTCTATAAAATTTGAAATAAATAGATATTTGAAAATAAAGAACCTTGATACCGATAAACTACGATTCTCCTTTCAAAGTAGAGCTTTAAAAAACAAACAATGCCATATTTCTATTAATGTTATTCTTATTCTGCTCAAATAAATCTAATCACCCGCGGAGAGAATAAATATTCTTTCAGATTTTCAATCATGAGTGGAATCTTTTTAAAGGCCGCTCTAATTAAGAGGGAGAATATCTTGAAAACTTCTAATATGATACTAAATTTTTTCAAAAAATATATTCTGTATATTTCGGGAATGAGAGCTTACTAAATTTTAAAATCAATCAATGAGCCAATTTTAATAATATGTAAATAGTATTTCACAAAAGATTTCAGAAAAAGAATATCTGCAAAAAAAATACTCAAAAACATTTTTCGTTCGATTCCAAGCGTTCAAGAAACGTTATGCGACAAAGACGGAACACACGATATTCTTACAAAGATTATATATACTAACACTAGAAAGACAAACTTAGTATATACCTATATTGCCCAAAAGCTGTCAAAATGACTGCATTGTAAAAGAATAACTAATGTATAAAGAAATTTGTTTAAAATTAAATTTTAATATTTTTCATATTATTTACAGTCATATAACAAGTTATTAGAAAATATCAACAATAAATAAAATTTACTTGACCTTGGGAAAAAAATATATTCTACAAAATTCTAAGAATATGTGTCATTATATACGTAATTGTTTTTCTAATTGAAATTAAAAAGCAGTCTTCCTTGGGCAATGTAGTGTAAATTACACTTTAAATTCCTATTGTTTTGTGGACAACACTACGATGGGATTAAAAATTCATTACTTCCAAAATCCAAATAAAAATGTATATTAATTGCATTACTTGGAAAAAAAAGTTCATGTCATCTGTATGTCTTTATAATTTTCAACACCTGCGTTTAAGACCACATATGAGCTTAATTTTTTTTTAAAATAAAATATTAAAATGTATGTTCCTATTAGTTTTAGCGTTTAGATAATTAAAAATATTTACAGAGAGCGCGCTGATTATTATATGTTGAAAATAGCGTTTTAAACTTGTAGTAGTAATTTTAAAGGATATACAGTATATCAATAATAAATCGCTAGCAGATTTTTATCGAGCATGCCCGATTTTTCCAATAATGAGAGGTTTTGTTAGTAATCCTTTATAAAATGCCTCGTAATATGTTGTAGAAAAGTTCATTGTAGCCAAGTTTACGCATCATAGTTGAGAATCATAACGAAATTTATAGATAAAATTTTAGAACTTCTAAATAATAAGTTCTAATTATATCACCTACAAAAAATGAAGCTGAATTACCAACAATTTGCAGCGCAATTGTTGCAGTTTGTTCAGTTATGACTTTACAGACAACGAAGACTAAACAAAACACACACACACATGAGCAATATAACAAAAATAAATTGATAACTTTAACAGTAGTGTTCACTTAAGTCTTCATCCTTTTTCCTTAATTACGTATAGTCCGGCTTTTTATGGAGAAGTGGTCGATATTTGGAAATTTAACAATTTAAAACTCAATCAAATCTAATGTTTAGAAATAGCGATGGATTAAAACACCAGAAAGCTTTTGACATTTTTTATGCACCAAATTCCCAGAATTAATCCAAATATATTAACATAAACTTAATATATGACCCCAGTGTTTTACTTTTTTTTTTATTCTATAAAATTCTTGAAGTTATGGGAAGAGATTTTATTTTCTGAAGTGGCATACTGTGTGCGTGTCATAATTTTATTTTTTTTGGTTAAAAAGCCAAAAAAAAAAAACTTTTTAATTAATGGATAAAATACGTCTCCTTTTTCGCAATTGGAAAGTCTGTGTCAAAAAAGGGAGATTAGCGATAGAAATTTTAATTTCAGAAAATATTGTTTTTGAATCTCCAAATCCTCTATCAATTCCGAAGAAACAAAGCTTTTATTTTGCAAGATTTAAAAAAAATATTTTAAGAAAAAACATCCAGTAAAAATAGAGCAAGAATTGTAAGCAATTAGGAATCAGAAGTAAAATACTGGATTACGTTGAGTAATTTTTGAGGGTGTATTGAACAAGGCAAAAACGGCAATTGATATAAGAACAATTTTACCTACAACAAAAATAACAATATCTTGCCTCGTTTTTACAAAAATTAGGCGCAGCTTCCAAAATAATCGGTAAACTACAACCACACAGATTGGGCTGATTCAGGTTTTAAACTTCAGAAAAATTCACACAGAACAAATCAGGTTTAAGATTCCTCTTTTCGATGGCGATTCACACAAAAACCAACAGATACGCTAAAGAAATATTAAACGCGCACAGGAAATGCCAAGTAAAAAAAAAAACATGCAAAAATAAAAATCATTATGAAAATACTAATAATCCCGTAATAATATATCCCGATCCAACTCCCAAAGTTCATTAGGATTATCATTTGACAAGTCCCCCAAAGTATCATTTGCGGTGTTACAAGTCGAGAACATGTCTTGAAATCCTAAGTAAGCGATTCATTTTCATATAATGACACCAGATGACACATGCGAATTAACTCCCTAACATCTGCTGAGTGTGTGTAACCTCCTACTAATGTTTCCCTACACGCACACTTTTAACTTCCATATAACGACGTTCGGTTGTAAACATTCACTGGCTTCGGGCAAGAGTTATAACTTATCAAAAATTTGCACACTCATTTTCGATTTTCTTAACACCTCAGGCGCGTAAATATTCCACGGCCGATTGTAATGAATCACCGAAGCGGTTACTCAATAATTGACTTGTTAAAAATTGCCCCCGAACGGTAATTAAAGGAACAAAAACAACAAAAAGAAGCTTCCCGTGAAGACCGTATCAAAGCAGACGATCGCCTGCAAAGAATAGAATAGCAATTATTGGCAACAGTCCAGGTGTGAATGCGCGCCACATATAAAAACCACGTGCTGTGCTTACCTGGATGTGGACGTATCCATTGGGCCGAATAGAGAAGGCACAACACAAGTCTTGGATAAAAGCAAATAAAAGACGCTATCGGTTCCTATCACGCATGTGCGGTGTTGCTACAACTGTGAAGGCACTTTTATCATATGAAGGTAGGGAATGGACTGAATGAAGAGAACTTTCTGCTCATCGCAGTCACCAGGTTGCCGTAATCGCGTGATTCGTCGCCAACTGGATGACGCCAAACAGGATCTTTGTTTCGTTCTTTTGCGTAATGACTTAATTTGAGCGAATGTGAATAGAATTTTAGAGTTGTGGATTGGATCAATTGACGCGAGGGTTGTCGTTCGAAAGTTCAGTTTTAAAATTAAGTTGTTTTCAATTCATGGTGGATTTTTTTTAATCGCCTTTGATATAATCTCAGGTTTTAATGTGTTGATGATGTTTTTCAATTGCGAAATTTAAAATTATTTTTTAATTGGAGTTGGTCTTGCAAAGGCATTGGCTTATTTACGATCTCGTGAAGCATCTGCGAAAACAAACAAATGGGGGGGGGGATAGATTTTCCTGTTGTATTATGTGCTCTTCTTTACATTGTAAAACATAAATTTAATCTAATAATATTCACGAAAAAATATAAATGATTTTTTTAATAATTACAATTTTATGGTTGTGATATAAATTTTTATCGACACTTTTGGAAAAATTTAAATGAATTTATGATTAAATAATGGAAAAAATGCATTTCTGGAGATTCCCGATTTTATCATCATTTTCTGGGCAAAAAAGTTCTGTCGTCCCCTTACTTTAAGAACACTTACATAAAGGTATTGTCAATATTTTTCAAACATAATAGATGGCAGTATCTTAAACATTAGAACACCCTTCTACATTCGTATACACAGACTATTTTTAAGGGGGATTATATATTTTTAAAAATACGATGGACCAAAGGTAGCAGAGACAATTTTTATCTGAAAAATTAAAAATCCGCAAGTCTATGGGAGTTGAATCCTCAATTCCCTTGTATGTTTTTAGCCTTCTCTAAATTTTTAAGCAAATCACATTTCCAATTACAAGGGGGGGACTGAGTAAACTACTACTGAATTTCGACAATTTAGAACTGATATAAAAATATTTAAAACTATTTTAAAGTCAATTCCTACTTTAGTCAACAAAGAAAATTTTTTATTTTATAGTTAAATTTAGTTAATGCAGTTTTTTCAAATATTAACATCAAGTGTCATCCACTACAAGTTTTAAAAAAATATATTTTAACCTCAGTGGATGAATGTGAAGTATTTCAATAATGCTTGAAAATTTGAGCAAGGAGAGTGAACTAATAGTAGGAATTGAAAATTTTATGGAACTTGAAATTCTTGCGAATTTCCTCGCTTTATTTAAATCTCATGCAAAGGATTTAAAACTAATTACAAATTATATACACCGCATATTCCTTTTCGCAATATTATTTTACATGATTAATTGATTAGGTTTTCAAAATTATTATGAATATAAATAATAGAAATTAACCAAATGAACTACATGTAATACTCGCATTAAATTATAATAAAATGAAATCTTCCCACACACAATAATATACATATACTCAGTTAAACTAATAGAATTGATCAATTAATAATCAGCTATAATTATGTTTAAAAAAATCTTAAATTGATTAATATACATATATAACTATTTGGGTTGGCAAATTTAATAAATAGGCAATTATAAATAAGTTATCAAAATTATGTATAATCATATTCGTTATATTAATTATAAATTTATATTAAACACACACAATTCCAAAATTATTTAAATTATTTGGACATTCGTACTATTTTTGATACTATAAACAACTCTCTTGAGAATTAAAACATAGTTCTTAAAAAAGAAACACATTTTTACATTCATTCCTGAAATTTTTAAAGATTTTTACTAGCCGTTTTAAAAACTTAAATGGAGATATAACATGGCATAAAGATATTTTAAAAAGAAAGATATAAAGCATAGTAAAAAAATAAGAGTAACTTCTTTTCATTTGAAATCCTAAAATAATAAATTCACCAAAAAAAAAGAGAGAGAAAGAAAAAAAAAAATACATCAGAACCGTAAGATGAACCTTATGAAATCTTGCGGATTTATAAATAACACAATGATCAAATTACTGATATATTTTTAGTTTTCCTTTTTTTTTCCAGTTATTCTTTAAAAATGATTGGTTTTTGTTTCCTCTTAAAACTTTTCAAAAAAAAAAAAAAATTATCACGCGTTTTTTTAAAGTGCTTCTTTAAACATTTTATTCAATAAAGAAAAAAAAATTATTAATTATTCACAAAATTACATAAGGGACACTAAAAAAAATCTAAAATAAGTTTTAGTAACATTTATCACCATGTTTTTTATGGTGTTTTTCATCTGGAAAGAAAATGCTTTGATAACAACGCATCGCTTACATTCTATACATATAGTCATTAATTCTCAATTAAATTACAAAAAAGAAAAAGCAAGAAAATAGCAGGACAGTACTGGACAATCAATGACCTAGTTAGGTTAAAATTATTTGCCTCACATATTGAACCATGTTACGGAACTAACCAGGTACCATTAATCGCATCTTTTCGGCCATTTTGATAATAGTGACGGGTTGCTTTTGATATCTTTAGACTCATCGTTATATATAGTTGATAAACGCTCTATGAATCTGCCCTCGTGTTTTAATTTTAATTTCTTTGAATTAGTTTGTATCATTTTGTGTATTGTTTATATAATAGTTTGATCAGAGGCCAACGGAGAATATTGCCCCCCCCCCCTGCAAAGTCAGGTTGTGGCCAGGGTAGCCAAGTGATCAAGGTATCGGATCATGGCTAGCGTGTCATGAGTTCGAGCCCAGTCCCACTGAAAACCCGCCGTGTAGTGGAGCGATGCACGTTAAATCTGTCGAAAGCGTGGTGTGGTAGTTAGGAAAAGGTGAGGGACAGCTCAGGTGTCGTCCGAGTCACTTGACCATGGTTCAAGATTATGAGGTCCGTCACCGAAAGCCCTCGTGTAGCTGAACAGTGCGACGTTAACATTCACTCACTCACTGATAGCGAATTTTTCTCTTTGTGAAGCTCCAATTATTCCTACATAAAAAAATTTAAGAATGAAATAAATTTGACATTTTTAGTTAATATGACAATTGCCTAAAATTAATGAAAATTTGAATGCAGCTTTCGTAGCAGGCAATACAAGTACAATTGTAGAAATTTTAATAATGAAATTTTAAAAAGTATATAGCACACTAATGCGTATTTTTTGCGGTAGTTTTTTTTTTAAAAAAGAAAGAAAGCTACAAAATTTTTTAGAAATATTCCCAAAATTTCAATTGGGCAGATAGTTGCATTTTTAAGAATAACATTAAAACTGCGTTTGTATTTGTATAAATAAATTTTGAAAAACGGAATACGAATTTGGTTCTTTTCTTATGAAACTATTTGCAAATGCTTTGAAACTATTAAATATGCCATTTACATAAGTTTTGTCAGAAATATTACTTTCTTTAAGACGTGTTTATTAAAAAAAATTTTGAAACTGAGAATGTTCAGAGTATTGAGTAAAAAGGAAATAACTCCAAATTCAAAAGGATGGGGAAAAAATTTGTTTATCAAAAATTCATTTTAAAAAAGGGCCTAAAGATACAAAAAATTTTTTATTTATTATTTATTTTGATACCAAAATATTTGTTAGAATTGGTAAAATATAGAGAAGAATATAATGAATTCACACACCGGTGAAAATTTTGAAGCTCTGTGTGAAGAAATATGTGTAAGTATATAAAATTTGCAAAACTTATCTTTTTTGAAGCATTGTATGTATATAATAATCTCTTGTCAGTTTCATGTACTGCTTCTTATTCTATTTCGAATATCCCTGAATTTTACAATAATTTGCTTATTTTTATCAGTGCATAACATTTTCCCTAAATAATTATTGAATAATTTCTGTAAAAAAAAATAAAGATTAATATGTAAACAAAAATCATTTTTGTACATTATAATTGTCAATTAATGAATTCTAAAACTTGAAGTTTCATAAATTCAACGATGGCTGGTTCGTATTAAAAAGTCTTCTGAGTGAGAGAATATTAACGTCGCACTGATTAGCAACACGAGGGCTTTTGGCGATGGTCCGCGTAATTTTGAACCATGGTCAAGTGACGCGGACGACACCTGAGCTGGCACTCCCCTCTCCTAACTACCACACCACACCAACAGGAGGACGTTTGAGCTCTCGACAGATTTAACGCGTGCATCGCTCCCCTACACGGCGGTTATTTAGTGGTACTAGGATCGAACTCAAGACACGCTAGCCATGATCCGATGCCTAGACCTCTCGGCCACCGCAGCCGCCTAAAAAGTCTTCTGACTTATTTTACTAAAAATTAACTATTCCCCACCCCTAATGTTATCGTAAGATTCGAAGGTCATGCACATGCGACGTAAACACACTTTATAATGTCAAGACCTAAGTTGACAATTTTTTCTTATCTCCTTTTGCAACATTTCTTACAAAAAAAAAAAAGACATTCCTTTTCACAAAGACATTCTTGAAATAATTGGTGATAAAATATTTCACTTCGTTTTTCAAGGTCACTTAAATCTCCTTAGGTTTAGAAAGGATTAGAGATTAACCCTGAGTATTTGATGAACACACGTGTCCAGTAGCGCACATAGGAATTCTTCAAGCATGGTTGAAATTCCACTATTCTCGTATCATGCTCCAATACGCCACCCAACATATTTTTTGGATTTTCTCAATTTTCAGAAACAAAAAAAAAAAAGGTAAAATATTAATTATTGAATGAATTTAGCACTAATTTTTAAATTAATTATTCAAAACAAATAATTCAATTTTTTGTGCTATGTACATAGCATTATAATCAATCGAAAAAATATCAAGGGCTTTCGGGGGGGGGGTCCGGACCCAGGTATTCCCCTTCCCTTGTGTGCGTCCCTACTGCAGGAACCTGCGCCCTTTCCCATAGAAACAAATCACAAGGAAAATGTGCAAGGAAATGTGTGTTGACGGCATTTAATAAAATTATTTAGGGCAGGGGTTGGTAACTAGAGGCCCGCCAAGACAATCAGAAAAACCAAATAGAAGAAATGTTCACTATATTTGGGTGACCATATTTGTGAACAAAGGTTTTTTCTTGCATGAGGATCAAAAAGAGTAAATGTAGATGCAAGTTATATATGTATATAATTGACATTACCTTGCAGGCTGTGATGAGAGTTTCAACACAAGCAATGCTAATCCTGATTTCAAAGAAATTATAGAAAAGAGTGATATATATAGGGTACATTTGTCTCATTAAACTGATACTAAAATTAAATGGGCTTGTGCGTGTGCAGCTATAAGTGATGTGAAATTAGCAAAAGAAATACATTAACAAAATATACAACTGTTTTAATTCATTTATATTTATTCATTTTTATGGAACAATTTATACTTTTTAGATTTGTTTAGTACATTTTAAGAAAAATATGCTAAAATTAAGAAGAGAAAAGAAATTATTATTACTAAAATGGAGAAAAAGGGATAAAAATTTACAAAAAAATAACGAAACGCGGCTTATTCTGTACCAAAAGTTTATGAACAAATTTTCAATTTTTCCCATTCTGACGTGTTGCTATGTTATTCATTTTTGAAATGCCCTTCAGGATAAGAGATATTTTAATTTTTACAAAAATTAGAGCACTTTATCTTAGTTATTATATGAAATTGCATTAAAAAAAACAGTGATTATATTCACATAAGGGACTGTAAATTTTGTAATAAAACAGGGATTGATAAATCTGAAGGTTAAAACACTTTTACTATAATACAGGGCATACACAAAAAATTTTAGTTAATTATTTTCAAAACTTTTTTTGCAATCGCTGTCCCCGTTTGAGCATTTAAAAAAAACACATTTCGAGTAAAATGCGTTTTAAAGTACGACATCTTGCATAAGTATAATGTGGTAAAACGCTTGTAGTTTTTGTTCTAGTGAACGGAAAATAATAAACTTGTTATTTTTATAAAGCTGATAAGATGGCCTATAAAATAAAATCATAAGAAATTTATCAATTTTTGGCAAAAGACACCATTTTAGGGTAGTCGGATACCTTAAAAAGGTTCGACCCTCTGGTATCTTCCTCTTCGTCAGTGTGACCCTCAAGCCAAAACAAGCTGCTCACTCATGATCTAGGGAATAATAGAAAATAATTGTAGAGAAATCTAAACCACAAAACTACTCTTTTACATCGTTTAGTTGTATTGCAGTCCAAGAAAAAGAGAGCGACAACTTGGGATCTCTGATTGTGACGATCACTATTCAGTTTAGAAGTTTTGACAAGAGCGTAGCTACTGCCGTATCAAGGATAAGCCCCCCCCCCCTCCCTTCAAGCTACAAGAACCCCAACATGTACAAAAAAAATTGTAAAATGTTAAAGAGCACCCAAAATGAGTTCCCTAGGAATTTTGATACAGACCCTTTCAAGACTAGCTACACCAGTGGAATTTGACAATATTAAAATTGAGGACCATTCATAATTTACAATCTCCTATCTAAGGTTGACTTGATTGATCTAATAACAGTTGGATCATAATGTTGAAAATGACGGCAAAATGAGTCAATAAATCGCTAATTTCCTAAAGTCTTAAACTGGGTCCAGATCAGAAAAATAATTTTAGAAAACATGATCCAAACGTAAAATGAGTTAGTTTAATTGGCTTTCAAAAAGAAAATTTTAAAAGCTAAAGAAGTAAATAAAAATAATGAGTTTCTGATAAAAAAATGGAAAGATGGTACACAAAATATTTGAGCCGACAGTCTACTCAAAATGTCATATCGGACGGACATCTTCAATGGATTCAAGTATACCGGATGTGGTCGGCCTTACCAGTGAAGATGGCGATCTTGAATCATAACGCTGCAAACAGATGCGTTTATTATAAACAAGTAAAGATGAAAAACTCTGATGCTAATATTGTTTGTCGTATATTGCTAAAATTTTTATTTTCCCTTGAGCAGTTTGTTATATATATACTCCTAATTTTACTATAGTTATTCATTAAAACGCGTAATGTTAATATTAAATATATGAGTCATAATGTATTAAATGCTACATAGATGAATCTGAAAAACATATACATATACCTCAGTTATTTAAATAT
The DNA here is from genome assembly GCA_019973975.1 of Trichonephila clavata. NCBI lineage: Eukaryota > Metazoa > Arthropoda > Arachnida > Araneae > Nephilidae > Trichonephila > Trichonephila clavata. The sequence goes on along the minus strand of BMAO01006138.1, from coordinate 97,811 downwards.
AATCAAACAGACCCATCCAAAACGCGATAATTTCAAATCGAATTATTCTCTTAAAGACATTGTTAAATATAAAATTTTTGAAGAAATTGCAATTAATTTCATTAGATATCAATAGTGGCGTACATAGGGGAGGGAGATTTAACCCCTCCCTTTCCCCACAGACCAACAAATTTTTACTTTTTACCAGAGAGCAGCGGCCTCCCTTTTATGTACTATCAACGTGATGTCGCGGCTCTCCAAGATTTTGAACACCTCTTCCTGATTCCTAAGGCTGCGTGATTTAAATGCAATCATTATCATATTGGCAAGCTATGAATCCAGTTCTTAACTTTTGCACAAATATTTGTACAATTTTTTGAAAGTTCAGTTCAGTCAGTACAGTATTATCACTGTATATCTGGAGCTCTGGCTAACACCTTATGCTCCGAAATGATTATTTGCATTATTTTCTTCAAATAGGATGCAAGTATAGGTCTTGATTATTATGTAAAAATTGTAAGTTTTGTTAACTTATGCTTCCAAAGTGGTAGATGAAACTAGTGTATTTTGGAGCTATAACTTGATATTTTAGAATCTATTGGTTGTTTTTAAAAATTCTTCGACTTTTTGAATATGCTCTATTGTATCACAATTCGCTATTGATGAATAAGACCATTCACCATGATTAGAGATAAAAAATTTCAATGTTTTACGTTGCAACTGATATTTGTTGCAGGTTAAAATAAAATGTCCACTAGTTTCTGGTACATGGCAATCTGAACACAATGGGGAATCTGTTTGTTTAAAAAGAAAATAAATATCATTTAATGGTAATTTCTTTGCCCGCAGCTTATTAATTAAAACTTCTGTATTTCTATTTTTTGCTGCCTGTCTTTTCCATTTTTTAAGATGAGAAATATAACTATAATTTTTATGTCTCTTGCTCTTTTTCCATGTTTCTTCGTTTTCGTTTTTGTGTTGATTTTTGAAAAATGTATGTAGATCTTCCCAAGTAATCCAAGGAATAATATTCCAAGGATCTGGAGAGGCTTTAGCTAATTTATCTACTTCTTCATTAATTTATATTCCCTTGTGAGCTGGTATCCAAATGAATGTAATTGATTGAGTTATTTGGAGACACTCGTGTAACGTTGAATTTAAATGTAATATTATCGTACTGGATTTTCTGTTAATATTAAGGACACTTTTTAGAACTGATAAGCTGTCCGTCAGGATGACATAGTTTTCTGTTTCTGAAACCCAATTTTTTAACGCAGTCCAAATGGCAATAGCTTCCGCTGTAAAAATGGAAATCATTTCTTTCAGAATGTAATTTTGTCTAACTTTTTTCTTGGGGATTAAGATTCCTATTCATGTTTGATTAGTATTTTTAGAACCATCTGTTGCAATTATAATACTGTCATTAAAGTTTGACTGGATATAATCATTAAACATATTTTGCACTATGAGATCTGGAAGGTCTCTGTTTTGAAATGGCAGTTCATGAGTATAGATGTTAATTTTGTGGTTTTCATAGATTGGAGGAGGAGGAGTCCACTGAAGAATATCTACTTTAGAAATACATAGTTCTTGGAGCAGGTTGATTGACTTTTGAAAAATACTGATTTCTTTTTCTCTATATCTATAAAAATTATTATTAATATCCCAAAATAACCTTGCATTTGGTGACCAGTCTTTTAATGCTATTTGTTTAATAATAAATTTTTGACAAAGGAAATTATGTCGATTATTGATACTGCCATTCATAGATTCCGCTCTTAATATGTCTATCGGAGTGTTTCTTGGGAGACCTAGGGCTAAACGTAATGCAGCATTGTAAATTGGTTCTAGTTTTTGTCTATTGCTATTGGCTTGAAAGGGAAAAAAGTTGACTTCCATAGTCAAAAATAGAACGGATTGTAGCATTAATAATATTTAAAAGAGTATCAGTTCTTGTTCCTATTTTAGGGGACGATAATGCTTTGATTGCATTTAAATATTTAAAACCTTTCTGTCTGAGGTAAATAATATGATTTTTCCAAGTGATATTGGGGTCGAAGATTATCCCTAGAATTTTAAGACACTTTACTTCGGGAATAGGTTTATCACATATTTTAAGTATAGGAGGTATTGTACTTCTTTTTCTGGAAAAGTTGATTAAACTGCTTTTTTCTAGAGAGGTGGACAACTTCCATTTTTTTACACCAGGCTGAAATATTGTTTAAAGATATTTGTAATTCGACTATTGTTTTGTTCCAATTTGTGCCGCTATTATATAAGAAAATGTCGTCTGCATAGACCAGAAGACGGCTGTCGTGTTGGATTTCAAAAATGTCTGCCATATAAATCATAAATAGGAAAGGGCTCAAGATGCAACCCTGAGGTACACCATAATTGTTTTTGCTGATTTTCGAAAAATTGTTCCGCCATTTAATTTGAATTGTTCTTTGATGCAAGAAATTTTGAATCCATCGTAGCAAATTACCTGAATATCCAACTTTTTTTAATTTAGAAACTAGACCACTTGGCCACACTGAGTCATATATGCTGATTTAATATCTAATGCTACTAGAACAAAGTATTCCTTACGTTCTCTAGCCAGTATAATATGTTTAGTTGAAGAATTGTATTAATACTGCTTCTGTGGGGGTAAAAAAGCCATGATGATTTACGTGAAAAATTTTATTTTGAAAGCTGAAATCTAACATTCTGTGTAGGATCATTCTTTCTATTAATTTGGCAACTACTGAGGTAAGTGAAATTGGGCGATATGACGCTATTTCCTTGGGATTTTTGTGAGGTTTTATGAATGGTAAAATAATTGCGTGAGTCCAATCTTTTGGAATTTGACTAGAAGACCAACTGTCATTAAAGGATTTCAGGAGAAGATTTATTGCTTTGATGGGGAGGTGGTTGATTGTTTGGAGAGAAATTTTATCATGCCCTAGACTGCTGTTTTTTTGATGAGATATTGCTATTTTTAATTCTTTTAAAGAGAACGGTTTATTAATATCTTGGCTATTGTCCGGAATAAAAATATTTTGGTTACTATTATTGTTTTGTTTTGCGTAATATTTTAAAAAACAATTAGCTTGGGATTATTCGTTTGTTAGTATGATTCCATTATTCTCAATGATGTTAAATGAAGAATAGTTCGAAATTGTTCTATTTTTGATTATACGAATTATTTTAAAAAGAATTTTAGGAGAAGAGATTTTTTCACATGTCTTGTGCCAAAAGTTTTCTTTACAGGTTTTTATTGTTCGCTTAAGTTTTGCACTTATTTCTTTATATTTTATCCAGTCTTCTTCTTTGAAGTATTTTCTAGCTATCTTAAGGAGTTTTTTTTTTTTTTTTTTTTTTTTTTTGCTCTTAAATACCCGCATGCTGCTGTCCACCATGGAGCTCTTGAATTTATCTGATTTTTTTCTGATTCCCGAGACAAGATTTGGGCTTTTCTAATTTCTTCTACAACATCTATATTTATATTTTCATCCAAATTTAGCTTTTGTTGAATAAGATTAATAAATTTGTTCCAATTTGTTTTTTGTCTAAAATTATTTGCTGTTGAGCTGTTTGTTCTTTTGTAATTAATAATAATAGGGAAATGGTCACACACACACTTCCAAAATTATCGGTACTTGTGGATCACGACATATCATACTTTAAATTTATAGATAATAATAAAAGATCTATAGATGTAAAAATTCATGATGAATGGAGATAAGTTGGGCTTTTATCGTTTAATAAAATTAAGTCATTTTCGATAATCCAATCAAAAATCTTCTTCCCAGACGCATTTGAATTTTTTGAACCCCATATTTCATGAGATGCGTTGAAATCTCCCAATACTAAGCTATGATTATCTATATATGATGCTATTTTTGATAAACTGTCGTCTTTAAAGTTACCCGGTGGGATGTAAATATTAAAAATTGTGATTCGAACTGTATTTATCTGAACTTTGACTAATACAATTTCTAAGTCTTCGCTAATTTCTGAGAATATTTTTATTGCGCTAATATCTTTGTTTAAAATTATCATTAATCCTCCTCCTCTTCTGTTTTCTCGATCGATTCGGAATATATTCTTATTGGGAATTGTGAAATTATCATTAGGGTGTAGCCAAGTTTCTTGGATTATTAAAATGCTTGCTTTTTGAAAAATTGGCGTGAATAGAATATCTGATTTTTTGTTTTTAATTCCACGTGCATTCCATTGGATTATATTCATGATATAAAGGGGGAAAATGTGCAATACTACGAATTAGTTTAAATGTTCAAAAAAAAAACCGATTAATATTTTATTTTATTTATTTATTTTTTTTTTTTTTAGGATGCAAGAAATTTTGTATATTTATATCTAAATTTTATTTTGTTCTACTATACTTTCTAAATTAATTTCTCTCTTTTCTGAAAAGTTTTTTAGTCTTTTTGCTTTTTCATTTATTTTTCTATTAATTCGAAAGTCGTTATCTTGTGAAACTGTTATATTGGATGCAATTTTTTTTAACGAAGATTCCATTGTGTTCATCAAGGATAAAAATTTTAAATTTATTTGATTTATCATCGCGTTTAGTTCTGCCGTAAAACGTTGTACAATTTGTTCCAATTTCATTTCAAAAATGTTATTTTCTTCCAATTTTAATTTTAATTCTTGAAACTTTTTTTCAAGGGTTTCTATTTTCTCAGTTTGGTTTATTGTAAGTTATGGCCGAGAATGAGGTTTTTTTTTTTTTTTTATAGAACTTTTCGACTGCTTCGTTTCTCGAGATTTGTCGCTTATTTTTAAATTTTAAGATTTCGACTTCCTCCTGATATTTTTTACAGCTTTTATCGTTAGCTTCATGATTTTCTCCACAACAGCTACATTTTTTTGTATTTATTTCTTTACACTCGTTTTCAGAGTGGTTTAGTGAGCATACACGGCATTTAATTGAGCTTCTACAAAATTTATGTATGTGGCCAAATTTCCAACATTTAGTACATTGTTTAGGTTTTTCAAAAAAAAAGGCTAGTTTTAAACATTTTAAATCCTATTGATACTCTTTCAGGAATCGTGCATCCTATTTGGGTTACTTTAATTGTTTTGATCGGTTTATATCCTGATTCTGCTTTTTTTTTTTTGTGAATCGTTGGATGTCCAAAATTGGGGGGCGTGATTGTTATTTTCAAGTTCAGATTTTATGTCATCTATTGTGTATTCCGTGTCTATTCCCTGCAAAATGTAACTTGTACTAAGGCCAATAAAGGATAATTTAGAAAATATTTTACATCCATTAATTTCTTTAATTTTTAAAGCTTCTTTGGCGGTCACGCAGCTATTTGTTTTGATTATAATTTCTGAATGTCTTGTTTTGCTAATACTTTGAATATTTTTCTTGATTGTGAAATTTTTCATTATTAATTCCTTTAATTTAAGTGGATTACCACACTGAAAATTATTTTCCGATTTTAAGAAAATTGTGATATTTGGGGGTAGTATTTAAATTCAAACTTTCCTCAAACCTGGCCAACAATTCCATATCAGTTAATTTGCTTCTATATCTATTCAATGTTAAGTCTGTACTGGTAGTCTCCACCTCCATATCATTCCCTGGGCGAGAAAAATCACCCATTCTCTCTATCTCACTCCAACACTCCACTTTGAATCAATACACCAACTTGTGTATGATTTAAAATTAAGAAAAAAAGTCTCCAAAGTCAGATGAAAAGTTATACCAAATAACTTTCAAAAAAAAAGAAGAAAAAAGTTAATGAGGAACGATCTCACCAATTCGGATCCGCTTGAAAAAGTTGCCAATCAAACGATAGTCATCAAATCACAACCACCTCGATCTAAAAAGTCACCTTTTTGAAAGTATTAAGCTGTAGTAATGGCTATGTAGTTACAAACAGTTAAAAAAAACCTACCCTGATTTAATATTTTTTATTAAAATACATGTTCTAGTAGAGTTTTTTCATTAAAGGCAATTTACAGATCTAGTTTAGGATGGACATTTTTCAATTTTTTCATGGGGCGTTTCAGTGAGTGAGTGAATATTAACGTCGCACTGTTTTAGCTGCTCGAGGGCTTTTGGCGACGGACCTTGACGAGGACGACACCTGACCTGACATCCCCTCTCCAAACTACCACACCACACCAATGGGAGGACGTTTGATCAACAGATTTAACGTGCATCGCTCCCCTACACGGCGGGTCTTCAGCGGTACTGGGCTCGAACTTATGACACGCCGGCCACGAGTTCGTAATCTTGACCACTAGGCTACCGTAGCCACATGAGGCTTTCAGAGTCCGTGCAGGAAGGAGATATTAACATTAAATGAGAGACCTTCGCTGCCCCCCCTAGAAAAACTCTGTGGATCCGCTGCTTCCCACCCCCACCCATGAGAGAAGTTTCTGAACGCCACTGCGTGACACGGAGGCTATTGTTTTAACAACTATAAATGGTTTCGCTAATCACTTTTCGGTTTTTGTTCATGCAATTCTCCCCTGATTTTACCGGTAAGGAGCTTAATTTAGAAGCATATTATAGCAATGAAAAATTTCTTTTTAATGTTTAATTAAATCGAAGTATTTTTAATAACTTAATGGCTCAGAACAATTAAGAGCGTTGTGGTTTAAAGTCGTACGAAAGGGATGCTAGCTCAATTACCGACTTCGTCATCTGATTTGTGTTAGAATTACTTTCGGTCAAGACTAGTTTATTTTGCTTTTGTAATTATAGCATTAAAAATTTTCCAGAATTAATTAAAAACTACTGTATAATTCTTTTGTCAACCAGCTTTGCTTACAATAATTTCCTCAATTAATATGCGAACCTAAAATAGAAACAGGCCGAGCGAAAACAATTCAATGTATATCACAATGCATGTTTTTTCTCAGTCCGACCTATGAAATAGTTGCAGCAGACTTTTAATACAAACTCTATGCGATTATTTAATAGCTTTCTGTTATATATTGTTACTACTAGCAAATCACTCAATGCTTATCAGAGACCAATTAGAATAAACTTTCTATTCATTAGTCTATAAATATCATTTTTTTTTTTCTATTTCTTTCCGAATACACCTGCTTTTCTAACTTTTCCTGCTTATATATTAATTTAAAGTTGTGTATATTTGGTCCATGCTAGTCTAGATTCTATTATGTATGTACTAGAACATTAAAAATATGTTTGTGAAGAGAGTAAAGTGGGCAATAGAGATAAAAAATGAACTATTTTTCCTTAGAGAGGGCAATGAGAAAGTGATAAAGCCAATAATCACGCTGTATTCATATTTTATTTTGAAGCACCATACAATCAAAGAGAGAACAGAGCTGTGATATAATGTACATATTATTTATAAAAACTTTAAAAATTGTGTCTTAGATATAGGGAATTTATATTTTTTATTACGTAGGGATACTTGTCGCGCTTCCACGCCACAAGTCCGGGTTCAAACTTCAGGCTGGACAAGGTCAACTTAGCCTTTTATCCCTTCAGTGGGTCAATAAATGAGTACCAAGCTTCCTTCGGAACTAAACACTGGGGGTTTCGCATCAGACTAACCGATCTGACTGGGACATTTGTTCATGCACCTCAGCGCCCAAGGTCACGAAAACTGAGATGGACACAGTAGGCCTTGTCCCGCCATGGGCTGTTGCGCCACTGAGTTTATTTCAGTTTAGGAATACTTATATATTTGACTAGAATAGTTTTTCCTCGGAATATGTAATAATCAATATTTAAAATAAATAATATATGTAATAAATATTGAACAAGAAACATAGAGTAAAAAGTAATAATTGTCAGAAGCACGAAAGCTTCCGTACAGCACAATAGATAAACCCGTTGCTATTTTGATTTTTAATGTAATGTAGTTTGAATAAATTTCCAGGCGTCATTAACTTCATGAACTTAATTCCTGCATTGCATATAACTATATTACTTTATATATCTACTAAGCCTCTTGTTTTTAACACCCTTTTATAAGCTTCACTTGTATGTAACGGAATCTTTGAACTCAACTTTTACCCACTTTAAAAGGTCAGATTAATTCGAAATTTTGCTCACTTGTCCAGGATCGATGACAATACAATAATTTAATAATTTTGTTCCATTGTCTTGATCAGGATCATCGGCATTAACGATTTCGCATTTTCAGATCCCATCCCGCATCTGGCGATTAATTTCAGATCCCATTTCCAGATTGGGCGACTAAGAGATTAAGTTGCAAATTAGCACGATTAACTATAAAAGGGTGTTTTTTTAGTTTTTTAAAACTATAATTTATTTTTAACACCATCTATGATAGATTAGTCATATTTAATAACATGCATACCCACATATTTACGATTGCTTCAGAATCAGGGTGTATTTTAAAACCCATATTTATATATCTGTTGAGATAAAAAAAATAGAGATCCTAGAACTTTTTCACATTTATTAGTAGATAATTATTAGATTTTTAAAGAATAATGTGTATTATTGGTGTACTCAAAATCATACTACTTGGTCTATGCGAGAAGTTTGAACCCCCAAACCCTACCCTTGTATACGCCACTGTATTAGGGCTATAGGAAAGTCTCGCTTGACTGACTTTAAACTTCTTATTTTTTAATATACAAACAAATAAATATTTTGTAATGGAAATAAACATTAATGCTGCTAAACTTGACTATAGAATCAGAAATTCACATCAAGATCCCTTTTTTTGTAGTAAAATTTCGCATAACGGTTTAAATCAATTAGCATGTTTCTTCCTAATACATATGTTTACTATCTTCTCAGCCGATAAGAGTCGATAAGGTTAAGTGATTTTTGATAAAAGGTTGAGTGAGCTTCACAGCCGATAAGATTCAAGTCGAGATTCTACTGAAGGTCTGTCTCACAGAATAATGGAGACTGTAAGACGTTAAATGGAACTGAGCATCAGAGTCCGAGTGATGTGGGCGTTAGGAGAATGATGTATGAGTTTTCAGATGCCATCTGCATCATTTGACGGCAGTGGTATACACCAGTGGCGCACACAAGGAGGGAGGAGGTCCTCGTGTTCCCCCCTTAGCCCTTGAACTTTTTTGGATTGTTGATAATCCTACATACATAATATGTAAAATTTAATCAAGTATTTGTAATTAACGACTTATTTTATTAATTAATGGCAGTTATTAACTAAATAACTTATTTTTACTGTTTTTTATTCCCAAAATCGACAAAATCAAAAGAATGCGTTGGGTGTCGAGAATGTTGGACTTTCAACCCTGGACCCCCCCCCCCCCCCTGAAAATTTTTGGGTGCGCTACTGGTATACACAGACTTTTTTTGGGGAGAGGGGTAGTTATATTTTTTAAAAATTCGTAGATCGAAGCACCGAGGTGTAATTTTATGACGTAAATTAAGAATTTGTTCCTCTCGTCCATGAAAGGGAGGGATTCCCTTCCCCCCTTTTTTGTGCACGGTACTGTTTGACAGTGACACAGATGATGTGGTCTGCCATCAATAAAACTCGTATTGCTACAGTTGCGTCAGTCTAAAATTTATTTTAAGTAAAAATAATTTATATATCGTTCCAAGATAGTGTTTCTCTTCTGCGCCTAAGGGTCAACTGCGGTAGTCAATTTACACCAACTCGTGACCGGCGTTGTCGAGCCACGGGTTCGAAACCTAGCACTATTAAAGATCCACCGTGTAGAGGGGTGGAGGCACGTTAAAATCTGTCGATGCTCATTAGCGTGGCGTAACGAAGATTATTAGAGCCCCTCTGTTAACTCAGATTTTGGGCCCCAAGCCCAAATACATACTTACCATCAGTCGAGCTTTGGGCCCCCTAGAGTCTCCGGGCAATGTGGGGGTGTACGTTACGCCACTATGGCATTGAAATTTGGAGGTTCGTTGCCAACGGCCCTCTTGTTGCGACGTGAATTAAAAACAAATTACATTTATGCTTTTAGATTTTTTTTTTTTTTTACTAAAAAGTTCCAGATCTGACAAGCAATGACCATTTCAAATTGTCGCGATGTGTGTGTGAATCCAACAATAATTTATAGATTGCGGAAAGATGTTATATGAGATTTAAAATTACAGGCACTTTATCAAAGCTTTACATATGACTTTTGGGATAAATATCAATGTTGAAGAATATAAATTCATGTATTATCTACATTTATCCTAATACACCTTTCCTAATATTAAATATTTAAATCTAACTAGCTTTTCTTTATAAGTAGGTATTTTATAGTTATATTTTCTTGTGTCTAACTTTTTTATCTATTCATTTTTAAAGGAATGTGTGTGCATTATATATATATATATATATATATATATATATATCTATAAATATATATAATATAGCCTTTAAATATTAAGGAGATATTCCATGCATTAATATGGCCACAGCAGGCAAGAGTGATAATGGTCTGGTACCAGTGGCGTAATGTACAACCCCGCATTGTGGGGGGGGGGGGTCAGGTGTTCTAGGGAACCCAAAGTCTGACTGACATCAAATACGTAGTTGGGATTAGGGCCCAAAATCTGATTTTTCAGAGGCCCTAGTATTCTTCGTTACGCCGCTGTCAGACACTCATGTCCGGCAGTGTTTCCGTCAAATCATGAGTTCGAGTTCTGATGTTACTAAAGGTCCGACGAATAAAGGCCGCGGTAGCCAAGTGGTCAAGGTATCGGATCATGGCTAGAGTGTCATGAGTTCAAGCCCAGAACCACTGAAGGGGAGCGATGCACGTTAAATCTGTCGAGAGCTCAAATGTCCTCCCGTTGGTGTGGTGTGGTGTAGTAGTTAGGAGAGGGGATGCCAACTCAGGTGTCGTCCGCGTCTCTTGATCATGGTTCAAAATTACGCGGTCCGTCGCCAAAAGCCCTCGTGTAGCTGAACAGTGCGAAGTTAATATTCTATATCTCTCTCCGACGAATAGAGACGCTGATACACATTAAATCTGTAAGGGTTCGGAACCCTCATGTTGGCGTGCTACGGAAGTTTGGAAAGTAGTATCAGAGCTCAGTATATGTAATTGTCACTTGACGAGGTTCAAAATTACATGGTCCTCCGTCAGTAACTCTCTTACTGTTTTGTGGAGTGGCATTAAAATCCCTGTATTAATATTATTCGTTTTAAATCATAATTTAAATATCAATTTTTGTTAAAAGCTTATTTTAAGTAAATCCCTTTTAAAGTATCCGACTACCCTAAAATTGTAAACTTTGCCAAAAATTGGGGAAAAAATTTTTTTAATGATTTTTTAGTTTATAGGCCATCTTATTAGCTTTATAAAAATACCAAGTTTATTATTTTCTGTTCACTAGAACAAAAACGACAAGTGTTTTAGTAAAAGCAGATGCCCATTATATATTTTAAGCAAGATATATTTTAAAACGTGTTTTACTCGAAATGTGTTTTTTTTTAAAGGCTCAAACGGGACAGCAATTGTCCAAAAAGTTTTGAAAATAATCAACTGAAATTTTTTGTGTTGTTCTGTATAATAGTAGAAGTGTTTTAACCTTCAGATTTATCAATTACTGTTTAATTACAAAATTTAAAGTCCCTTATGTGAATATAATCATTGTTATTTTAAGCAATTTCATATAATAAAAAAGGTAAAGTACTCTGTAGTTTTTGTAAAAATTAAAATATCTCTTATCCTGAAGGTCATTTAAAAAATGAATAAAATAGCAGCACATCAGAATTGAAAAATTAAAAATTTGTTCATAAACTTTTGGTACAGAATAGTTATGTTATTTTTTGTAAGTTTTTACCTATTTTTTCCCATTTTAGTAATAATAATTTCTTTTTCTCTTCTTAATTTTAGCATATTTTTCTTAAAATGCACTAAAAAAATCTAAAAACCACAAAAAAATTGCCATATTTCTCCTTTGGCAAGTAATCGGATACCTTCAAATACTTTTGTTGCTGCTCTTTTTGAAGCAACTTTTTGTAGTATAATTTATATACATTATTGATAATTGTTTCAATGAGGATGTATTTGGATTTCTATACTTACTGTTGAAAGTTATTAAGATTACACCTTTTACGTCTTGAAGGATCAATATAATTTAGATTTTTTTGATGGAATAATGCATATTTAAGACAATTTATTTGGAAAACGGTAGTCACATTTGCAATTGCGTACACAGAACTCTCTTATGAGGAGGAGAAAAGTAAATTCTATCCCTCCTCATACATTGAACCCCTAAACCCCACCCTTGTATCTGCCTTTGTTCACTTAATTTGAAAGGTTTTGTATTTTGGAGATCATTTTAAGTACAGTTGATTAGGAGTATGAAATCAAAATTGATCCAATTGTATTTCTTTTTTATGATAAAATTCTGGGAGAGCGAGTCATTCTGATTCAATTATACCTCTTCCTAATGCATATTTTCTACTTTATATATGTGTTGCTTTTTTCTAGTCTATATATTCTACGTTGTTTATATAAAACTGAAATTAATTTCAAAGCTTAATATTGTTCCTGAAATGCTGTCGCTCCGATGAAAATAACCGCAATTCATTTTCTAGGCGTGTTTATTGAAGATTTTTCAATTCCTACTATTAATTCACACTCTCCCTATATATATATATATATATAATAATCCCCATGAATTTAATCTTTTAATTATTTTTGGTCCATCCCTTCTCGACCCACGTTTTAATAATTAACTAACACACACTAGCCGCCTAACAGCAACCTTTTGAATTAACTACATCTGTTCACCCACCTATATAGTTATGTGACTTCCCACTTCCTATAAATACTGAGATTTCTGGAGACTGCTCTCTTCCGTCTTTGTCTTCAATCAAGTAGCAGGCTGCGGCGCTTAGTGTCTTAGTTTTCTTTGTTCTGTGTGTCGTGTCGTAAATTCCCTGTTCTTTGTTTAATATGTGTGCTTATGTGGTTTAAGATGTGCAATAAATAGATTTCCAGCAATAAAAGTCTATCTTGTCAATATCAACAAATATAAAACATAAACAATAATAAAAAAAATGGATTAAATATTAAGGAAATCCTGCCACCGGCCACGTCTATTACATATATACTTTCCCTATGGCCCAGAGTATTGGCAAATACAGGGAAGGTTGGCTGGTCGCAAAACTTTGTTTAAACCTGCAATCCTGGTTCCTAAGGCTAGGAGTTTGCTTTAGTATTTCTGTGGCTGAGACTTTATACTATCATGACTGTAGTAATCTTAGGTTAAAACTATTTTGTGTATATTTTTGAAATATATATATGTGGGAATCTAACCTAAAACTTCCAAAAAAGTTAGATTCCTGAGATAGCGGGGTGTGTAGGGGTTTTTACGAGGTATGGGATAACGTTGAAAAAAAATAGACAACATAATTTAAAGAAACTAAATAATTTATTATGAGTTATAGGAGAGTATTTACGGGGGGAATATTTTCAAAATAGAAATTAGAACACATGCAGGCATTTAAAAATATAGGAAAGTTAGATAGTCCCTTCTGGGAGGACGTTAGAGATTAAATAAAACTCATTATGGGATGCGATGGTGACTTACCGCCTAAGGTCGGCTAAACAAGCGCAGACGCGCGAAGACGGAGCTTCGTTGTGGAGTGTTAGTGGGCTTCTGCCGAAATTAAATCGCGTCAGCGTTTTAATAAGTACGGCAGATGGCGTTGCTGTGGAATGCTGTTTTTGACTAAAATTGACGTCCTCTGCAAGGGGATATGATCTAACCTTTTACAAAAAGAAAAAGTTCCATGGGATATCCTACATATATTGACTTAATTTTTTTTTTTTACATAACTTGTTTCTAATTTTATTCTTCAATTCCTGCATCTTTAAAAAACGGCTGTTCGTAAGTGTGAAGATGTTTACAAGCAGAGATGGCATAACGAGGCATAATATTGAGTCATAAAATATTTTCTTTTGACTTTCTTTCTAATTAAGATGTATATTATACATTTAAATCCAAGAAAGAAAAGCACTCATTTTTTAAAAAAGATGAATGCGTGATTCTAGCTCTATGCATTCCGTGTGAAAATTGCCAAGTAATACATCCTCAAAATTATTTATCAAATCAAAAGACAAGCCTTCAACTTTTCGTTGTTTATTAGAACGTGTTTGGTCAATGCGTGGAAATAAATAAAATTGCTTGCATGAAATCGAGATCAACAAAATTTAAGTTGTTCCATAGCTCGAATGCTATTACCCAATGAGTTGTAAATTCGATTAATAAATAATTACTCGCATGGACATTAATCTTCAATAAGCGCATACCCAACATAACCGTTATATGCGTAGAGGTAGGTAAAGAGTGAGTGAATATTAACGTCCCACTGTGTTCAGCTACAAGAGGGCTTTTGGGGACGGTCCGCGTAATTTTGAACCATGGTCAAGTGACGCGGACGACACCTGAGCTGTCACCTCCTCTCCTAACTACCACACCACACCAACGGGAGGACGTTTGAGTTCTCAATAGATTTTACGTGCATCGCTCTACTACACGGCGGGATAGGTAAAGAGAGAGAATGACTTTATATAAAAATATCTGTGCTTTGGGGATTTTTTGTTAAGTTAAAAAACTAATCATCCCATTTGAATTAACAGCATCTTAAATTAGTCCTTTAAGTATACATATAACATTTTTAGTCACAATTTCATAAAAATTTATCATTATAACTGTATTGGACCATACATCTATCGTACTAACGCTTCAACAAGGAATCTAAGTAAATTTTAGTACATTAATGGAAACAAGAATGAGAATATTTATGGATGCTTATAATCAAGGAAAAGCAGAATGTGTGTGTCGAGCTAGAAATTGCCGACAAATATATTAATTTTTATTTTTGTGCTACTTAGCTTAATTGCGTTCAGTTTTATAGATTTTTTTACCCGCTTTTTTAAAGTGCTACTGAGGGTTAAATCTGTTCAAATACAGTCATTGGAGTGGTGTGGAAATTTGGAGAGTGTGTACCAGTTCAGGTGTTTTCCTCGTTTCCTCACCATGGCTCAAAATTATGATGTCCGTCTGCAATAGCCCTCATGTCGCTTTGATAATCAATCGTGTTCTTTTCTCCAAATTAATACACAGATATGTAAGAAACGACGCGAACCAGTTCTTCTAGTTTTAATGGATTAAGTTCTTAATAAAATCTGTAGAGAAAAGATAGAAAAGGAAACTGGGATGTTACCCTTTGGAGTTTTAAAATTACATATTTCGATAAACTTTTTAAATTCCTCATAAAACAGTAAATTTTGCTAATTTTTATTTGAATTTTTTGCAGTTTGTGCAGTAAAATATGAAGTTTAAAAAGTTCACAACAATTTTTGCTGTCGAGTAATAGCATATTTTTAAAAAAGCGTAAATTTGTCTTAGAAATGGTGAATAAATAAGAAGACTTTTGTTCTTTTGATGAACAAAATTTGGGAGACTGTGAACTAGTGAATCAGAGTAGTTAGAGTAAAAAAAATATTTTGCTTGTTCTCAGATTTAGGAAAACATTAGAATGCGCCTTCTAGAAGTAAAAAAAAGAAAAGAAAAGAAAAAGACAGAAGCTAGTGGCATTATATGTATTGGGCAGTAGCGCACACAAGGGAGGAAAGGGGTTCCTCGGGTTCGGACCCCCTCATAGCCTTTGATTTTTTTCGATTGATTATAATCTTATGTATATAGTACATAAAATTTAATTAAATACTTGTTATTAATAATTAATTTTATTAAATAATGCTAATTACTTATTTAATAATTTATTTTTTACTGTTTTTTGTTCCCGAAAATCGATAAAAAATCAAAAAAATATTTTGGGTGGCGTATTGGAGCATGATACGAGAATGGTTTACTTTCGACCCTGGACCCCCCTCCCTTGAAATAATCTGTGTGTGCTACTGGTATTGGGAGTATACTGAATATTCGTTTTTACATATGTGACTAGGAAAGTATGAGAAGAAAAAAGGATTACGATCAAAGGATACATTGAGTGGAAAGTTTGAGAGCCAAAAATCTAGAAAATGGTCAGGAATACTGTAACAATAATTTGGACTTTTAGGTAATATTATATTTTATAAGTAATTACCTTAAAATCCGGCGTATAATGTACACCTGTACCTTCAAGCAACAATTTTTAAATTTGAGGTATATTCGCCGAATAACGCGCTCCCTCTTTTTTACGAAAAAGCCTTAGAAGTACGTGCGTAATGCTGTTGTACACTATCTGGCCAAAAGTATCCGGACACCCTTAAAAAAGTGGTTCTAGCGAGTGACGCAATTTGATACGTAATTGAAAGCTATAAAAGTGTTGGTAGTGGTTTGTCAGATTGTATTTATGTGTTTGTGAGGCAATGAGTAAGTCAAAGGAGCTTAGTGAGTTTGATTGTGGCAGTATAGTGGGATGCCACCTTTGTGGAAAATCAGTTCGCGAAATTGCGGACATTCTGCAGAAGCCTATATCTACTGTGAGTGATGTAATTGTGAAGTGGAAACGTCGAGGCAGAGTGAAACGGCAGAAAAACGAACCGGTAGGCCGAAAATACTTGATGAACGCAGCCGCAGAACTCTGAAAAGGGTAGTGAAACAAAATCACAAGTCCTCGTTGGTGGAAATTTCTCAGGAGTTCCAAAGTTCATCAGGAATTAGTGTTAGCAGCAGGACTGTCCGTCGAGAGTTAAAAAACTTGGGATTCCATTGTCATGCAGCCGCTCACAAGCCAAACATCACTCCACAGAATGCGAAGCATCGATTGCAATGGTGTAGAGCACCGTCCGGACTTCCACCGTCATTGGACTGTGGACATGTGGAAAACTGTTTTTTGGAGGGATGAATCTCGCTTTACAGTCTGGAAGTCGGATGGAAGCGTCTGGTTTTGGCGGATGCCCGGCGAACGTTTCTTTAGTGACTGCATTGTGCCGACTGGAAGCATAATGGTGTAGGGGTGTTTCTCGTGGTTTAGCCTGGGTCTGTTAGTTCCTGTGATTGGAAACATGAACTCTGAGGTGTATGTGGACATTCTGGACAATGCTGCACTCCGAACTCTATGGCAATATTTCGGGGAAGGCCCATTTCTCTTCCAGCAGGATAACTGCTCCATTCACTCATCGAGGCTTGCACAGACGTGGTTTGACGAAATAAGTGTTCAAAAACTGGATTGGCCTTCTCAGAGCCCCGTTCTAAATCCCATAGAACACTTTTGGGACGGATTAGAGCGCAGATTACGTAGCCAGCCAAATCGACCATCCTCACTGCAAGCACCCACTTCAGCTGTGATGGACGCCTGGAAAGCAATTCCTATGGTCAC
The DNA here is from genome assembly GCA_019973975.1 of Trichonephila clavata. NCBI lineage: Eukaryota > Metazoa > Arthropoda > Arachnida > Araneae > Nephilidae > Trichonephila > Trichonephila clavata. The sequence goes on along the minus strand of BMAO01006138.1, from coordinate 80,586 downwards.
CTATCAAAAATTGGTGGAAAGTCTTCCCAAACGTGTGCAGGCTGTCATCCACGCAAAAGGGGGGGGGACCAACATCATATTAATATGTGCCTCAGGACGCTCTAAGTCCATACCACTGGGTGTCCGGATACTTTTGGCCAGATAGTGTATTTTGAAGTCATTCATTCGAGGTATATTTCAAGACTTAATAAAATACTTTTAAATTTACAACCCTTTAAGTTCATAAAGAATGCGATTCCTTTTAAATAAATAGTAGTTTTTCTTATTTTAATTAAACTAAACATTATTAATTTAAAACTAATTTTTTTCTATGTCATCTTTTCCCCCCCTTTACTTTTAAAATATCTCATTTTTATACCCGGCGTATAACGCTCACCCGTAAATTTCGATCATATTTTTTGTGTTAAAAGTGCGCGTTATACATCGGATTTTACGGTATATATTGTAATTTACTTTATTACTGAATTGCTATTATTACTTTAAAAAATACAGTTTCATATTCAATATAATATATTAAATATGTGATATACTTGTTCAAACCATTGCAACGTTCTCTATTTGGCAATATTTATTTACAAATTATATTAGTTGTGAAAAAGGATGAAATAATTCGGTATATGATGAGATTTCTCATCATCTGAAATAACATTACTGAAGTTCTGAGTATGTAATTCATGCGCAGTACCGTCGTTACATTCCAAAATCATGTATTGTTATGCTAATTATCATTTCATATGAAACGAAAAACTAGTTTAAAACACGGATGTATAGGTGACAAATATATGTATACTTCTTTTTCTCTAAGTAGAACTCTTGGATGCAGTAATGTCTAGTTGCATGTGTGACGGTAAAGGATGGGGGGAGGGGGGAAAGGAATTCTGCAATTTAGTGTTATTAACTCAATAAGGCCTTTCCGACAACTATGTGTGTTTTCTGATATTCTCCTGACTGCATATACTTCCAAACTCAGTGGCAAACAAGAAAAATACCGTGTAACACCTGTATTATAAATGTCTTTACCTGAATACCGGTTTGAGATCCTCTTTCGGAATGGAATCCTCTAAACTACCCGATTAAATATAGCTCTTCTTTTGTCCCTCGCATGACCTTGCACCTAAAAATCGTGTAAGGCACTTCTTGAAAACTCCGTGATTTGGAAGATTCACACCGATCATTTAGCTCCATAATTCACGTAATAACGCAACCTAAAATCCATCTCAATCCATTCTTAAAGACGATCCTTTTCTCGGCAAGACAATTAATCATTAACATTCGCATTATTTCTCTGTCTACGACCAAGGCCGGCTACGGAGAGTCGTCCCAACATCAATTTCCGTCCAACGCCATTTGATGACTAAAGGAGTTGTTAACCCCGAGGAGCGCTATGATTTATCCCCGACATGCATATGAGGCTAAAGAGTGAGTGGACCTTTTGCCCCCTCTACGAAAAAAAAGGGGGGGGGGCTCTTGTTACATTAATTTTCGAAAAAACAAAACAAAATATAGAATGGCTGAACACGTGTGGCCTGAAGGACAGGATATTTTTACTTAACTTTTTATTGTTGCAGCAGAAGTCTTTGTTTTGGTTTTTTGCTCTGGCGGAAAAGAATCCATCAAAGTGGCAAGTGATTGGCGTCGGCAAAAGGCGTGAATGACTTCCACATTGGGGATGTTGTGGACTCATGCGGCGAGAAAATACAAAAAGGAAAAAGGAAATAGCCAAGAGGTAAGAAAAAATAAAGCCAACGGGTCAAGAGATGGATTTGTAGCTTTTCTTTTTTTTCCCCCCGTGAACAATACAAATGGTCCCGCGAGGATTTGCAGACTGACGAAATACTTTGACGATTATTTTTTTGACTTTTCATTTTTAAGCAGCCACTTTGTGAAGGATGGAACTTACTGAATTCTTAAAAGATTTCGGTGTTTAACTATAATTGAGACAAAATATAAATGTATAGCAAGGTGAAACATTGTTAAAAGATTTTCTCTCTGTACTTGTCTAATAAGAACTGAAGTCGTAGAGTGAGTATGATATTAGATAGAAAGTTTAAAAGAATAAATTCAAATTACATATTGAAGAAACTACAGAAATATAATAGATTAAATGATAATCAATGAAATTTAATTCAGTTAAAGAAAGATGTTCATCAAATATTCAACATCACAATATTCAAAATTCTGACGTTTAATGTACTAGGATTGTCGTCTTAAGGTGTCCAACTGGTTGCGGCAACTTTTTTTTAAAAAAAAAAAATGGAGATATGTGAATTGTTTTGTTGTTTTTGGAATTTTTTAGTACATTTTAAGAAAAATATGCTAAAATTAAGAAGAGAAAAAGAAGTTATTATAACTAAAATGGGTAAAAATTGACAAAATATAACATAAACGCGGAAAATTCTGTACCAAATGTTTATGAACACATTTTCAATTTTTCAATTCTGATGTGTTGCTATGTTATTCTATTTTGAAGTGACCTTCAGAATAAGAGATATTTTGATTTTTACAAAAACTAGAGCATTTTATCTCAGTTCACACATTATTTTTTAATTCATCATTTTCCTTTTTTTCTTTTCGCATTGTGAATAAGTCAGAAATAAAAACGTGTGTTGTCTGTGTTACTTGTTATGAAGCAAGAGAAAAACTCTTTTGTTTTAGATACATTTTGAATTTGTTTCTGTTTGATGAATAAATTATCATTTACCCGTAGGGATAAAAAGTTTACAGTGTATTTCTCTCTCTCTCTCTCTCACACACATTATCACTTTTTTTCTAAAATACATTTCTATTCAAATAAAAACAATACACTCCATTAAGCCTTCTATTTCATGATTGAGAGTGTTTAAATACACGTTGCGGTACAGAAAAATCTGGAGCTTGATGGTACGGAATATTTTGATAAAAGAATTATTTTATATGCATAAATCATGATCATAAAATTAAAGAAAGGAATATTTAACAATTCATTTTATGACCATTATGAGCTATTGTTAATTTTATTATATTCTATTTCAAAGATTCCCTTGAATTTTTCTAAAATTTTGAGTTCGTGTTTGTTGAATAGATTACTTTACACAGTAATACCCAACTTATATACACATGATTGATATTATATTTGTGGTTACGTTATATTTCTGGTTATGGCTTGTACTAATCGCAAATTTCCTATCAATATTCTTTGAAACGACTAAATCTAAAGTTTTTAGTCATTTTTAAATTTAAAATTCCTAAAAAAAGTCCACTGTAAATTTGTACGTACTCTACGCATGCTACAGAGAGAAAAAAGAATTTTTACCTCTGCCATACACAGAATATCACATGAGTAAATTTTATACTATGTTTAGTAAATAGTTTTATAACATTTTCATGTATTTGCATTTCTTATTGGCAGTTTGCATTCATTGCTTTGTTATGTATTCTTAGTACGTCTTACCATAATGTTCATAGCTTTAAAAGTATTTGTTTTTATTAATGACCAAAAAAAAATATTTTCATTTTATATTTATACAATGAAGCCCAATGGCTGAATAATAGCGTTTTGAGCTTCCCCACCACAGGTCTGGGGTTCAAAACCCGGGCTGGACCATCACCTCCTAGATATACACAAGGCCTTGTTGCTGATTTGTGACGTCACTACTAGTATGGAGACTTCGTCCATCGCCTACGGAACTTTTTAGATGCATTTTTAATTACTTTTTGTTTTTTAACCCAACATACATACAGGGAATTTAAACAAAAAATTAATTGATCATTAAATTCTATTTCATGTACATAAAACATAAGAGTAAATATTAGTTTACCTATTTAAATAATAATTGCAAGTATGTAATTATTGATATATTTACTACGAACACGCATTACGATGAGCATAAACACATTTAAAAACATTGTAGCAAATCATAAGAACCTTTTGTATTTGTATATTTTTTTTTACAAAACTGTGCTTATTTCTTAGCTTTAAAATTTATTTTCAACATTTTATTCAGAATAGTTACAAAAAGGGAAATAAAATTAGAAATAGTTTTTAAAACAGAAAAAATTACAAACAAATTTAAAAACAGTAACTTTATTGGTTTCAAATACAAAAAAAAAAAAAACATAAAGAATTATAAAATAAATTTCAAATATATTTTTGAAACAAATCTATATCAGTATAATTATAGATATATACAGGAAAATAAATACATACATAAAAATAGAATACACAATTTATTTAACTGTTTGTCAGTTACTTTTCTTTCCTTAAATTTTTGGTAATTTTTTAAAAATTTGGTAATTTAGAATAGTTACAAAAAGGGAAATAAAATTAGAAATAGTTTTTAAAACAGAAAAAAATACAAACAAATTTAAAAACAGTAACTTTATTGGTTTCAAATACAATCACAACATAAAGAATTATAAAATAAATTTCAAATATATTTTTGAAACAAATCTATACTAATATAATTATAGATATAAACAGGAAAATAAATACATACATAAAAATAGATTACACAATTTATTTAGCTGTTTGTCAGTTACTTTTCTGCCAAAAGTAATTATTCAATTATGCATTGTTACAAATGTGAATTAAATATATTGTAAAACTTTATTGGTATCATGCACAGTAATAAACAAAAATTCACTCTCTGCAATAGCACACACACACAACATTAAAAATTACCAAAAAATAAACTTCCCACAAATAACAATTTTTTTAAAATAAGTTAAAAATATTTTTAAAATAAATCATGCATATATAAAAGCATAGATATATACCTAAATGAATAAATAAATATATATAGAGAGAGAAATAATGTGCATACAAATAAATATATGTAACTTATTACATACATTAAAATAATGCAATTTATTAAGTTAATAAAGTATGTATTTTTCTTTTCTTTGTTTCAACTTTTTTTTAATACCATTTTTTTCCCTACAGTAGTTATGTCATAATGCATTTGTAGAAGTGTGGATAATATGATTTAAAACTAGCTCAGAAGCATGATCATTGTTACAAGGTTCATCCTATAAAAAAAATCATTTATCAAGCTAATCGAATTTCTGAGGCAATTTGACGTTGATTATTTTATTTGAGGAACATATTTTCATAATCATTAGAAAGAAGTTTCTGAACTATTATATAGTTATAGAGTACCACTGTAACGACATTTGGGGAAGGGCACAATAAACTTCCTCTGTCTAAGTTACGTATTAAATCATAGTTAGAATTTAGTTCAAAAATTTTATTAAGAACAAGTGATTTGGAATAAGAGTCGCATTTTAATTTTTTTAGTGCTGCTCTAGCACAAACTCCAGCTAAATATGTTAAGACAGGTAGATATGGCTGAGCATCACGAAAATTTTTTTCAGATAGTGTAATATTAAAATTATGCGATACTGACGGCTCTAAAGGATTTTCATTGCACGAATCTTCCAAATTAATGTCTTTTAAGTTAAGATGGCCATAAGCATTTGAAACCAAAGTTAGAGGTAAAAAATTTTGTTTTCTTAGTTTAGCTTCTACTTCGTAAAGCTGTCGAATTGATATTAAATATTGAAAACCTGAAAGTGTCCCATATTTCCCAAAACGACTTTCTAAGGCATCTGTTTGAATATTTCCAGGAAGAAAATACTGAAATTTTAATTCTTTAATGCAATATTTTGACATTTCAATTACAGCGTATATGGTAAGAGTAAAAGCAAGATGTGTTTCTGTAGTAAGGGTGCCAGGAGTACAATCTTTTTCCTTCCACGAGTCTAACCATGACAAAATTTTACGCAAGAATTGACATGCTTTGTTGTCTGGAGATAAAGTAATCGGTTGCTGATAAGTATCAAGCAAATGTTGTCCCTTTAAAGGTGTTTTAACATTAACAGTTTTCCACCATGTACAAATTAAAGAAATAAAAATTGATGTTGTTTCATAACTAATTAGTTTATGTTGCTCTCCTAATAGTTGAAGCCCCTGAATAACAAAGTTATTAAATATCTTAAGCACTAGTTTCACATTTTGTTTTTCAAGATTTGTAGGACATAAAGCCTTCAAAGTTAAACCATAAGCAAACTTTACTAAATTATTACTTTCTATATCATATAGTTGTTTAAGTGTAGAGACATTTGCTTCAAATAATGGAAACTTATTATGATCTTCAAAATCTGGGAAATAAAAAACATTGATCTGCATTTTTTTGATTAATCCAATTGTTACGAATACATTTAAAATGTGTACTGAATCAATAACAAAAAACAAAGGATTGGAAGGATCAGAAGGATGTGGATATATAATGCTCAATTTGGGAGAAACAGAAAAGTTGGACATCACTTTTCGATTTATAAAATTATTGTTAGAAACTACACCTATAACTTTGAATCCTATACCATCAAGTTCTACAATAGTTTTTTTAACAACAGCAAACAATTTTTCTCCATCGATTTTTTTTCACCGGCATTATATGAACTATTTCTTTAAGAGGAGAAAGACTTTGAATCATGAACACATATGCCGAAGTAGCAGCTTGTTCACTGTTATATGCCATCCCAATAATATTACCCCCTTTAAAATCTAAATATGGTTTTAAATAGATTTCGTCAAGCATCAGTATGACAGTTTTGTCAACAGATTTTAGGATGTTTACTTTTTTTCCCATGTATGCTAGAAAGTTTTCATTTGAATGTTTTGTTTGAGAATTAGTTTTTAGAGATGAACAAAGTTTGTGCAAACTTCTAAGATGGAGAATATTGAGATATCCTGAATTTCTTAAAAATTTATAGGCATGAGGAGATATGGATTGTAATATACAAAAAAACCCCCATCATTTCAGAGGAATATCTAAAAGAAAACTTGTTACAGGTTAAAAATTTGAGCTGGTCAATTAAGAAATGGAGTACAATTTTTTTTTATCATCATTAAATCTGAAAACATATTTCCTAAAACATTAACAATAAAACCAAATCTTGTAGGAAAATCATGGGAGCTTTTCATTTCTACTCTGAGAACCAGTTCATGTAATATTTTATTTACAACAATAACATTATTAACTTTTAGAGGAAATTTGCACTTACCAAGTTGACCTATGTGTATTGACAAATCTAATTCTTTATTTATATAATCACTGATACTTTAATAACAGGAGATACCGCTGTGTCCATCATCATAATTATTACTCGATCTTTTTTACAAACAACAGTCCATATATTCTGAAGCTTCTCTGCATTTAAACACTCGACTAATTTTGGAAGTGACGTAAATGGTTTACTTTTTCAAATTCTTCTTTTGGCGTACCAGGTGCCATTGTTTACTAGGATTTTTATCTCAAATATTAGAATTTATTCTCTTTATTATTTCAGTCTAATAATTGTAACTTGATTTAATTTGTTAAAGATTGTTCAGTTTATCGTTGAAAGTTATTATTACCAATAAATCCAGGAAAAAGACCATTCTAAGACTTCAGAATATTATTTTATAACAGCACATACACACGGCTACAGTATTTATTTCACTAATTTTTACAGTCTCTGCTCAAAACATTCTTGAGTAGGATTGGTAGAGTTTGAAATATATTTGGGAGAAAAAGTCTGGAATTGTTTTCAAGTAACACATATTTTCTCTCCAGTTTTTTCATCATAAGCTTCTGTGTTTCTTCGTATTGCATCATCCGCAAAGTGTAGTTCACAAACCTAAAATTAAAAAGATATAAATATATTGTTTTGCATTGACAGAAAAGATTTGTTAGAATTAACAAAAATTTCTCTGATAATTTGATTTTTTGTAATTTTGAATGGAACTTTTGTTGGAAATTGTAAAAAAATTTTGATACAACAAAAATTTTTTTGACAACGCTTATATACAAAATTCGAGCAAAAAAAATTTTTTTTCTCTTTAATTCAATGAAATTTGTTTATTTTGCCATCAAATGGTCGTCATCAAAGCAAACTTGATACGATGAAATTCTTCTTGTCAGGACACCACATAGTCTATATTAATGCAAACAATTTTAGAAAAGAAACTGTCAGTGTTGTCGTCAAGGCCTTAAAAATTGGTACTCACTACCTCTAAATGTGGTGTCTTCTCCGACATTTGCTGTCGTAGCAATCGTACTTCAAGTTAATGTTGTGAGGTTAATGCTGAGTCATGTTTATCTGTTTTTAGCTTTATTTGTTCTGACTTTTAAAGTCATCTTAAGAGTTCAGAAATCAGATAGCTTTTTTTTCTTGTGAATGTGTTATGCATTTTGTATCTCACATCATATTAATATACAAAATAATCAATAAATGGTTGCTTATGTCCATAAATACATTGACTATGAGCTCTGTATCAAAATGGGCTTTTTTTTGGTAACACACAATTAACTTCTTAAGGTACTTTCGTTGATTCTGTGAAAAGATATTTAGTAAATGACACAAAAATATTTGTTTGCAATGGCAAAAACACTACACAGTTTTTGTCTCATTAACAATGCTTGTTTGAGCTCATTTTTATACACATAAATTTTTTTAGGGCTACAAAATATTTATTTGATAAACAATACGCTTTCTCATTATAGATAAATAAAAATGAATTGCCAATGTAATTATCATGTTAAGAAACTCACATGAAGAAAAAGAAATGAGTACATTTTTCAAATGTCTTATCGAACAACTTATTAAAGTTATTAGTAGACTTTTAAAATTAAGATATTATTACAGTTTCCATAAATAGAATAAAGTTAAATAACTTACCTTTGAACACTTTCAAGGATCAAAATCTTTTCTTGATATAGCATGGAGTCTACAATAGAAATGTAAAAAAGCAGCAAATCGCTCAGCCACAAGCACCAAAATGGCGTAGGCGAGTGTGAACTAATCTAACTTGAATCCAAGCGAGTTTTCTATCCCTACTATGTGTGACGTCACAAGCCTATCACGTTGAAGTCCCCAGGCCTTGATCTTTAGGAGGTGATGGCTGGACAAGGTCGACTCAGCCTTTCATCCCTTCAGTGGGTCGATAAATGAGTACTAAACTTGCTTGGGAACTTAACACAGGGGGTTTTTGCGTCAGACTGACCACCTAACTGGAACATCTGTTCATGTCTTCAGGGCTTAAGGTCATGAAAACTTAGATGGGCGCAGTAGGCCTTAGTCGTCATGGGCTGTTGCGCCACTGAGTTCAGTCTATGTATGGTATTCTTTTCATTTATAAAATGTCTTTTTTGTTTCTGTTTCAAACAAAATAGCCTCTTTATACGATAAATTCAACACGCGAATGTGTTGTTGAAAGCATAAACTATTTAGAAAGCACCTCCGCTAAGAGTACTTAATTAATGTGTTAAAAAGGAATAATTATATCTGAATTCTTTAAATTAACATGTCTTGACCTTCAATTATGATATCAGTTAACAAACCGCTTATATTTAAAATCTGATGGTTGATTTGATTCTCATTTACATCGATTCTGAAACAACATGAGGGCTATTGGTAATGAACCTCAATTTTGAACCACGGCCAGGTGGCGAGAACGACACCTGAGCCAGCCTCCACTCTCCAAAATTCCACACCTCACTAACGTAAAGACTTTGTACCTCGACAGATTAATGTGATGCAGCCCCTCTACACAGAGCCTCTTCAGGGGTGGAGGAGGAAGGAGGAATGCCCAGAGGAACCGAGCTCACCTGAAGAGGGTTTAGAGCTACAATCCAATCCCTCAGGAAGCAACCACCCTCACATCCAGTCTTTATTGTAAAAAAAATCAAAGTTTATACATTTTAAACAGCATAATACAGTAAAATAACAAAATACAAAATCAAAGGTAACTGCACGATATACAAACGTGTACGTGAACAAAATACAAATATACAAATCAAATCAAATAATCGAAGTTCACTGAATTGGTTTCAAACTCGTGAATTGACAACGTTGGCCAAGAGTTCGTGACCGTGACCATTCAGGTTCCGTGGCCATATTGATTTTTGAATGACTTAAAATCGTTGTCCCGTTGAATTCAGATTCGATTTCTAGTATTCCCTTCCAATGAGTGACTGAAGCATATTTAAAATTTGGCAAAACGAAATGTCTTCCAGAAAGTACATTGCTGTCAAAACTACATAGAATGATAAAAGGCATGGCATTTTGTTTAAAATAGTTATAGTTAACATGTTGGATTTCTTTCAAATATCTCATTTCCACTCATGTTAAGATTATAAATTAATTTTTCTGTACTCTTACCACTTCCAGGCTCATTTTATTTCGGAGTGATGGATTAAAAAATGTCAACAGTTTATGCTTGCCTAAAAAAGTATGCAAAAGCATTAGCAACCATAAAAAGCACATGTGAAATAATTCGGGAAAGTGTGCAATGTCAATTGTGCAGTGCCAATTGTGCACAGTGCCAATTGTGCAGTGTCAATTTTCATAGTGCCCAAGCTACACTCGAGATGAGCCAGGTTGGTACGTTTTGCCTGCCCGAGCTCAGCTCGGGAAAAGCCGGGAAGGGGTTAGCTACAGATTGAACAGTTGATTTTAAATTTGTTTCATATCTGTTTAATGAATATCCTTGGATTCTAAAAGGAAAGGAAAGTGGTGATGGAGGCATCTGTACGAGAATAAAATATTTATTTTAAAGGAAAAATTTTTAAAATGAGAAGAAAGAATTTTATATCTTTTTTTTTAATCCTGTGCCTCTAATTTCGAATGTTGCCAAAAGAACATTGCACAGTTCTATAGAGCAACGAGAACCCCAAGGAATCTGCTTCTTAAAATTCGCCACTGCTTTCCTCTTACCTGTTAAACTGGAAAATAAGGTAAGCGCACAGATGTGCTTGTAATCTTCCTCCAACCCACTTCTATTGACAAGCACTCCATCTCCTTCAAAAATAACAGAGATGTCTTAATCCGCGGTTGTTTGTTCTTTTCTAGTCAAGAATGCCATTAACAGAAGAAAAAAAAGCGCGTGTGTTTTTTCCCACTGGATACGTGACGGTTTAACCGGAGAATGTGCGTTTTATTTTCATCAACAAACACCATCGAATTAACTGTAATATTTTGTGATCTTTGGGGGAAAATACACGAAAACAACTATCCTAATTCAGAATCAGGAATGTATGGTTCAAAAGACTAAGTAAAACACAAATTAGAAATAATTTATTTCTTCTTTCTATATGTTGCGATAACACGTATCACCCTCTACAAGTAGAGGGGGGGGGGGCGAAGTAGTATATTAAATTTAGGATAGAGAGCTTAAAATTGAGATTAAAGATGACGTTAATGTTCACTAACTCTCTCTCTCTCACTTTACTTCTAATAGAGTAACGATCCTAAGCATATAGATCGCATTGTCCGTCCTGGTTGCTCTATCATACGCCATACATTTTCGAACAACCAGTTCAATACCAACTTAAATCCTACCACGGATGCTTTAACCTGATTTGATATAAATGAATATGTATTCTACACAAGTATTTTTTTTCCCGATAGAAAGTAATAAATTATAATTAATTCTGAGTTTTTAATTTCCCTCTGTCAATAAACAAATTAAAAGAAGGTCCATGATAACTTCTAGTAACAATAGAGCAGTAGTTCAATCTAGACCAGGGGTGGCCAACCCGTGGCACGGCGGAGTTGTAACAGTGGCATGCGAAGACTTAATAAAAAATTTTAAAAGTCTGAAAAAATAATTAAAAAAAAAAACAATTTTATTGAAATGGAGTTGTTTTACACACACACACACACAAACAAAAAAAATCTCAATTTATTTTAAATAAACTTAATTGAGATTCAGTAGAAATTTATCGTGTAGAGAATGCACCTGCATTGTTGTGCGAGTTGGATTTCTAAAGCTTTTTTGTCTCGCGAAATTTTGGAATTTAAGGGTTTTTTTTAAAAAAAAAATATCTGGAAGAAAACATTGAACAGTTCAGTGAGTATTTGCTGTTCTAGAATGAAGGTTATGTGATTTAGCTTTTCTTAACGATATTAAGGGACATTGAAGTAATTTAAATTTTAGATTATGGAAAAAAGTTTGTATTTTTCGACCCTAATTGGTCAAATGACTTCTTTTGTGGACAAACTTTTGCTTTTTTTGTCTTGATTTTGGAGGGAAAATATTAACATATTTCACATACAATGCAGGAACTAACTACTAAAGTTAATTGTGCTCTCCGAGCTGTCATAGATTTAAAAAATTAATATTAATATTTGTGCGATTCTTTCAGTGATGGGGTGGATGATTTTGGAGATGATAAAAAAATGTAGATCCTTTCACAAATCATTTTTGCTCTTTGCGTAAGAGTTACATATTAAGCCTATAAGTAATTTTTTTTTTTACTTTTTCATTTGTTCGAAAAATTGGAAGTGGCACGCTTAATTATTTTTTATCTGAAAGTGGCACTCTTCCTAAAAAGGTTGGCCAACCTTGCCATAAACTATAGGTTCTTCAGGTATTAGGTTAGGTTCTTTTTTAGGTTTAACAGTGATCACAAACTTAAGAACAGAGCGTTGTAAAATTTTTATAAAGAATGTCAAATTTCTTTTTTCCTGTAGTTCGACTGTTTCAAAGCGACAGTTCAAAATCTGAATTAATTTTAGCATGCAATAAAATTGTATTTTTTTGTTTTGTTTGTATTTGCACATAGTGCTGTAGCAAAACTGAAAAGATAGGATGAGTTTTATTACTTACTTTAAGATTTGCGAAAATATTAATGATAGTACTCGCAAAATACCGTAAAATTCGGCTATACATAACGCGCACCTACGCGGACAAGATGCAATTTTTTTAATTCTTGGGTATATTCGCCGTAAAACACGCGAAGAAACCTGAAATGTACGCGTTCAGAGCTCCTATGCTTTGAAGTCATTTATTCGAGGCACTATATCCCAGGCTATTGATAAAAAAATACAGTATACTTCTAAACTATAACTCTTTAAGTTCATCAGGTGTTTCATTTCCTTTAAATAAGCAATATTTCGATATATGTAAGCGTCCAATATTCTTGTTATACTTATCTTTTTCGTTTACACTCATGTCCATAAATTAAGAATAATTCAGAATCACACGGAAATCGAATCCAAGAGTAAAAAATTTTACCTATAGAATTATCACACACATCTTCAAGAATGATATGAAAATTACAGGAAACCACCAGACGTCGCCGATAGTATGCCACAATGACGCGAGTGTAAGAGAGATGTATACAAAAAATGGTGGCAAAGAAGTAAAATCGTTCACAAGCGTTCTGTATGCCACTCAGTGCTATAAGAGAAAAGTTATGACTCAGAGGACGCATGCAAATTATTTTTTATGTGGTAGAACTATTGTCCGCCTGGAATGTGGGTGTACTCAGATGGAAGTATCCGAGGAACACTTGGAATTGCCCAAAGTTTCATCTCTAGGCTTTGACAACGATACCAGGATGACGAATATATCATTAGACGTTACGGTACAGGTCACCTCTGGGAGTTACAATGCCGAATGAAGACTGTTATTTTGCAGTGAGTGCCAAACTAAGCAGACGGAGCACAGTATTCGACCTGCCTCATTAGCTATCTGCAGCCATGTGTACGATAATTTCAAGACAAACCATGTACAAACGTTTGAGGCGTATTGGTCTATATCAGTGATTCCCAAAGTGGTCTATATGGACCCCCAGGGGTCTATGACGACCTGCAAGGGGTCCACGGCAATGAAAAAATAATTTGGGGGTCCATAAGGTGTAAATGGGGGTCTATGATAGCCTAAACCAGATTGTGACTTTAATTTTAATAGAAAATCTAATAAAGTGTAAACCATATTTACCTATTTAACAGCTTTATTTACTAAATTTACTGGGGTTAATTTGCAATTACAAGGCGACAGCATACATTTTGTTAAAAAAGGTCCATCATTTCAGTGTTTCTTGCCAGAATCAAGCTAAAGGAGTATAAAACTGGGCATCGTGAATTTTAACAGTTTCTTAATTTGTCACAATTTGCCAGAAAAATGCCGTTTTAATCTATGTTCAACATTTAAATGCCTTTTATTCAAGTTTTGAAACTAGGTTTGAGAATGCTTTGACCATGGTAATATCACAATAAGTAATGAATTCATGCTGTCACATAAAAAAGCAAAAAGAAAAAAAAATGTCTGATTACAAAAGGAACTTATTTTAATAACCCTAGCGAAGTTCTTAAAGTAAAGTTTAGAAACGAATGTCAGCAATTTTGGCTTTAAAAAGATATACCTGTTACTTTTTTGAATTATGGAACGTCTTAAGAAAGGTTTTAATTGCTTTTCCTAGAGAGGAGGAGTTTCAGCATGGTTGCCAATCTCCAAAATAAAAAAAAGAGAGAAAAAAAAAAGAAAGATTGGATCCTACTAACCGAGGAGATAGATTGAGGGTTAAACCTGAAAAGATTGATGCCAAATATTAAAAATGTATTATTGTGAAGCACCAGATTCATCCCACCCATTAAAAACATTTGTTTGTTCCTCAGTTATTTTATGTAACAATTATTTTATATATATTAAATTAAAATTTAATCAACTAATTCACAGGTGTTTCTTAAGTTTTAAACACACTAATTAACTCCAGTTAGAAACACAAAACTTTTAAAGTAAATAGTGCTATAGCAGCTGTCAAAAAACATTTAATTTGATAAATTTGCAAAAATTTAATATTAGGTAAGTAGGGGTCCACACAAAACCGAAAAACATTGTAAGGAGTCTATAAGACAAAAGAGTTTGGGGACCTATGGTCTATATACTCGCATGCCTGTCAGATGTGTTTCACGCATGGCAACTCACTGTCGCCAGCGGTTAGCGTGGAGTAGAAAGCAGACAATGTGTGGACATCGTGACAGTGGGATTTGTGTAATGTTTTCCGCCAAGTCCAAATTTAGCATGCAGTCTGATTCATGACGAGCTTTTCCACGGAGAATGTCTCAGGTACCCATTACCACCAAGATAACACCATTAAACGGTACAGCTAAGTAGGTACAGGATTGCTCGTTTTTTAGGGAGGGGGGTGAGATTGAGGGGATTATACTGAGCTCCAGAACAGTTCTGCATGTTCATATCGGAACTATGACAGGCCAAATTCATCAGGACATCATTCTGAAACAACGTGCACGTTATTTAAAGGTGCCAAGAGCTCAGAATTTGTGTTTATGGATGACAATACCCGTCTTCATCAAGAAAACATCGCAAAAGAATGCCTTCAATCTGAGCATATCACCGTATGGAATGGCCAGCATTCTATACGGTTGATTTGAATCCGATGGAGAATGTGTTGTACATGCTTGGTCGACGATTTGTAGGCGTCAACCGCCTCCTACATGTGTACCGGAACTTCGGAGAGTATAACTTATGCTGAGTGGAGTAATCTTCCCCAAGATCAGCTCAATAATTTGATACTAAGCATGCCTAGACGTTGCACGGGCTGTATTTCATCGCATAGAAAACATACAATGTTTTAACCTTCACTCCAACCATGTCATATGAAATTTTTGTGAAGGAAATATCTTTCATAATTGCTCCAGGCATCAAAATTCCCATTTTTTTATGAATAATATCATACATACACCCAGTGGCACTCCCCATCCCCGCAAATCTTACATTGCGGGGTGGCCCAGGACTCTGGGGGACCAAAAGTTTGATTGACGCCAAGTACGTACCTTTTGTGAGATCCAGCTTGGGGCGCAAATCCTGACTTTGCAGGGGAGCCCTAAAATTCTCCGTTACACCACTGCAAACACCATCTTTTTTTTTAATCTTTTGTTTAATAAGTGGGCTGAAGAAAAGGCCACGTTAGCTTTATTTGTTCACCTTCATTTGCCGGATCTGGCATTCGTCTTAATTTATGGATATGAGTGTATTTTTAAAGGTATCATTTATACCCGGAACAAAATGCGCAAACGTAAATTTAAATCTTATTTTTTGTGTTGAAGGCATGCGTTATTCGCCGGATATTGCGTAATTTTATTTTAAGCATTTTTCAGAACAGCAATTTGTTTTAACATTGTTTCATTTTCGGTTAGTAAGTAACCTTTAGAAATTATTCATTTTTGCATCGTATTCGTTTTATACGCCAGATTTTTCACACAGTGCTTCTCTTCAATTTATATCCTACTTTTTGCCCCCGATTACAAGAATCAATCGAAGATAAATTGTTTCAAAATCGTTAATATATATTTTTTTCATCTCGCCTCAATATAAAATGAAACTTCCTTTTTTGTTCGTTCTCAGTTCCTCACAGATCCTACTTTTTTCTCCATTTTTTTACATAATGCTTCTCAATTCCAAAGCTGGTTTTCTAAAAGAAAAAAAAACATTCTTTTTTTTTTTTGATAAGTACTTCTAATCATGAGTCCACCTAAACATGCTTGCACTTTCCCGATAATAAATTCAGATTTAGCTGATATTTCTTTCAACAACAACCACACAGGAGCTGATGAATAAAAAGAAAGAATATCATAAACAAATAAAATTTAGAAGGAAAAAAACAGAGGGGAAAATATCTTTCCGATAATGCATTAATGAGGACCAGTTCAGTAGAGGTCACGTAGTTACAGTTGCAGTGATTTTTTTTTCTTTCTTTTTTTCTGTTTCGAGTATTATCAGATGCTTCACGTGGCCGGAGGGTAGGTTTATGGACTGTACCATTTCTCAAAGTTGATGAGGATGTAAAGGCAAACGAGGGAGGAAGGGAATGTTATATTTCTCGAAAATATATGAAAGCTTTTGCGGTTTTAAATTTACTATTCTGACAAGAAAAAGCCAAAAAGTCATGGCATTAGAATTTTTATATGAGACGTTTCTCAGATTAAAAATGATTTTTAGATGTCAGAGACTGTGGCTTGATTCATGACAGCTATTTTCCTTCTCTTAATGCTTAAAAGAGATAAAAATTTCTCAAAATAAAGCCTCCTATGTATGTAATCTGAACTATATAGAAATATTGTCTATTTAAAATGTAACTTTTATTTTTCATTTTAGGTTATGGGTAATATTACAGATTTATCTTAATAGAACAATGCGTCTCTTGAGATCTCGTTAAATATGGACGTTTAACAGTTATATTTTAAAGTCGTTGAAGAAAAACTACAGTTTTTTTTTTTAATGAATGTAACTAAGGAGGCTGAAATTCTTATGATCACAGAAATTAATGTTTTTAAAGTTATTTTATAAAATAAATAAAACGAAAATGTGTTTCATTCAATAAAAAAATTGTTGATAAAAATATACATAATCAGGTAATGAAATTCATGAATCAGAAAAAGAAAGGAATCAAATTTTTTGAAATTAAAGTTTAAAAAGTTATGTATTGATCACATTTTAAATTCGAATTTGTAAGAAAAGATATGTCTAGCAGAACATAGTATCGATTCTTGAACTTATGGATTATCAGTCCATAGTTTTCACTGCGCCTTTGTGGTTCGTAAGCTGCATGTGTTATCGGGGATTGATCAACTTTCCTCTGAGTTTGTCATGTACCAATATACGCTTTTATCTGTAGTTAAAGGACAGAGAGGAATTTTTACAAATATTTCAACATTCTCTATCTTTCCCTTTCTTTTCTTTTTTCTAACAAGTACAAGTATTATTTACTGTGGATAGATAATGCCAACAATCAAAAAGGTGACGGATTATTCGAATTCCTTAAGAAATTATTAACAAACTATTCAAACTATCATGTAGCAATCAAAAAAGGCACTGAGTTACTAAAGAAAGAGGAAAAATAACTAATTAATATAAAATTCTTAAGTAATGAAAATAATTATTATAAATACGGAAATTCTTTTTCTTTGATGCCTAGAATGAAATTCATAGTCTTCCAAGAGAGATTCCATAAAAAAAAAAAATTTGAAAAATTCTACACTACATTTCTACATTCATACCGTAGCATAAAAAAGAAGAAATAAACACATAATATCTTGACAGTTTACTTTAGTAACCATTAATTATTATTATTTTTTATTATTTCTTTTGGGGAAATATAGAACGCTTTACTTTTAATTTTTTATTTTAGTTCTGAAGTAGTTACTCCCCTCCTGTTTATGACAAAGATTTAATCTAAATTTAAAAGGCCCACTTTTTAAACACACGTGTCGCCTTAAAACTATATTCTATAAAGCTACCATTCAGTTTTTGTATAGAATTTAAAGTGAAACACACGCATTTTACAATATAATATTAGCTATTCATTTACCACAATGATAGCATATGGATTTCCTTATTTTTTTCTTGCGATGCAAATATAACAAGTCAGATTTCTTTTGCCTTTTTAAAAATTTTGTTTGTATATTTTTGCAACAGAAATAAGTAAAATAAATGTAAATAAATAAATTAGTTTATTCGCCGTTGTATTGCTAGGAGAAAAAGCACCCAAACAAAGGCAATGCTTAATGTAATTCATGTTAGAAAACAATGTCTTGCATTTATATGAGTAACTTTAAAATAAAATACAAATACGGAAAAAAAAAGTGAAATAAAATTTATTTCTTAAAAATTTATTTACTTTGGGAAAAGTTTTGTACACTTTAAGCCTGTTATCAATTAAATAGGGATTTAAGTATTTTTCAAATGAAATTTCATTCTAATGTCTCCTACAAAGAAAATGATTTGGTCAAATATTCAAGACTATAAATACAGTTTGAATATATAAATTAGAAAAACTGCTACTTTTTCGATGAACGTTTTTAATGGGTTTGTATTTGAAGGATATTTTAACTATAATTTCGTATGAAGAATTCACCGTAAGGAAAAAATAAATTTGAATGGGAAAATTTGAAGAATAAATTGCTTTTTGTTCTTAAAATTCTGCTTAAAAAACAAAAACAATTCATAAAAATAAATTTGATTTTTTTAAATTTTCAATTTGATTACAGATATTGTCTGCCACACGGGACTAATAAATATGACTCGTGCTTTAAAAACTTAACAACTTTAATATTGTGTATAAACAGTAGCGCACACAAAATTTTTTCAAGGGGGGAGTCCTTGGTCGAAAGTCCCCCAACTCGTATCATACCTCAAGACAACACCAATTGAATCTTCTGATTTTGTCGATTTTGTTAACAAAAAAACTGTAAAAAATAAATTATTGAATTAATAATTAGCATTAATAAATAAAATAAATTGTTAATTACAAATACTTAATTAAGTTTTACATTTTATAAATGTAGGAGTATCATCAATCGAAAAAAACTCAAGGGCTTTGAGGGGGGGGGGAGGAGTCCGGACCCCTAGGACACCCCCTCTTGTGTGCGCCACTGCGTGTAAAAGATATAGACAAATGCCAGCAGCTTTGTGCGGGAGAATCTCTCGTAGCAAGGTACAGTACAGGAGCTGAAATTCCACCAGATTATATTACACAAACAAGTCGAAGCAAACAACTTGTTGCCATCGCGCAAAAGATAAATACAAATGGTGTTGTTAAAAGACATGGCAGTAAAACTAACTATTACACAGGAAATACGTTTGAAATACAAATTGAACATTATAATAATAATTGAATAGGAATTAAGCATCGTATATAAATGAACATACATAGCACATTAATAATGAAAACACAGTTTAAATAATAAAAAAAATATAACTTGAATGATAACGAAAATACAATTTCAAAAATAGAAAGATAAAGTTCCATCCAAACAGATATATAGAAGTAACTTATTTTTTATTCGAAGAAATACAGTGAAATATCACTTTATTTATTTATTTTTTGTTCATTCAGGTATTTGTATAACGATGCTTTATTTTTATGTACAATAGTCATTTCATTAAGATTTCATGTTTAAATACATTTGAAAACTAACAATTTTTTTAAGATATTAAAAAAAATCATCTTTTTAAAAACTGGAATACACACAGATATATTATAACATTATTTTCAAAATTAATGATTAATTTGCAACATGTTTATAGTATTTACTGGAGAAATAGTACATCCTTTCTACTTATTTTTAAAATTCTGTTTTTTTTAAAAATTTTTTTTATTTATTTATTTATTATTACTATTATTATTTTACACTTTAAAAGCTAGCACAAATTTAAAATGTAAAATTTAAAACTTATAAATTGAATAAAAAATCAATAAAATTTAAAATTTATAAATTAAAGTTTAAAAAGTAAAAGGGATTAAAATTTTAAAAGTGAATAAATAAGCAATATTCTCACACATAGCCTGACTTTCCTAAGCTGTATAAAATTGCATTTGATTCTACACTTATGTCCAAAATTAAGATCACATACATAAAATCTGTGAAAACTGATGAAATATGTACTGTGTTGCCACGAAATTTGGCACAGACACATATTACAATGTCAGAAAGAATATAGCAACGTACAAATATGGAAAAGATTTTAATTTTCAAGTTTATGGAAAAGATTTTAATTATCAAGTTTATGGAAAAGATTTTAAGAAACAAGCCATATAAAAAAGTGTGAAATCATGAATCTATGTGGTAAAGCATGTTCCTCGGGAAATGGGAAAAAATTCACAAAAAGAGTTTTCGTATTTTTTTTCAGCCTGTAAAAAGGAGCAAATTTTGTTGAACATAAACTTACATAATAGAATATGTGCCCCCACCTCAAAAAGACACATTTTACGAATTCCAGTGCGCACGCATAACTGATAATATTATCTCTGGAATTTATCCCATGATTTTTGTATTGCGCACAAAATGAAAGTCTTGTTATTGAGGGGAAAAGAGAAGGGGAGGTGGAAGACGCTAGTTAACATCCATAAAAAAATCTGCATTCAATATGCGGAGTTTCTTTTCGACATCGGAAATAAAATTTTCCCACAAACTTCTCCGATTTTCTGAAAAAATGACGGACAAACATCTTTGAAACTAAAAAAAAAAAAATGTTTGGTGGATTTATAATTTTTTTTAAACACAAATCTCAATAAAAACTGAACGCGCGCTCTTGCGAATTTTGTATTTTAAAAATTCTTTCACAGGAAAGTGCGATAAATGAAGCCATGGCCCCATTTTTTGCTTTTGCTTAATTTTTTTGAAAAAATTTAAATACGACAAATAAATAAATAAGTACACTTTAATAATTTTTGCACATTTATTATTAGAGAGAGAAAGTTCTTTTCTATGCATTAAAAAGTGTTCCAATCAATCTACATGACAATTATCAAAATTACTTTTTGCATATGCAGAAAATATTCGAATTTGCATGAAGAAAAAAAGATGGGACACCGTCTTATAATTTTTTGAAACATTGAGATTTAGAAAACCTTTTTATTATTGTTACAAAATCTACTATAGGCAATATATGAATCAAGGACCGTAGTTTAAACAACAATGTTTGGTTGACCGTAGCTTAAACAGCACGGTTTTTGGTACAGATTTAAGAGATTAGAGCCAATGTAGTTTTCTTTATTTGAAATACCACAATTGCAACATGCTACTAACTTTAGTCACTGAATGTTTGCCTAGGAACACAAGAACTGTAAAATACACTTCGTTTATCTTTTTTTTCTGCATTTCCAATTACTGTTAAGGCGTTACATCGATTTTTTTTAAAAAAAGAAATCTTCTAGCAACAAAAATTTTATTTACTTCTAAAATTTTTAATAATTATTATTAACTTCTGGACAAGTCATGGAAGCTGCTCATCTTGACGTGTGCTCCACACTTAAGAGTTTGGACTGTATTGTAAAGAAATATTGGAGAGTTCGTTGTCTAATGTTCTGATGGTCAATGGTCAGACATTTGATAAATAAAATAATAAATAATTATTATTAAAATATGTCCTTGTTTATGCTATAAGCAGGAGATAATTTAAAAATTAATCTTTTATAGAAGGTCATGTATAACTAAAAATAGAGCCCCCTTCCCCTCTGTTACTGTAAAACTAAACATATTTAAAATTAAATTGTTAAATACAGTTAAACCTGTTTTTGTGTGTGGTAAATAGGGGCCGCATAAAAAGAAAAGCAGACGAAAATTTTTTCGAAAATTTCATAAATTCTTACATATAACAAACAAATTCGTCGAAATACTACAGAAAATGCTTTTTATGCGGTGGAGAGTACCGCATAAAGAAAGTCGCACTTAGAAAATACACCAGTTATTTACGAAATTCATCAGAAAGTATTTTCATAGCAAAATAAATAGTTAAATTACACATGGAAACATTTTTAAAGCATTTAATTTCTCATTGTGTACACATGGAGAATTTTTCAAAATGCACATATGTAATTTACTGCTTCTCATCGTAATCCAAAGCGCTCATCTTCCTGTGATGAATAAGTTAAAAATCGCTTTCGTCACTTGAAGATACAATTTTAATTGATTTATCTTTTAGGCATCATAAAGTAAGCGATAAATTTTTACGACGAAGGCTGGTTGGTCAGTTGCTTGTAAATGTCAGGATAACCAGATATGCATGATCGAAGCTCTTTTTGTGTGAAATTTAAACCCCTTTCGGGATTGGTTTCTATTTTATGAAAATGCTTTCCAATTTAATAAAAATCTGTATCTCTGCATATATTTTATCCTACTCTCAAAGAATCCGGTTCTTCTTGTCTGACTTTATAATCTATCAAATTATTGATAATGTCACTGTCATTGAAAGTTTCGTCTTCAAACAAGCGCGGGTTGTTAGCGCGTTGAGAGAAAGACACTGAACGTGCATTGTCGAGAGACTGTTTATAACAAATGAATATAATACCTTGAAGTGCATATATGTACATTGCAGTGGCGTAACATACACCCCCGCTACCCCCGCCTCACAAGGGAAGGGGTTCAAGACTCTAGGGTGCCCAAGCTCAACTAACGCCAACTACGTATCTACCCAATTTATAAAATATTAACAAAGGGCAAGAATCATAACATTACAGTCCTTCAAAAGCCTGATGATGAGAGGTTAAAGCTCGAAAGAGCTAGACACTCTCTGGTCACCCCCCCCCCCAACGATTATAAAATATTAAAGGCAAAACCAGACTTTGCAGGGAGGTCCTAATTTTCTCCATTGGTACATTAACAGAAAACATCTCAGTGGCGCCAAAGTCGTTGAAATTCATATGCCGCATAAAAAAAAGATCGCACAGAAAAAAATCGCACAAAAATAAAATCGCATGAAAAAGGACCGCACAAAAACAGGTTCTACTGTATATGAATTTTATTCTGAAACAATAACTATTATTGAAAAGGAATATTACAAATGAATGTAATCTAGAATTAGGTATTTAAACAAGGAAAAATAGATGTTCGATAAATGTAATTTTATTGTAATGGTGGGGAAGGGGATACACACACACACACATACGCATTTCAAACATTGCATTGGGCATTAAATATCACAAGATTCTCTATAATACCCCCAATATTTTATAAATTTTAGATGATTATATGATATTATAAGAATTCTAAATTATGATGCTTTTCAATAATTGATTTTGCATTCAATTTCAATGGACTCATCTAATAACCACTAAATTTAATTTCTCTGATTCTTCGTACAGCAATTAAATACTAGTAGATCTAATAGCTCTATGGAAACACTTTTAAAGACAGTTGATTAAATACCAAACCAGAAGCCTTCCTTTTTAAAACAACTAGATCTAATAGCAAGGTATACAGGAGATCAGTGTTTCCGAGAGTGTGGTAACGTACACCCCCGTAACCCCCGCATTGGGGGGGGCAGGGACTCTAGGGGGCCCAAAGTCTCATTGACACCAAGTATGTAATAGGGCTTGGGGCCCCAAAACTGACTTTGCAGGGGGCCTCTAATATTCTCCGTTACGCGCCTGGTGGTGCGTACCCCCAGTGGTACGGGAAGAGTTTGGTGGGGATATGCACTGCACCATGCTTAGCTGCGCCTAATTATACGCTCTAAAAATGTTGAATGATAAGATGTCCGCTTAACATTAATACAGCACACATGGCAGAATACAAATGCAACATGTGTATCCAGTGTTAACATAAAAAGTTCTGAAATACATCCTGCTTTTTCCAATTTTCTATTTATGAGTAGGTGCTTTTTCAGCATTTGTAGACATTAAGTCGGCAAAAAAAGGAATAGACTATTGGACTTGGAATCGCATCTCAGATTAAAATTAATAACCAGGGAACCAAATTATGACGATATGTCATCTCACACAAACAATATTCTTGTCATCAAACCAAATAAATGTTATTCATAATGTAACTTTTTTTATATTTACTATGAATAATTTTATTTCTTTTTTTCTTATTATTTTGTGTACTTCACAAATACATAAAACATATATATATTTTGATTGTTGTTAAAACACATTCATTTTTTACGAGGGTAATTCAGCGCTATGAAATTTATAGAAGGGGTACACATATGTCAAAAGTTTGGGAAACACTGCGGTAAATGAAAGCAACTAGATATGATAATCCTTTAGATATGCATTCAATAGCCATCAAACCTAATTATGCATTCGATGTATGTATAAAAGAACTGTTTATCGCGTTTAATTGCTCACTAAAAGTATTTCTAATTCAGACTTCATATTCTAAATTGTTGAGAAGTGTTTCCCAGCTGTTATTCCCTGGAGAAAGAGGGAAATTTACCAATAAATATATTGGAATAAAGTTCTTAAGCATTATAAAAAAAGTACTTAAAAATAAAAATACTTAGCAGCAGTTTCACAAAGGTTAAGAGCCAGTGTTGTAAGGCTTTAAAAAAAAGTTTGCTAAAAAGCTTTTTTATTTGTTATATGAACTCAATAGCTGTTTTATGAGCTCCCGAAAACGAAAGTGAATTCCAAATTTTAAAAGTAATTCGTTACGACATCTGTAAATCTCACTGATGCGCAAATCCAACACGAAAAAAAAAATAATAATAAAAATAAAATAAAAAGACAGGGACAAGAGGGAAAAGATGTATTTTTCCATGTACTATTTTGAACTTACAATGGCAAGTCAGATCCGGATATCTGATTTGGAAAATGAAAGTGGTCCGTCAGCACATTGCAAAGATTCCTGAAACGAACTCCTAAGCATGGCCGTATCATGCTCATCTGGATGTAGACTGTGTACAAAAAAGGATTATCTCGTTAATGGCTTATTACTGCGCTACCTTGCCATTAAACAAACAAAGAAGGGGGCAAGCCGGACAGGAATTAAGCTCTGGGAGAAGGAAAAAACACCAGAAAAAAAAGAAGACTATCTACAATTCCCCAGAGAAATGATTAATGGATGATATCATTGCTGACAAAGGCGTTATCATTCTGAGCTGTTGCCTGAACAAAAGAATTGGCGAAATTCTCTCTAAAGCGCGCGATAGGTAAGAGTTGGTGCATCTGTCTTATCGTTGCTGACAGTGAAGAATCAAGGATTTTTGATAAAATTACTGTAAGCAAAGCTGCGTTTAGGACTTATTATTATCTTATGTTTGGTATACTTTTGGATCAATTTATTATAAAATGTTTTAATGTTATTTTTATCTACATTTTTTTGAAAAAAAAAAAAAGAGTTGAACAACTTTAGAACAGATATCGAAACTAGGGATTATTGTTATATTATCGTAGCTGAAAGCAAATATTCATGACTTAAAAGATATTTTTGTGCTCAAAGAATTGTCATAAAAGAGGGAATGATGCATTGTTTAGAATTTATTGTACATGGGTTTAGTAGTTTTTGCATTGTTTTATTGTTTCGAAAAGACGAATATTATTTTAGCATCATCGATAAATACATTTTTGAATAATAAATAAATAAAATGCATATATGAAATTGATTTCTACATTTTAATATTAATAATACAGAAGACAAACAAATTATTTACGCACAGGCACACCATAAATATTATAAATATGGGACTCATTTCATGTGACATAAATACTTCAAGTATTAGAGCGTTTTCGATTTACCTTTCGATCAAGAACTAATTAGAATATATTATATTTAATTAAATAAATTTATTTTAATTTAACTAATTCATACAATAAAATAAAGTTATATACTTAAAACTTCATATATGTACTTTTTTATTGCATAACAGTCGCAATAATTTATTCATATTTCAAACCGAAATCAAAGCAGCGTAATTATTTTCCCACTTTAAAAAATATACGTACTACTTTAACCTAACACTTATAATTTAATGGATAATATTGCACTTTTTTATGTTCCCAAGAGTGAACACTTTATCAAAGGGGGGACTACTTTAAAAAATGTGTTAGAGGAAAAGTCAATTGATACATTTTAAAGTTTCATTGAACAAATGCTTCATTATATTAATTTCTGCTACATATGTTTTAAATTTATTGGTACATTTTTAAATTTGTAGTAAATATATACAAGAGAAAAAAATACCATCAAATATTGCTGGGAAGTACGAGTCAAAATGTAAAAATATAACCGAAAAGTAATTCTTTCTTCGTACATATCACAGTAAACTTAAATTCAATTTGAATTTCAAATCCTAAAATTTTTTGTCAACTTTAATTCGAGTGATAAAAAAAACCTTTTTTTCTTTTCCTTTTCAATCTTAGAATATTATAATACTCAAAATAATATATAACGTATATATAGTTTAAGTACAGACGTAAATATATATTGAAATTCAATATTCAAATTTTAAAGAATTTTAAACATTAGAAATATAAATATTAGCTTTCTTTCTGTATTATTCAAGCAGAAACTTTTTCAAAATCAGATAATAATTCAAATGACAATCGATTAATATTGCCTGAAGTCTCATGGATATTTGCTAATTTCATGAAAGTTTGTTTATAATACTAGTCAAAGATTTATTTATTGTGGTATTGCAATTACACTCGATAAAAGAACACATAGGCATTTTAAAATTGTCTTTGAAATTTTAAAAACAATCGCACTCTATTCTGATTTAGAAAAAATATTTTAGTGATATTCCCCAACCCCCTCAGATTAAAGCGCAAAAAGCGTGTGTGATAAAGAAGCTGAGAAAGAGATTAGCGTTAAAAGAATTTGAGTTCGAAATTTTGTTTGAGAAATAAAAAAATATTATTTATAAAATGATGTTTTGTAATAATTTTTAGATCAATAAAACTGTCGCTAAGTAACTAGTTTACATTGCTTTGACAACAAATATGCATCAATTCACTTCAGTTATTTTTAAGTTGACTTGCGATAAAAGAGCAGGGGCGTAGCTACCGCCGTATCAATATATGGGACCCCAAGCTGCAGGGGTGCCAATATGTGTAACATTCTGGCACTTTCAAATAGATGTCCTATTTCATTTCCAAAAAAAAGTGCCTCCAAGGAATTTTAATACAGGGCCCACCCAGGACTAGCTACTCTAGTGTAATAGAGAAATATATAGACAATTATAAGACTACTAGCTGGCATGGCCCGGCATTGCACGGGCTTTTATACCGAAAGTATAACTTTTCAATATCAGCACCTCCAGGGCTGGGTGCGATTTCTTTTTTTATATGCCATTTAAATTCCCTTTTCCGAAATTTTTTTGATTTATTTGCCGGGTTGTACGGGTTTCTTCCCCCCTCTGTATAGTCCGGCATTGCACAGGCTGTTACCAAGTGTGTATAACTTAATCCCCATGTGTGAATTTCTTTTTTCCCTCATGACAGTAGCACTTCTATATGTGTACGCATGTAATGTGAGGGTTTTAAAATTCTATTCTAAATTACATTTGAAAATTTCATCAGTTTTATATTTTTCAAAAATGATATATAGATAATTATGTTTTGTTCACATTATTTTACATATGTGTGTAAAATGTTTCATTTTCAAGAAATATTTTTATAAGATGTGGTATGTATTGAAGAAAGTATTACAAAATTATATCATGTTCAGTAAAACACACAAAGGGAAAAATATTTTAAAATTAAAATTATTTTTCTAGCTTTAGAGGATGCTTGAATTATCCCTATAAGGCATGGAAAATAGGCTGTAAATTAATAATGAAGCATATAATACATGAACATTGCTTTTATTTTTTTAAATTTCTAAAAGGGTGACATTTGATGTTAATACAGTTCTTTCAAATATTAATTCATTAATTAAATTTTAAAATGGTAACAATGCTTGAAGTATCATTATAAGGCATAGAAAATAAGGCTGGAAATTCATTAAAAAATTGATTAATTATGTTTTGTTCATTATTTTTAATATTCAAAAAATATTGCTATAAGTGTATATTAAAAAAGTAGTACAAATTATATTATGTTCAGTAAAACAAAAGAAAAATATTTTGAAATTAAAATTACTTTTGTAACTTTAAAGAATGCTTGAAGTATCATTATAAAGTGTAGAAAATAAGGCTGGCAATTAATAATGAAGCACATAATAGAGGAACATAGCTTTTATTTTTTCTATGGAAGTTATGCCATATGTGCATTGGCATATGCGTGAAGTATGGAAATTATGTTTATTTAACTGAATACGCCTTTTTTTTTAACATTTTAAAGTACATTAAAAAAATATGACAAATGAAATTGATAATAAAAGTATCCATTTGTTTTATTTTTGTAACATTTAAAACTACCTTTAAAAAAAAAAACTGAGAGATGTGTGTGGAACCATTAGCCTGTGCATTAAATATTATATTTAAAGCACAGTTTCCAGAGTGAGTGGCAAGGACCCTGTTCCACGTGTCACTCCACAGTATGCAAAATAAATGTTTATATAAAAAACTTTTTCAATAGTTGATTATATATACACTTATCTTGCATTATTAATGCCTACATTTTTAAATTTTTAAGGGTACCAGCACATCATTCACTTTAAAAAAGAAATTGAGTTTTTGCTTGTACTTTTAAGAAATAGTGCATATTTGTCTGAATCAAAAACTGGTGGCACTCATATGCGCATTGATAAAATAAACATAAAGCGTAACAAATGGAATTGATAAAAGTGTCCATTAATTTTTTTTAACATTTAAGACTACCTTCTCATTTAAAAAAAATAAAAAAAGGTGTGTGGAACCATTAGCCTGTGCATTAAATATTATATTTAAAGCACAGTTTCCAGAGTGAGGGGCGAGGACCCTGTTCCACGTGGATGCATTCGGTTCAATTCAAACCAAGCTGTAAGCATTGTATTCTTTTGAGCAGCTTTTTCCAGAGCTTGGCGCTCTTCATCATCATAGAAGTACACCGGTTGCATGTTTAACAAATGCACTGGCAAACGAATGATTGCATGGGATTTCTCATGCATTTTCTTTTCTAGAAGTCGCCACATTGCTTCAGGTGCAGATACATATCTTGCATTCAAAAAGGTCTGTATCTCATCCCATGTAATTAGCCCCTGGCCATTGTCCTCGAAGACAACCTTCGCACAGTCATGACCCTTGTAAACGTACTTGAATATATACTTGACGGACTTGAGCGAACTGCATATTTCCACATTAATATGGGCATTGTATTTCTTGGTGAGGTATGGGTTATACGGCACGATCCACCTATTATCAACAGCATTGCCATTTATCACAATATGGTTTGCGTTGTCACGACGCCTATACATAGGATAACCATCGATGTTCTCAGCAGTTGTTTCTCTAAATTGCTTGGGGTATCCCTTTGTGCAAGCACCATCAACGACACATGGAGCATTGGGGTTCAACACACCACAAAGTCCATGAATAATGGTAGATTTGACAATTTCATGCAATCTAGGATCCACTGTCTTGTCCGGCAGTTCAGCAGAGACTATCTGATCAATGCTCTCCTAGTCCCTTATTTTATCCTCTTCTGCTAAAATAAGCAATAGATGCATGTGTGGTAGTCCTCTATTCTGAAACTCTATGACATGAATATCTGCCACTATGCGACCAAAAATACCCTTTTTTTTCAAATCTTGTAAAAGTGCTTTCTTCTTGATGTCGAAAATTCTGGCAACTAAGTCGGGACGATCATGCGGCTTTTGTCCAGGAAAAAGGTTGTCTTTGATCTCTTTCCACTTTGGGTTGCAAGTGAATGTCAAAAACAAGACGGGCTTGCCGAAATGTGTAACAACCGACATGGCATCCTGAAAGTTCTGTTGCGTTGCTCTAGGACTTCCAATGAAACTTGATGGCAGAATGAGGGTAACACCTGCCCTCATGCCAACTTCAGTAGCCAGAGCATTCACGTGGTCAGCAAGACCCAAATACGATTAAACTCGCAGCGTCCTCTGATTGGGACGAATGAAATTCAAACGGTTACCTTCAACCTTAACATAAGAATCCCCAACATACTGCTGTATAAGCTTACCTCCATACAAAATAGGATTAAAAATATCTTTCCTAACTGATAAACGGTGCACATAAAACTGTAACTCGGTAAAACCTTGATTAACGCGGAAACCTTTCTCACCACATGGAAAAAATAAAACGTAAGACATTGGATCGCAGTTAGGATTGAGAGTACTAATCCTGCACAGTTGGCGTTGTTTGGGATAAATGCAAATATCCCGGTTATTCGGTGGAATGCCATCAGAACTTTTAAACACCATTGCAACCTCATTTGTTTTGGGAGCATTATATCTTCCTCTGTGCTGGTCAGAATCAAGTCTCTCATCACTGATGTACATGGTCATGTTTTCCGACGCCTCATGTCCCTCTTCGCGCATCAACTGCTGCTCCAGTTCCCACATCATTTTGTACGTAGCTGCAAAAGGGTTGACTCGTCTAATTATATCATCAAATCTTCTCATCAGTTTCGGGTTGCATTCAAAATTTTGACAACGCTCCATTCGTCGACAAGTAGCAAGCTCCGAATCCAAAACATATAACTGAGCAAATTTTTCTTCTC
Organism: Trichonephila clavata; assembly: GCA_019973975.1. Taxonomy (NCBI): domain Eukaryota; kingdom Metazoa; phylum Arthropoda; class Arachnida; order Araneae; family Nephilidae; genus Trichonephila; species Trichonephila clavata. Next base: position 49,930 of record BMAO01006138.1, on the reverse strand, counting down.
CTGCTTGAGCTGGATGTAAATGAGAAGTCCTGTGATAAATTTGGCCATGAATTCTGAAGCATTATGCTCCTCTACCAGCAGGTGGTACAATCTGTGCGCCCATTGAAGCAAAGGACAGAGCACTGTTCCAGAGCAGAAGCAAAGGAAGAGCTATTCGACCTTATGTTTTTCTTGAAATGCTCAGATAAATCATGGCTACCATCCATCAATCCTATCATTTCTACTGGATATGTTGAAGCTTCTTCAATTATCTTCCCAATATGGCAGCAATGAGAGTAAGCTCCTCTGACATTCTTTTCTTCCCCAAAATACAAACCCCCACATTTCAGACAAACATTGTCCATTTCTCCCCAATTATGTTCTTTAACAACAGGGTAAAGAAAGGTTCTTGCAGCATAAAAAGCTTGTATCTGAAGGCAAGTGATGTTTAGGCGGCGTCCTCTTGCGTTCTGCGCCATGGCTGCCAATCGGTGATTTCTTTCCTCTTCTGTTTCCTCCGCTCTTCTTTCCTGGTCACATTGTGCCATGGCTGACAATCGTTTGTTTCTTCTTTCTTTAGTTTCAGCAGCTCTTCTTGAGCAGCTCGTTTATGGGCACCATCACCTGTAATGCCTCTTTTCCGTTTGGGCATCACAAATGGAAATAATTAAACAAAGCAAAAAAACCAACAAACTATGCAGCTAACCCTTCCCTATGAAATAACCACTTAAAAAAAAAGCTGAAATAGAAATTCTAATTATGATGATATGACAGTAAAATAAAGAATTCTAATTTTAACAATTTCTTATTTAGAACTGAAAATAGTAAAATAGACTTAGTTCATACAATGTAGAAATCATAAAATATTAATTTATAAGTAATACTAATTGATGTTACAAAATAATCGATTCAAAGAACAATATTGATTTGTACTATAAAAATGCTGAAATAAAAATCATAATTAATACAAACACATTTATGATGTAACATATAACAAAAAACAAAGCACACAATCCCGATTTAACAATTTCTTATTTAAAACTTAAAATAATAAAATGAACTTGAACAACATAGGAATTATAAAATATTAATTCATAAATAATACTAATGGACATGACAAAATAATCAATGCAAAACGAATAGAAAAAGTAACAATATTAATTTATAAGTAATGCTATAATTTTTGCTATAAAATAACAAGTTCAAAAAGAATGCAGAAATAGAAATTGTAATATTATTAATTTATATTAAAATAAAATAAGCAACTTTATAAATCATACAACTTGGCCAAGATGCAATGGTTCGTCAATAATACTCAAGCACAGAGATAGAAATGATAAAATTTCAAAAAGACAGGAAATAATATGGAAAGTGTTGCCACAGCTACAATTGAATATTTAACTTCAATTAATTAATTCCTAATCAGTCAGAATGGCACTAAAAAGAAATCTAGTTACGTAGCAAAAAACGGACAATGTACGGCTATATTACAAAAATTTATTTTTATTTTTTATATAAAAAAATACTGTTTTAATTTGTAAAAAAATTAATTTAAACCAAATATCGTTAAGTAATGAATGAACGCCAACTTACGTCATTTTTGTAACAATAATGTTGTTACAACAATGCAGACAAAAGTTGAGTTGAATGTTTTTAATTAATATCTTTTCAACTAATTACAATATCGGAATATAAATGACCAAAACGGCTTCCCCGGATCATTCCCGATCTTTTGGTACCTTCCGCGAGTTTCTGAGCGGTGCGGTAGATAGACGCACATAGATAGATACATAGATAGATAGATAGGTAGGTTCATACTTTTGTTTTCCTTCAGATTTTAATAGTGCAGATGTGATCATAGACAATATATCATATTCCCCTTAATATTATGGAAATATAAACAGGAATTTCTGGTATTTGAAATGAAATCTCAGTCTTTATTTTTGAAAATCTGAGAGAGCAATGAAAAAATACCCACGATGCCGTTCCGTTTCGAAATAGCAGTCAGAATGTCTGATGCGGATTATGGATACTTTTGGTGTCGCATTTAAATGCAGATTTGATAACTTAAAGAAAATTATTTTAGAGATCAAAAAGAAAAATTTCTGGTTTGAAATTTCGAGTGCTTCGAATCTCTTTTTGAAACATGTAAAACCATAAAACCCTAGCACTAAGTCTTTCCTACAAAAATATGTTCTCTCTGCCATTTTGACAGGGAAAAAAAATACTTTACCCTCTCTCTCTCTCTCTGGAGTAACTAGTTATGAGCGGGCCCTGTGTCAAAAATTTCTTGGGGGGGGGGGGGTTTTTTGATCCTTCTTAATATTTTACAATTTTTCCTTACACAATTTTTCCTTACACTTGATACGGTTGATACGGTGGTAGCTACGTCCTTATCATCACCCCTCCTTTTTTTTAAAAAAAATTATTTCAACGTGATATTTTTTATTTCTGCCATAAAATTTCGATTAAACAATATATTTCAGTATAAGAAATGGTTTGTATTGACATTACACTAGAGTTATGCGGTGGTGGTATCTATATAAGCAGTAACGCCTCCGGACTAAGGAGATAATTTTAATCCAACGGTAATTTACATTCTTACGAATCAGAAGGTTCCGAGCTCTATCTTTCATTGGTGACCTTGACTTGCTGAGCTCAGAAAAAACTGCAACCTTCGCGCATCTATCGTGGCGCCCTCTACTCTCCGCAAATGCAACCAAGCCGTCAGACCCAGATGACACAACCAAAAAGCCCATCAGAACCAAATGACGCAACCAACAAACCGTCATACCCAAATGACGCAACCTCAAGCCATTAGATCTAAACACACAACCTTGTGTGACGGATCTATACGCGTCTTTAACTAACCCCTTGGGGACTTTTCTGAGGCAATAATATTACCAACCAACTTTTACCGGAGCAAGGAAACGTGATTATGCAAATTAAGTATATTATATAAATTCTGTATTCCGAGTTTTGAGAGTTAGTTGGTGAGTGGAGGATAGTGAAATTATAAAGTGCAAATCGGAGTTTATCAATTGAAGAAGTCTAAGAGAGGGTCACTCGACGGTGATTAAATCCGGATAAGGATCGCATTCAAGGCCTCAACTGGAGAACTCAACTTCATAAAAGTACAGGTATCGTGATCCTTGTTTATATAGAAGTTTAGCTTATTAGTGAGCGACGTAGTTTATATTGAGCTTGAATAGGTTATTGTGGAATCAGTTGAGGGTCCGTATTATAATCCCCAGGCTAACGAGTCTCACCTTCGCGCTCTGCTATCTGATCATTTATCTTAATTAGATTATTATTGTGCTTGCTTGATATTTTGGTGACAATAAAATAATTAGAGTGAACCATTTCTACTGATTATTCAGTTCCTCCCCCACACCTAGCCTGGTCCGAGAGTAGACAAGGGGGATCAGAAGCAGCAGAACCGATAAACATTACAACCTTCTGATCTGGAGTCAGAACCAAATGACGCAACTGCAACAACTCACACGTTAGCCATAACAACAATAATATCATTCGTTCGTCTACCGACTCACTAGTTGGAGAGTGTGTGGCAGCGGTATCAACAGTTGACTCTCGATATTTCGAAGTTGTCGGGACCAATGAAAAACTTCGAATTATCAAGAGAGTAGAAAAAACTCCCAAAATACACGAAAGGGAATTTTTTTCTAACACATTTAAATTTGAAATTATGTAATAAAAGAACAATTGTACATATGTATAAAATTATTTTAAAGTACTTTTAAAAAGTACATATTATATAGAAGTTAAAAGTCCTGCATTAAAAGAATACATTCAATACATGCATACACAATCCTAAGCATATCTTCTTTACAATAGCGGACTAACCTTTATGAACACATGTGTAGCAACGCTACGTGTTAAGCGAAAGATATAGACGGTTGACAACAGGTGCGGGGGATCTATTGTCCATTTGAAGAAGGAAAACAATAAAAGTTTCTTCTTCATTTGAGGAACAGGAAAACACAAAGAAGGGGTAGCAGACAGATAGTCATCAAAGGCGCTACATTTCAGGGAAAACAGGCAGAGACAATACAATGCAAAACTTGTAAGCTGCAACCTGTTTGCTGCAGGACTGTACATGATAGTGAGTGTTCCAATTGTCGAGAGTATTATAAGATCACTTCGAATTTTCACGTGTTTTAGTCTAGCCAGCCACAAATTTTACTTCGAAATATTAAATGTATCAAAACGTATTGTTTTAGTTCTAAATATCAAGAGTTTTTCTAGGGGGTGAGCATATACCTTGAATTATCGAGAGGTTCGTATTATTGAAGGTTTGAATTATCTAGAGTCCACTGTATATAAGCCAGTAACAGCTTTCGGACTAATGGGATCATTTTAGTCCCGTTGTAAGTTGCGTGCTAACGAATCAGAAGGTTCTGAGTTCTATCTTTCAGTTGAAAAGGGAGTATTAGTGATGATAATTGTGTAATTTTAGTTCACGTTTAGATGATTCTCAGTTAGTTCCTCATTAATCATTTTGCACTAAAGCTCGAGTTTGAAGACTAGAATGCCAACAATTGCCCACGTGTAGCTTCTGAGTGCGATGTTAACAACTCAATCAATCAAGCACTATAGTATGAGAAATAACGGAATTCAATTGGTTTAATGTGTAATAGCCTACATTTCTGAGTATTTTCAGTGGATTGATTGATTGATTGTTTGTAATCTATCGAGTTCAGTAACAACATGAGGAATATCGCTTACAATGACTCAAGATATGAAAAAATCACATGAATTCCATAAGGTTTACCATTCTATAAGAATCACTACAAGGTTTGTATAAACCTGTAACTTAGATAAAGTATACGGCTATATAAAAGCAACACTTTCTGAAAAAACCGCGTTTTATTATTTTACAATATGATTAAATAATTTATAAAAGCAAATAATTAGAGTTTTGATTGCGAATAACACGCTTATCATTTTTGAGAATTCATTCTTCAAAACAATATATTAGTAAAATGTTTTTTTTTTCACTAGTGCCCATTACAACAAAAGCTTGAAAAATGTTGGTGTCCACAGTTTTAAAGAAAAATGACTATCACATTATACAATTATTATTATTATTATTTTGTAAAAATGTTATTACACCTTGAGCACAATAAAATATAGATGGAATAGCACTTACAATAAATATAATAGCATACATATAAAATGCCTTTAGTTAGAAAATTCCACAGCTTTTCCCCATCCAATATTTTTTAATAGTTTAATTTAATAGCACTTAACTAAAGCTTTCCTGTTACGAATCCTGTATTTAAGCATAAAAACAGTCTGCAATGAATAAAAGATGCATTAAATTCTTCGCATCTGTAGTTATTTAACCCATCACGTATTTATTACACCCCTTCTGATTGAAATAATAATACCTTTCATCCAATCACTTGAATGGAATACTGATAGAACTTGTGAATCATCAGGACAGCTAGTTTTTATTGATTCAGAAGTGTTAAACTTCCCCATCATATAGTTACAGACTGGAAGTACTGCGAACAAATTTTACGACGACTCATTGTAATATAGTCATGCAAAGTAGTCCTTAATATATCGTTGTTCTTTTCTAACGCGTTTAATCGATATGTTGCGTGACTTTATACAACACGTGATTGTCTTATAAGTGTGAAATGGCGTGTAATGGTGAAAGTGTTTGTTTCTCTCTCAGGAGCTATTCATTCCTGTCTCAGAATCCCCCCTCCAGTTGTTTTCTTTATCAGTTGTAGTTCTTAGAAAAAGACATGATTTGTTTTGAATTTCCAATGAAGATTCTAAAACTCAGAGAACTCAAAATAAAGAAAATAAAATTTACTTCACAAAAATTTTGGTCTAGACATAGAATTTTTTTTAACCTGGTTTATTTGCTTTAAGGCAGGGTTGGGCAGACTTTTCCAGGGTACAGGCTACTTCTAATTTTTTCAAGGCGTTACGGTCCACCCAGTATCAGTGGCACACACAAAGGGGGGCCGGGGGTCTGGACCCTCCTCCATAGCCCATGAATTTTTTCGATCGATTATAACCCCATGTATATACAATAGTATGAAAAATTTATTTAAGTTTTTGTTATTAATAACTTTTATAGGTTAATGCTAATTACTGATTCAATAATTTATTTCTTACTTCTCTTTGTTCCCAACAATCTACAAAATGAAAAGAAAAATATGTTTTTCAGAGTAGTGGGGTAGGATATAAAAATGGTAGATATTCGAATCTGGGCCACCGCGCAGCCTTTGAAAAATTCACGAGTGCGCATGCCCACTCCCCATGGTCGACGGTGTGGTGAGGTAAAGAAAAAGTCAACAATATTTATTATAACTTAATATTAAATGTGGAAAATGTACTTACCTATACGTAAATAAAATGAAAAACTCACTTTTTTGAAAACGCGTTTAAAGTAAAACGCAAAATACAAAGATAATAATTATAGCAACAAATATAATAATATCATATGATGCATTTATTACCAAACAGCTCAAAAAACATTAAGAAATAAAAGATTTTCATCCAAAGTTAGTACTTATATTTACAGTCAGTAGAAAACTTAGTCTGCGTGCTGTCAGCCAATCTTGAATATTTCCGTATACAACTAATTAACGGCTAATCTTCAGGTGGTCACTCCAAATTGTCTTGGCGGTCCACCGGTCGATCGCGATCAACGTAATGCTCACCCGGTTTTAAGGTATCCGACTACCCTGAAATTGTGAATTTTGCGAAAAATTGACAAATTATTTTAAGGTTTTTTTTTTAGTCTATCTTATTAGCTTTATAAAAATACCAAGTTTTTTTATTTTCCGTTCACTAGAACAAAAACCACAAGTGTTTTAATAAAAGCAGGTGTCATTATTGTAAGCAAGATATATATATATATATATATATATATATATATATAATAATCCCCATTAATTATTCTTAATAACTTTTAATTACCTTTGGTCCATCCCTTCAGGACCAACGTTTTAGTAATAAGTTAACCAGCCGTCTAACGAGAGGATTTTAAACTACATCCATCCACCCACACAGATCACGTGATTTAAGCTGCCTATATATACCGAGACTCCTGGAGACCGCGCTCTCTTTCGCTTCTTCGCTTTTTGTCATCATGTAGTCTGCCGCATCTAGTGTTTGTGTATTGTGTGTGTCTATGTGTGATTACGTACATCTATGTGTCGTCCTTGTCTTGCGTAAATGTTTTCAAGATGTATAATAAAAAGTTTAATTAACCACAAGAATGCCACTGCAAGCTCCATTCAAAAAATCCATCATTACTACATCGTCGTATTCTGGATCTTCTGGCTTTGTTAGTGATATTATTTTGTATTATCAATTTTATTATGCCATGTATTTCTTTCATTTTATGTTACTATATATATATATATATATATATACCATACTTTAAAATGCATTTTACTCAAAATGTGTTTTTTTTAAATGCTCAAACGGGGACAGAGCAATTGCTTAAAAAGTTTTGAAAATAATTAACTGTGTGAAATTTTCTTGTGCATCTGTTTAATAGTAGAAGTGTTTTAACTTTAAGATTTATCAATCACTGTTTTATTACACAATTTACAGTCCCTTATGTGAATATAATCACTGTTTTTTAAGCAAATTTCATATAATAACTAATATAAAGTGCTCTAGTTTTTATAAAAATTAAAATATCTCTTATCCTGAAAGTCATTTCAAAAACGAATAGCACAGCAACACATCAGAATTGAAAATTTGTTGATAAATGTTTGGTACAGAATGGACCGCGTTTATGTTATTTTTTATCAATTTTTACTTGTTTTTTTCGCATTTTAGTAACAATAATTTATTTTTTTCGCATTAACTTCAGCATATTTTTCTTAAAATGTACTAAAAAAAAAATCTAAAAGCAAGAAAAAAAATCCCTTACTATTTCCATTTTTTCAAAAAAAAGTTGTCGTAAGTAGCCGGATACCTTAATACTTCATTCGAACTTGAAGTACTATATTAACTACAAATTTATCCTATTTTTCGTGTTAAAAAAGAATGATAATTTATTACAACTTAAGGCTTATTAGAGTGGGAAAATACACGGTCTGCTAGGTTATCAAGTTACTTTTTAAGGTGACTTGATAACGTTCGGAACTATACTTTTGGAAAAGCATATAAACAGATAATTTTTAGGAGAGGGGGTGCAAGCTCAGGTGTCGTCCGCGTCACTTGACCATGGTTCAAAATTACGCGAACCGTCCCCAAAAGCCTTTGTGTAGCTGAACAGTGGGACGTTAATATTCACTCACTCACTCGCGGTATGGGGGGTACTCTAAATAGCCGTCGAGTCGCATGTCCTCTCGTGAGGTAAGTGGAAGGGGAAGAGAGGTGGGAGGCCCCTGACCACTCCCAGGGTGTTCTCCCTCAAAATTGGGGGGGGGGGGAACCGAGCCAAATCGTTCTGTCACCTGTATGGTGCTCAAAGCTACGGCAAACGACAGGCGTACAATCTAGCCCGATACCATGATAAATTTTGTGGGCCTCTATCTGACTTCGTCAGACAGGTGGCATTAGTAACAACAACAACAACAACAACACAATTCATTGATTTTTTGTGTGTTTTAACGGAAAAGTCTTATGGTCTTTTGTTTGGGCATATGAGCTTTTTGCGGTCCCCAATCCCATATCTGGCGGGGAATTCGATGCAGAACGAAGTTTTCGTTTTCATGTTTGGTAACGTGCTTCCTGATTGGTAGAGCCAATCGTTTGATAAAAGTTCGTGCATGAAGATAAAAAGCTCACGTAGAAGGAGAGCTAAAAGGCTGCTCTTTCATTGGTGGATGGCAAATGTTGACAGAGACTCTCATTGGCTGCCCGAATGAGATAAGTAGAAGGGGGGGGGACTTGCTCAGTAGAGGAAGCCAAAAATGTAAAAAAAAATTAAAGTGAAATTTAAAAATAGTAAAAAGGTGTACAGCAAAAATTGCTCTGGAAATTAAAAAAAATAAGGAAGATTATGGAGTTAAAAAGTATTCTTCTTGGTCTTTTAGAGTTTACATCAGGGGTATAATTAGGGAGATCAATCATGTTTATGTTATTACTGTGCTGAAGAGAATCAAAGAAATTTTTAGCGATGTGTTGTATTTTAGTTTTAAAGCTTTTAATTTTTAATGCTCTGCGGATGTGATCGTTTCTCATGTAGCGAGGTGCTTTGACGATCATCCGAATAAGAGAATTTTGCAAAGTATCTAAAATATTTATGTTAGTTTTAGTGGCATATCCCCAAACTGGACAAGCGTAAGTAATAATGGGACGCATCACGACTGTATAGAGAATCACTTTGTTCTCAATACTTAATTCAGAATTCCGGGAAATTAAGAGGAATAATTTAAACATTACTCTCCGATATTTATCATGTGTTTGTCAAAAATTAAACCAAGGTATTTGGTTTCTTGAAACCATGGTATTGGAATATTGTACATCATAGGTGGAGGTGGGTTTGTATGTTTATGTGTGAAAATGTGACAGCGGGGTTTTTCTACATTAATGCTGATTTTCCACCTGTCATAGTAAGATTCGAGTAATTTGAGGTGTTTATTGAGCGCGAATGTGATGGAGATTTGGCGTTTTTATACGGGGCGTGCACGGCCGTGTGTCATCGGCATACATATTGATGTTAGTAAGGGAATAATTTGGAATATCATTGATGTAAAGGTTAAAAAGTAGCGGGTCCAATAGACTACCTTGTGTCACGCCGCATTAAATGTTATGAGGGTCAGGGAGGGTTTCCTTAACTCTAATTTGAAAGGAGCGATTAGTTATGTAAGAGTGGAGTAGGCGAGTGACGGGGACGGAAAAGTCAGCAAATGTTCGGTATTTAGTTAATGTTCTTTACATTAGCATAAAACTGAATTATTTGTGGGAAGACTCAAGAGCCCCTTTAATCTAATATATCCTGCAGGGGGAGAACATCTTACCTTTTCGTGACTGGGCCTCATTATGTAGTTTATATTTTGCGAGTAATTCTAATGTGTGATGTATGGATAATAATGACTGAGAATAATTCTATTGTGATGTTGAAGTTTTGATTTGTGTGTGTGGGGGGGGGGCAGTTCAGGTGTTAACCTCGTCACCTGAGAGAGATTCAAAGTTACGAGATCCATCACCATCAGCCCTCGCGTAACTTCAAACTGTGATGGTAATGGACAATCAATGAATCAAATGACATATCGAAGGTTCTGCCCCCAAATTTCGAACAAGCAAACCAAAGTAAAGGATAATTGATGAACCACTCTCAAACCATAATTCTGTAAATACAAATCAGTGAATGGAACTTACATAAAAGATTTACCTTAATTTGATCAACGAGAGTAAGTGTGACCCTATACGTGCTTTTTGCATTTTTTTTTTGTCTGAGTTTTGATATTTCTGTTGTTACCTAACAATGGCCCGTGATCTCTTCTTCAAGCATCTTATGCAAGAATTGTTTCCAAGCTATTATGTGGAAACATTAGATTTAGGCCCTTACAACAACGTAGACTACAAACCGATGGGACCCTTAACCGAGAATTTGATAAGTATGTTCCCCAAAGTGATTGCTGTGCTTCAAAATCTCGTTATGGAAACTTGGTCAATATATCTTCACAGAACCAGAGCGCTTATGATATCATCACGAGAAATGTATGTTTCGCATGTGATGCTGATCTCCTATGTAGAAGATCAAATAGTCGGTAACATATATGACAAATTCCTCATGGTGCTCGCCTCAGTAACACATCTAGCAGAAAGGATTAATATTGCTACTGGCATGAATTTTTACGAATTGACTCCTCAGATTTTAACTGTATATTTCGAGAACGCATTGAGGGAAGATTTCAATAGAAGTGGTGGCTGGAAGAATCTCGAAAGACATATCCTGAGTAAGAAATATAACGAAATTTACAACGAGTGCGTAGCTTTATATTTTGCTACCGATGAAGAACTGCAACAAAAAATAAGAGAAATTGTTTCTCCTCCACGACCTTATTTTGAAATTAGTATTCCATCATATGAAAACATTAAGCATCCTATAATAGTCAAGTTAACTTGTCAAGTGATGTCATTTAGAGAAAAATCGCCCTTTAATGAACCAAGTTTGTTTACATTGTATGAAAAACAACCAAATTCAATTCAAGCTACAGAGACTGATCCGATTCGAGCCTCAGAGATGGATCCGATTCAGACTTCAGAGATGGACCCGATTCAGACTTCAGAGATGGACCCGATTCAGACTTCAGAGATGGACCCGATTCAGACTTCAGAGATGGACCCGATTCAGACTTCAGAGATGGACCCGATTCAGACTTCAGAGATGGACCCGATTCAGACTTCAGAGATGGACCCGATTCAGACTTCAGAGATGGACCGATTCAGACTTCAGAGATGGACCCGATTCAGACTTCAGAGATGGACCCGATTCAGACTTCAGAGATGGACCGATTCAGACTTCAGAGATGGACCCGATTCAGACTTCAGAGATGGATCCGATTCAGACTTCAGAGATGGATCCGATTCAGACTTCAGAGATGGATCCGATTCAGACTTCAGAGATGGATCCGATTCAGACTTCAGAGATGGATCCGATTCAGACTTCAGAGATGGATCCGATTCAGACTTCAGAGATGGATTATTCGATTTCAGGTTCTGAAACGGATTGTTCTATTTCAGCTTCAAAAGTGGATTGTTTGATTTCAGCTTCAGAAATGGATTATCCGATTCAAGCTTCTGAAATGGTTATCCAATTCCAGCTTCAGAGATGGATCCAATTCCAGCTTCAGAGATGGATCCAATTACAGCTTCAGAGATGGATCCAATTCCAGCTTCAGAGATGGATCCAATTCCAGCTTCAGAGATGGATCCAATTCCAGCTTCAGAGATGGATCCAATTCCAGCTTCATAGATGGATCCGATTCAAGCTTCAGAGATGGATCCAATTCAAGCTTCAGAGATGGATCCAATTCAAGCTTCAGAGATGGATTATTCGATTTCAAGTTCTGAAACGGGTTGTTCTATTTCAGCTTCAGAAGTGGATTGTTTGATTTCAGCTTCAGAAGGGAATTGTTCGAAATCAGCTTCAGAAACGGATTAGGGTGTTTCTATAGTAACAGTTAAGCAAACGGTTGCTAATGATAGTGATTCTGGTCTTGAGAACAGTGGTTTTTGGGATTTTAATGAATTGAATTGTTTCCAGGCTTAAAGAAATCCGAGACAATTCTAAAGCGTATTTCGATTTTTGAATTACTTGATACACAGTAAGATAATTGAATGCCTGTGACCTTAAGCGAATTGATATTTTTTTGGTCCCATTCTGTATATTTATTTGTAAATTTGTAATAACTTGTTACTTGTATATAAGGCTATATTCTTGTAATTTTAATCTGCGTTTGACTTTTGATTGTATCATTCTATTAAAATGTTTTTTAATATTGTTCTTAAGGCTTACTTTCTGGAACATCAAACGAGCGCATTTGTTAACTTTTATTAGGTATGCAGTCTTAAAATAAATGAATGGATACATGAAACTAACTAAAAGGTTTATTATTCTTAGGATAATCTGAGGTAATTTTTTCCTGAATAAAATTTATATATTATAGTCAGTACATTGTAAGGAGATTGAAAATCTAGTCTGAAAAATATTTTAAGTAAATTTTGCATTTAGTTAAGACTAATGAGTTCAGATAAGCACAAACGCTTTAATATACAACTCCTAAAATCTCAAGCTTTCATTAGTTTCATACAATGAATAACTGTATATTTTTACATATATGTATAAAAAGTATGGAAAAGGAGTACAATTCATTTTGACCGGGGAAAATAAAGTTAGAGACATTTTCTTGAGTCGCAAAACTCAATTTCGCTAGCACAAAATAGTGGTTTTGAGAAAAAATTTAGTTCCTGAACATCAAAATATTTTAAAAATTCATTTATTAAGGTAAATCCTGAATTTTTATCATTATTAAGGTCTGTCTTAAAGCAATACTTTTGGAAATAAACACAGGGGAACACATTATGTGAGAAATATTTCATCACAATCGTAGAATTGCAAGACATTATGCTCAAGGGTCTTAGAACAAAAACGCAACAAAATATCAGAAATTCAGAAAGCGTAATTCAGTCTATAGACTTTTCGAATATAGAATATCAACCAATATTCTTTTCCTGGTTATAAAATTTCATTCCAAAATAACTATTTAATATAATGTATCAGGATAGGTCGGGGTTTTAGTAGTTTTCTTGTGCAGTATATGGCGTGAATGCTTCAAGATTGACTCAGGGGGAACATTTATGATATTTTTTGCCGAAGTGGCGTCGGTTCAAGCTGGGACTTAAATCCTTTAAGGCCCTGGGCCCAGAGGAATCTTAAGATTTTTAGAGACCCTGGGCCCCTATGCAAAAGCAGGCTCTACCCGAGATCTTTAAAAGTAGGCAGTAGTATGCATTGTCAAATAATCTTTCAAGCGGCAATTTGAAACAAATGTGTACGACTCACAATCTCAAAAATCTAGTCACAAATTGGGCTCGACCGATGACCGTATTTCAACTAAATGAGTTGAATGATTGTTTATGGTATTAGACCTAAGCCTAGACAACGGTCATCACACAATAATACAGTCTTACCACTTTTACCAGTTGACATGCAGTTTGAAATTCCCTGTTCTTCGGAGAATATGTACGGAAATTTGACCATTAAGATTATTTGGATCATAATCTTAGTAAGAAAGAGTCGAAAATGTGAAACGAGGCCCTGGACATGGGCCCAGTTTTTCCATGACTTAAGACGTACCTGGATTCAAAAGAAAGCCGAATGTGTGCTTTAGTTTCGTGAAACGAAATCGCCCATTGATATTCAGTGGGAATTTCTGCGTTATAGCCGCGGTAGCCAAGAGGTCAAGGTATCAAACTCGTGGCTGGCGAGTCATGAGTTTGAGCCCAATACCACTGAAGACCCGCCGTGTTGGAGAACGAGGCACATTATTACTGTCGAGAGCTCAAACGTTCTCCCATTGGTGTGGTAGTTAGGAGAGGAGTGCCAGCTCAAGTGGTGTCCTCGTCACTTGACCACGGTTCAAAATTACACGGTACGCCGCCAAAAGCCCTCGTGTAGCTGAACATTGCGACTTTAATATATTCACTTATTCAGAAGCAAACCTCCTGGTGCAAAATCAATAAAGTGCTCATATGAAATGTTTAGGGTATCGACTCCGAATGGAGTCACGTGACTTGCAGCTGAAGTCCCCAAAATTTCAGAACTTATGATAAATCATTTGCATAAAATAACTTGTTACCCTTTAATAATAATTTTTTTATTTAGATTCTTGTAGAGTTATGAACAGATTCGAGGCTACAATTGTACGAATTGTTTTTAATACAAAGTCCTTGGATGATTTTCGGTATGGAATTGAAAAAAAAAAAAAAAATTCTAGCAAACTCTAAAACAGGAATACAGTATTTTTTTTTTTACCATTTTCTATAACTTATCTATGTGAGACGACATTTTCGTCTTTAATAACCATAAAAACAAAGTAGTGATCAAATCCGAAGAATATTGAAGTACTTCGGTGTTCTTAACGGCGGTGAGGGGCAGTGGTAGCCTGGTAGTCAAGGTAAAGGACTCGTAACCGGCGTGTCATGAGTTCGAGCCCAGTGCCGCTGGAGACCCTCCGTGTAGGGGAGCGATGCACGTTAAATCTGCCGAGAACTTAAACACCCTCTCTTTTGAGTGATGTGATAGTTAGGAGAAGGGAATGCCAGTTCAAGTGTCATCCTCGGCACTTGATTATGATTCAAAATTACGAGGTCCGTCGCCAACAGCCCCCGTGCAGCTGAACAGTGCAACGCTAATACTTTCTCACTCAACGGCGGAGTCGACTATTATTGCAAGATTTAATAACATAATTAAAAATAATCAAGCACATCTCTCCCACTGACATTTAAATCTTGGATATGCCGTTGTTAACAAAAAGTGATCTCGGAAGTGGGCTTAATAAGCAGATTACAGTTTATGTACAGTTTAATCATGTGATTACATTATACGATGTATTTTTTAAAATTTCATGTAATCTTATTATATATTCAATGTAAAAATTTCTTGCGGATGTTTATTACTGCAAAACAATAATATACTGCGAATAAAACACGTATAGCGTGTTTAATCTTTGCACAATGCTTATTGGGTCGCACAAAATTTTTGTACAAAAAACAGAGTCGCCACCCCTAAAAGTTTAAGTGCCTCTGGTTTAATAAGTAGCGTCGAGGATCTATCTAGACTTGAAAGTCGAGTGTGAGTGAAGTAACTGTTGAGCTTGGTAGGAACTGGATCACCGCTTAGATCATGGGTGTCTACTCTATGACCGCTTGTGGGCCGCATTGCGGAAAAAAAATTGGGGTCGCATATACAATATTTTTTCAACAAATTGAAATAAAAATTAACTCTATGTAGTTTTATTAAAATAAATAAATTTCTTTTTATAATATTTTTTTTAAAAAAAATTGAATTAGATTTGTAAATAGGTATATATTTATTTTAAATTTGCAAAAGTTTCGTGCCATTTAGTTTAGATTTCATAAAGACGGGGAAAAAAATCAACTTAATGAGATGGATGAATTTGTTTTTGTTGAACAAGCAAATCGATATCGGGTTCAATAGACGAAGTTGAAATTCTGAATGCTTTTTCAAGCTGTTTGTCAGTGATCTTTGTTCTATTTTTTGTATGCTTCATTCTTGAAAAAAAATTGCTCACAAATATATAGGTACTATCCTTTTTTTTTTTTTTTTTTTTTTTTTTTTTTTTTTTTTTTTTTTTTTTTTTTTTTTTTTTTTTTTTTTTTTTTTTTTTTTTATATACCAAAAGTTGAAGACATTAATAAAGCATGATTGTGAAAATTAGGATATTTATCACGGGGTAGGTAATCTGTATAAAACGCCAGTATATGTATAAAGAAACATTCCCAAATTTTTTTCTTTCAGTCGAATGCCACTTTGCCGTTCAATGGGTTCCATTTGAAGATTTGAAGGTAATTTATTTATTTCTAGAGAAAACGGGGTAGAAAATATGTTGAAGTACTCATCATTTTTTCGAAAAGTGGATAAACACATAATTCGAAAAGTAAATTCTCATGGCATACTAAGATGTTTTATTAGAATTTTTATTTCAAAATTAAAAATCAACGAATCGATTGCATATGAAAAATATTACAAACATTTATTTTTTTTGATAAAAATGTATAAATTTCAGTATTTTCCGAATTTGAGTTTGGACAGCATTTTAAAAGTTTTTGGGCTACAGTTCAGACAAGCAGGGCCTAGACATTGTATGAGCTGCTATGGGGGCACATGTTGAAATTTACTAAGGTTAATGACATTTAAAAAATTCATAATAATACTTACAATATATTCGAATAAAAACATACATAAAAACTTTTGGTTCTTCTTTATATCCAAGCTAGGAATTCGTAAAACAGAAGCGAAGGACTATTACAAGAAACAGTACAGTATATTCTAAGAAAAAGTAATTACTTTACAAAGCAAGAATTTCGTTGTAATATTTGATCTCAAAAATATTACTTAAGGAGAATCAGTGCTTTTAATGACAGTTTTTTTTAAGTTAAGCCTCAGATAGAGACCCCACCCCTTCAACCCTCAAAAGAATTTAATTCTGTCATAAAAATTTAGTCATAATTATTTTAGCTTTTTGAATCAGTTTTTACTTAGTAACTGTGAAGAAGCAACAGGCAATAGCCCACGAAATTTATAGTGGCAAGGGGCTAGTTTTTATGTCTGTCGTTAGCCGTAGCTTTGAGCACTCTATAGGTGATGGCTGGCGTTGTTGAGTCTACAGTTTGAGTCCTGATGCCACTCGTCATGTGGAGGGGGTACTGGACTTTAAACCTGAGGTGGCTTAAACTCCTCGTTGTGAGGAAGTTGGGAGACGGGGATTCCAGCTCAAGTGTCGTCCAGTGTTTTAAAATTACGAGGTACAACGCGAATAGACGCCATGTTGCTTCAGAATGGTCCTTATTAGGGGGTGCCAGTTCAGGTAGCATACTAGTCACTAGACTATGGTTCGAAATTACGAGGTCCGTCCGGGGTCGGCTTTTGCAGTTTTGCCACTCTGGACAAAAATAGAAAATGTCACCCCTCTCTCCAAAGCAAATAACTATAATTAAAAAAGATAAATTGTTCTCATAGATACATACCTATAAAGCTTGAATAATTCTTCCGATCCAAAAGGCAGCATAACAATATAAATTTATAAAAAAATACAAAATAATTCGAAATTACAGACATAATTACCTGTTATAATTTCAAACGAGGGAAGTTAAAGAGAAGGAATCACCCATTTCATCAGGCCAATTTCGTTTAAAAAGAGTCTACTGTGTGTGATGGAGGGGATCACAAGCGTTTACTTTAACCTATAGTAACTATATACACTCAAGTTAAATATCTCTTGTGGCTCTCTATGTACCCAAAACTTATTACTTCTGTCCCCTTTTGAATGGCTGACACCGGATATCATTTGGGTGAAAGAATGTTCATTGTGACTCCACACCGGGAAGAAGAGAAAATTACCAGCGAAAGATGTGAAAACATATTAATTTTTCATATACTCCTGCCTCGAACCCTTCAAGTCTTAACATAAAAGAAAACTGACATTATATATATAGAGTACAAAATAAGGAAATAAGATACGTTTAATGAAATGCCAAATTCACCCACTACAATAATATTTCAAAAAATATATAAATTTTTTTGAACAAAAAAATATTTTTTTTTCAAATTTGATCCAAATGCCCCCGTAAAATCCGCCACCCTGGGCAGAGATCCGGTTTGTCTGACCCTAGAGCAGCCCCTGGTTCGTCGCCAATAACTCCCCCATTGCTTTTGAGTATGACGTTATGAACACTCACTCACTATAACTAAAATAAAATCTGATTTTTAAAGACTTATATTCTTGAGAATTATTGTTTGTGATCTGTTGATTTTATAAGCATAGCCAAAGCACGTGGTGATTTGAGCCACAGTCAGAGGATTAAATCGACAACTGAGTCAACCCCAAATGTGTCTTAGCATAAATTTGAAATGCATCAACCCCTCTGTAAGATGAGAACTGAATGCACAACCCCTTTTAATGAATCTGTTATTCATTTAATTAGTTTATTTTGGCCGTAAACATTCCTGCATAACATTCATTTTAGGTGGATTGTTGACGGACATACAAGAAATAATGTGCAAGAGGATATGCATAATTATTATATGAGTAAAAATATTGTTCAGTAGTTTACTGAAAGGATATTTACTCTGACTAAATTGTTTTTAAATTCTTATTCTTGCGAAAAATAAATGAGACTTTTATACAAGCTTAATAATTAACTTGATTTTTTTATGAATCTAGTTAATGCTTAAAATATTGAATAATATCAACTATCTCATTTTTATTTAATACTTTTCCTTATCAAGTATAGCATTTTTTTATTGTGATAAATAGACAATAAACTTTAAAATATACATTTATTACTATTCATTTGTCAGTTGGAAAAAAAGGAGAAAGAAAAAAGAAGAAATGTATGGACAAGTTGTACCGTAAAGCTTTTACTATGGGGGCGCTATAATTATTAGTACCCTTTACTTCTACCGGTTAATGCAAAATCTCCATTGCTTTGAGCTAAAAAATTAACATGGTATTTTAGAAAAGATACTGAAATAAATACTATAAAATCATGAATCTGAAATCTACAGATCCTCTTCTATCCATATAGTGCAAAAAAGTTTCAAAAACTTGCATTAAAAGTTTGAAAAACTCAGTTGAATTTCGATGTTTCCAGTTCTGCTTACCAAAAGTGGCCCACGCGCCACTCTGCATCCTTACCCGGGAGGCCTCCGAATCGGGAGAGGCTCCCTTCTCGTCCGTTCGTAGTTTGAGAAGAGGTCGAGTGACACGGGCGTACTAATTCAAATGTACTAATTCAAATTAATAATTTAAAAGAAAACTAACCAGTCTTGATTATTAAAAAAAATGGCATATTAATCTTCTAATGATGATGGAAATGAAGTTTTTTTTTATCAATGGTCTTTGAATCCCTGAAAGAGGCAATGAATCTTGTATTTTTAAGCCATGATCAAGTGACGAGTACGAAACCTGAGTAGGCAACTTACTCTCCAAACCTCCACGCCGTGTTAACGTGAGGACTTTAACATGTATCAAGCTCTCTGCAAGGTGAGTCTTTAGTAGTACTTGAATACATCCTTCTAAAATAAAGGGATACTTGTCTTTCTTTGAGCTTCGTCTTAATTTCAATCGTTACGCAAATACCTCCCCTTAAAAACTATTCTAATACAACTTAGATTAAACCTACAAATTCCATCTTGTAGCATTACATCCATGCCATTCTAATGCCATTAAAAGCCCGTCATGTAGTGGGCCTGATGCACATAAAATTTGTTGTGACTCAAAGTCTCTCTCTTCCCGTTGACGTGGCCGTGGTAGCCAAGTGGTCTAGGCATCGGATCGTAGCTAACATGCCATGAGTTCGATCCCAGTACCACTGAAGACCCACCGTGTAGGGGAGCGATGCACGTGAAATCTGTAGAGAGCTCAAACGTCCTCCCATTGATGTGGTGCGGTAGTTAGGAGAGGGGTGCGAGCTTAGGTGTCGTCCGCGTCACTTGACCATGGTTCAAATGGCCAAAAGCCCTCGTGTAGCTGAACAGTGGGACGTTAATATTCACTCACTCACTCTTCCCGTTGACATTGTGTAATTTGGAGAGTGGGGTGTCAACGTAGGTGTCGCCTTCGTCGCTTAAACGTGGTTGAAAATTACAAGCTCCGTCGTCGTCCTTCGTGTTGCTTTATAGTGCGATGTAAATAAGCACTTATTCGCTACATCCATAATAAATACACAACATATTTTCGAATATATACATAAATAAAAAGGGAAACTCTAGTAAAGCACGCCTCTGTTTTGAAATATAGATGTGACATCCCTTATAAATAAACGGCACTGACAATCGTATGCAGAAGTTTCAAAAAATTTTTTAAGGGGAACGTGTTGCATATATATTTCTTTTTCTCGTGTTTTTAGAATAGTTAGAAATTGCATTTAACTATGGCGGACGACATTTTTCGACATCTAATGAAACATATGTTCCCTTTCTATTATACGAAAAGTGGCTCTTTTGAAGACTCTGAACTGAAGGATTTTGTTCCTAAGGGATCCTTATCAAAGACTTTATTTACTTTTATTCTGAAATCAACTTACATGCTGGAAGATGCACTATTTTTGCCATGGAAGACGTATATAGATGTACATAAAAAGTTAATGTTATCCAGTCCAGAAATGTACGTGGCGCATGTAATGAGGATTTGCCTAACTGATATTTCAGTAACCACAGACATTTTCGAAAAATTGATTAACGCGTATTCTTTGGTCACTACAATAGGAATTGCTACTTCCGGAGCTAGCAGGAAGAAATTCTACAAAATGACTCCTCGGATTTTGGAGGTTATTTTTGAGAATAAACTGAAATACGATTTCGAGAGGTGTGGGGGTTGGAGAAGATTGGAAAAATATCTCTCTTCTCAAGATTTTATACGGTTTTACGATGAGTTGGCTGCTTACTTAGAAGGTCGCTCATTTGATTGTCCTGAAGAGGTACTGAATAAACATTCGAAACTCCTTACAGATCGACTAGTTAATTTTTCTACCAGAATTAAAGTAAAAAGATGTACAAATGATCCTGAAATTGATGACTTAACTCGTCAAGTCATGTCCATCATAGACGTATCGATAATAACAGAAGTAAGGTTATCCTTTTTGCCAGAAAAACAAAGCCAGGATGAAGCTTCTAATTCAAAATCTTTAGAGGAATTAGGAGCAGTTGGAGGAAAAGATCTTGAACTTGGTCATTGTTCAAAAGACTCGGAAGATGAGTCGTTATGCGTAGATGAACTATATAGTGCTCTGGAATCAAGACTATTGAATGTAAAGGCTAAGTTCGACCAGGTTTATTGTGATGAAGATAAAACTTTCGAAGAGTCGGCAAGTTATGTAGCCAATTATTTAGAATCGACCATGCTGAATGTTCAAACGAGGCTAGAAAATGCTGTTACGATTTTAAAATTGTTAAGTTAAGAATACAATCGGAAGATTCAGCATTGTTATAGAATTATCTTTCAATTTGATTTTTTATTGAATCTATAGTAAGATTCATTCACGATATTTTTTAAGCTCTTTTTACCGTTTACTGCATGTTACTGTTGGGTAGATATAAATTAAGAATAATTTACTCTTGGATGTGTGTTCGGATGTTAAATTTAACAACTTATTTTGAGACTACATATATTGTATTTTGACACAATATGCTTTTATGTGTATTAATGACAATTTCTTTAGCAATATTGATGATTTTAACTCTTTAATTTTCTTCACTTTCTCCTTTCTAATATTTTGAATTATTATAAAGTGCTGTTTCGATTTAAATGTAATTATATTCTCTATCTTTTGTAACGTATTATGCTGTACTTTTTGAATGCATCGGTTTTTATTCTAATGTTTCTTGCATTGTAGAAATTCTGTATCGAGATAATGGAAATGAATAAACTTGGAGAAATGAAGTTACTCAATATTGTCATACCTTAATTTTTAAAGGTTTTTTTTGCACAAAATGCATGTATTAATTTTAACGGTCAGCTAAAGATGTTTAATGTAGGCACTTTAAGTTCAGACTTAATATTAAAAGTAAAATGGATGTAAACTTCCAAGAAAAATTTAAATTTCTAGCACTGTTCCAACAATGTATAAATCTCATTTTTGGATTCCTCTCGGGATGTTAAGCTTTCAGATGATTGTGAACAAAATGGACAAGGTATTTGAAAACAATTTAATTGTATAATAAGAGATAAATTAAAAATTAAACATTTTGATGATTGATGAATAGTTTAACAGCAATTGTGAATTCTTTCTGAATATATTCAATTACCAAGTTAGATTTTTGCTAAAATGAAGAGGCTTTTTTAGCTTTTCTTTTATCGAAGATTAATTGGGTGAAGTTTAAATAAAACCCTAGCTTAGCAATATTTAGAGAATCAAATATATTTATGCGTGTTTCGAGCAACCAGGGGATTAAGCTAGTCTAGGGGTGATTTAGAGAGCAGTATATTTTAAAATGATTGCATTTATTAGTTAAATGGGCATCTCGGGAAAATGTATAAATTGTACCATAAACGTCAAATATAAGTTGAGTAAAATTGGGACAGTTTTATTCCATTTACATTGTGTTAAAATAAAATTTCATATGGATAGTTGTGTGCATGTGCAAGCACATAAAATTTTAAAATTGGTTCAATAAAACAAATATCCTATTTTTTCCTACAATTTTCTTAAAATCAGTAGCGAGATTACTTGCCTCTAAATTCTCATCACAACCTACAAGTTATTATAAGCCAACTTGCACCTATGATTAATCTTGTTGATCTACATACAAGGAAAAACTTTGCTTACAAGTATTTGTTTTTGACCCGTATGTAGAGAACATTCTTTCTCTATTTGGATATCTGACAGCCTTGGCAGGCCGCTATTTTCCCACCTCTGAGCTAGTCCAAAATAAAAGCAAAACACTGTATGAAGATTGTTTATTGATCATTTTTCGACAACCTACTTTTGAACGATTAAGTTCATTAACCAGACAATATTGGTTAGACAATAGTTTTTGAACTGTGGTAAGATGATTAAGATACTATGCAAGTCGGCACCCAACTCTACAGCTTCACCAAAATAAGGTGGAAACAAATTTAGTATACATCAGTTTCGCATAACTCTACACGAGCCGCTTTTAGTTGAATGGGCGTTGTAATGTGGGCATCTGGACTGTGAAACCGTCCTCAGTCCCGTATCCTGGTTGACTTTGATGTTGGGCATGGCGATGGTGGGGTTTTCTTTCTGCTTAATAGGAATCATGGCTATTGGCTGAGACGATGACATCCAGGAGGCGGGGCAATGATTCTTCATCTGACTACTGTGGAGATGAATTTTTTTTGGCATGGGTAAGAGCTTAAAGCTTGCTCTCTGATTGGTCGGTGGTAGCGTGAACATAGACTCCTATTGGCTGCAATGGGGGTTGGGAAGCTGGTTTTAGTAGAAAATGAAGCACATTTAATCCTAAACTACTCTCCCATCTACAACGTATACAAAGTATGGTCATAGTCTGTTTCTTTCGTGGGTATTTATTAACTGGAAATTAAATTTTGAGAAAAATATTTCGGTTTACAAAAAAAGCTAGAAAGAGCACAGATACATGAATTTCAATAGTTTTGCCTTTAAAAACGTAACTCTACAGAGTGGATCAAATAAGTGGATACGATTGGACAAGAATATGACACACACACCAAGAGATTGAAACCAGTTCAAATTTTAGTACCGGCTGGTTTAGCGCGAGTTGATCACTGCGCAGGTGACGATGGTACTCACAGTGCAGCAGAAGGTGTTCGTTGTGGAAAGTTACATTAAAACAAATTCATGGAAAGAGTGTGCTCGGCTGTGCTCTCATGAATTAAAAGTTAGTGTTAGCGAAGACTGCCATGCAACGATTAGTCACAAAAATGGCGTCAGAAAGGATCTGTTTGGAGCATTTCATTTCCAATACTTTGAAATCAATTGTAGCAGCACTAACAGAAGGAAAATACGTAGTTATTTCCAACTGGATGGTACACAACTGCCCATACATCCCACCAAACTCTCCCATAGATCACATTTACACAATCTTCAATTCTGAGAGAGTTGTTAGCAGAGGCCCGTTCTGGTGTCGGCCCAAGCTAACCACTCAGGTCACCTGATCAATCTGTAGGCGATTACTTTTTGTGGAAACCATCAAGTCAAGTCTAGTTTTGAAACAATCATTGTTTTCAAAAACTGCAGCAGAACATTTCTGATGAGATTACGGCAATATCAGCAGTCCAGCTTCAATCAACCTTAACAAATTGCTGACCAGCGTTCGAAGGGCCAAGAGATGAATGATAGTCATTTTCAACATTGGTTAGCGAGCTATCTTCTTTACTTTGCCATGTTTCTTTGTCACTTGGAACTCTGTTCCCCAGGCTACTATTATTTTCTCCACCCTGTATAATCAGTCATTAAATTTTTTATTCGTTCTTTCAATATATATATATATATATATATATATATATATATATTATATAGGAGAAAAGCGACTCACTTATTAACTCACTTACTCATCAGGATATTTTCGGAAGTATAAAGCCTACGGACTTGAAATTTGTTAGGCATGTTCCTTTCATGGAGAAGAGATCCGCTAAGAGCGGATTTTGCGAAAATCCTTCCTCGAAAGGGACGTTGCGTGGGATAAAGAGATGTTATAGATAATTACTTCAAATTTCAAACAATTAGACGTACAGTTTTGAAACTTAAAAATCAGATTCCTTTCATGGAGCACATATCCACTACCAAATGAGTTTAGTAAAAATTGAACCTTAAGTGGCGTTACGGGGGCTTAATGGGGGTTATAGATAAAAAATATCCCAATTTTCGGACTATTAGACCTGCAGGCTTGAAATTTGGTAGGGGGGCATGTTTCTTTCATGGAATAAAAATCTGTTACAAAAGGGGTTTTGCGAAAAATGACCCCTAAGGGGTTTGCAAGGGGTGAAGGGCCGTTATACATAAATATTCACGTTTTTTAACTATTCGACCTACAGATTTCAAATTTTGCTGGTATATTCCCTTTAAGGAGTAGAATTTACAACTACAAAAGATGCTGTTACGAAAATTGTCCCTCCCTGTGGGTTCAAAGTGTTAGGGGCGTTTTCGATGTAAAAAAAGAATCTCGTTTTCGAACTATTAAACCTAGATTTAAAGTTTAGCTATTATATTTCTTTCGTGGAGTAAATCCTCTAAAAAAGGTTTTTGCAAACATTGACATCCAACGTTGGTTGCGTGGGCGTTTTATAAAAAAGAATTATTTTTTTTTTGAATAACTAAACCTATAAACTTAAAATTTAGAAAACATATAACTTTTGCTGAGTAGAGATCAGATAAGAAGAGTTTTCACAAAAGTCGTCCCACATGGGTGCTACCGGTGTATAGATAATAAAAAAATCCCATTTTTTCAACTATTAGACCAACAGGTTTCAAATTTGGCAAATATGATTTTTTGTTGAGCAGAAATATGCTAAAAAAACCTTTTTTTTAATACGCAAATCACTTAAATTTTAACACAGAGATTTCTTTTTTCTTCAATCCCTATTATTCAATTCCTACTATTAGGTCACTCTCTCCCTATATATATTTTGCCCTCGTCACTTGACCACGGTTCAAAATTAAGAGGTCCGTCGCCAAAAGCCCTTGTGTAGCTGAAACAGTGCGACGTCAATATTCACTCTCTCACTCACCCTATATATATTTATATATCTTGTTTAAATTTCAATCGTTGATAAAATACTTTCTAATCATCCAATCAAGTTCAAATAAATTTTTTAAAATTTGTAGTAGATGACACTTGATGTTGATACAGTTTTTCAAATATTAATTCATTAATTACCGTTTTTCGACGCCAACTTAGATTCTTCTCCATTGTTGTAACAATGACAAAAGTTGGCGTCGAAAACCGGTTTTTCAGCCAAACTAGACAAACAGGGTGTGCATTGTTACAACAATGCAGACAAATCATGTTCTTTTTTCAATTCCTACTATTAGTTCCCTCTCTCTCCACACACACACACACACACACACACACACACATTGTTCAAATTTTCGATCGTTAATAAAATAGTTTCTATTCATCCATTTAAAGTAGGAATTGAACTTAAATTTTTTTTTTATATTTCTTGTTTTATTTTCCAATTTACTTGTGTGAAAATCGGGTGTTATATTAATATGCCCTAGAATTGATTTTGACGAAAGAAATATCTGCTAAAGACAAAATTATCCACTTATATTTGTTTGATGTTCTTCCTGCATCTCATTTTCCTAATACAGGGGAGGGGGAGTATATTGTTAAAATGAATGATTACAATGCTTCAGTTTTTTTCAGGTATATATTTCCGGTCGACCCGAAGATCTGTCTATGGTAGCCCTTGTTTATGCAATGAACTCTGGTCGGTGTGTCATGAATTCAAGTCCTACTGTCACTGAAGATCCACTGTGTAGATGGGCTGAAGTATGTTAAATCAATCGATGCTCAAAGTTCTCATGTTTAATTGATATGGTGTGGTAGTTTGAAGGGGCAGCTCAGGTATCGTCCTTGTCACTTGACCGAGGTTCAGAATTACAAGGTACGTCGCCAATAGCATTCGTGTTACTTCATATGCAACCTTAATTTCCACTTACTCATCCGAGTAAAGATCCGTCAACCGCAGTCATAGTGCGACTTGCAGTTTATTTCAATTTTCACAGCTGAAGCTATAGCCACATGGACTGCATTACAAAATTGGGTTACAGAAGCAGAAAACTATGTTATCCTGACGGACAGTTTATCAGTTTTAAAAAGTATCCAGAATATTAATAGAAAATCCGTTATGATAATTTTAAATTTAAGTTCAACTTTGCAGGAGAGTCTTCAAATAGTTCAATCCATCACATTCATTTGGGTACCGGCTCATAAAGGAATAGAGATCAATGAAGAAGTTGATAAATTAGCCAAGACCTCTCCAGATCCTTGGAGTATTATTCCTAGGATTTCAGTGGAAGATTTAGATGCATATTTCAAAAAACAGCATAAGAATAAAAATGAAGTGGCATGGGCAGGAAGTAGACGATATAAAAATTATAATTATATTTCACATCTTGAAAAGTGGAATAGACAGGCAGGCAGCAAATAATAGAAAGTCAGAGATTTTGATTGATAAGATGCGAGCAAAAAATCTACCACTGAACGATATTTATTATTTTTTTTTAAACAAACAGATTCTCCATTGTGTTCAGAATGTTAGGTTCCAGAAACAAGTGAACATTTCATTTTAACCTACAGTGTTACGGACCATTGCGTCATCCCTTCTCACCCCACCCCTCTTGTACGGAGAAATGGAACAATCCCCCTTTTTGTGTACTTTGTTTTTTGTTTCTTCTCTCTGTGTAGTAGTTGTTCATTCGAGATTGAATAAAGGTGTCGCAATGCATTGGTAAAAATTCGTTGAATCGTTATTTCCTATTAAAAATAAATTTCTGAGCCTTCGACGTATGTGCAAAGTTTGTACATACAGCAAATACAAAGCGCAACGAGAAATTTTGAAATTTTTTATCTCCAACCACGGAGAATGGTCCTATCCAACAATAGTGAATTGTAAAACCATAGAGCATGTCCAAAAAGTAGAAGAATTCTTAATATCAACAAATAAATTTTAAAATATCGACCAATAGTTTCTAAAATATCAATCAATGAAATCTAAATTTACTATAATCATCAAATTTTGTCGGAGCATAAGGCGTTAGCCAAGCCTTTAATTATACAGTGATATCACTATACTGAACTGAATAAGAAGCAGATGAAGCGCTCGACAGCTGAAATCCCGCTTCACTTTTTCATCTGCGTCGCACTAACAGATATCTGAGGACTTCGAGTTCCCAAATATATAGAAAAGTTTTAGCTGAC
Source organism: Trichonephila clavata (assembly GCA_019973975.1). Classification (NCBI taxonomy): domain Eukaryota; kingdom Metazoa; phylum Arthropoda; class Arachnida; order Araneae; family Nephilidae; genus Trichonephila; species Trichonephila clavata. The sequence goes on along the minus strand of BMAO01006138.1, from coordinate 22,323 downwards.
CAGAGACACATATCGCGACTAGAACATCGCTGGCCATAGCCGTTTGACTACCACATGCACTGCAATTATGCTCATAAAATATTTTTCTCATTTCAGAATTCATGATAAACTCATTGACTTTATTGTATTCCAAATAACAGAGTTTATCACGAAAAATTGATTAGTAGAATAAACATAAGTGTGTGTAAAATAATCAAACACAAGTAATATAAATATAATTTTTTTCAGTCAATTATTTAACAAAAAAAATTATTTTAGTCACTTTTTATTAAATAATTACAATTAATATAAATATGTATATACATATCACAGAATCACAACATTAAATCGCAATTTTTATTAATGATCATTAAAGTATCGTATTGTCATCCAAAACAATCGTGTATATAAAATTTCAGCTCAACTGTTCAGCTTTGAAAGGTGAGAAAAAAAAATATCTTTTAAAGTTTTGATCCAAGTTCGCTAAAAATGAAGCCAACGTTGTTGTATCTGTAATTCTTTAAATAATTAATTTCAGTCAATAATTTTAATTAATTATGATTAAATTATCGTATTGTTACCCAAAACAATAGTGTACAGAAAATTTCAGCTCAAAAGAGAGCTTTAAAATGTGAGAAAATAACCTTTTCAAGTTTTGACACGCCAAAATGGTTGCTAAGTTGCCAAAAATGATGCCAAAGTGACATTTGTAATTCTTCGAATAATTAGTTTTTATTAATTATAATTAAATTACTATATTGTCACCCAAAACTAGCGTGTATATAAAATTTCAGCTTAATTGAGTGCCTTAAAATGCCTTTTATTAACGAATGAAAATTTGAACAAGATAAATTGAGAGAGAGATTGAGCAGCTAACAGTAGGAATTGAAAAAAAAAATTTGAACCATTGAACCAGTGGAGGAAAATAATATTTGTTTTACAATACATTTTTTTTGTTCATTAAGAATCCCCCCCCCCAAGAAATTAAAGTTCTTATTGGTTTTGTCATTAATATTATTATTATTTGCATCTATAACATCTTGAAGCAAGCTTAAATCATTTTTGGTAGTCAAGTAATCACGGTCACGAATTCATAAAGAACGCTGTTTTCGTAGTCCTCAATTGGAATGGCGGTGAAGCCGCAGTACCCTAGTGATCATAGTCTCGAGTTCGTAAACAACTTGGCATGAGTTCGAGTCCTAGTTTCAATTAAGGTTTTCTGTGCAGAATGTCCGATGCACGTTAAATCTGTCGTGGCTCAAAGTCGTCACGGTGGAGTGGTGTGGTGATTGGAGCAATGGTGCCAGCTCAGTGGTCCTCGATACTTTAAAATGTTTCAAAATTACATCACCAACACCCCTAGCGTTTCTTTAAAGTGAGATGTTAAAAGAACTCCTTCACTCACACGGAATAAAGAGGTCTACGGGGTGTTAATTTTGTCTCGAGGGGTGAAAATATAAACAATTTTCTCAAACAGGTATACTTCTTTTAAATTTAAATTAAATAATTCGAATCTTTTTCACATTATTTAACAAAGGATTATGGTTTCAAAAAAGTACAAAATGTCAGAAATACAATCATAATTTTAAAAATTATAAGCACATGCAAATAAGAAATAATTTTGTAATAAATATTAAGTAATTTTTGTGTTGCGCTCGCTATTTTCTAAAATAGTAGCCTTTGATGTATAAAACTTTATAGAATTATAAAATGTGTCATACTATTTAAACCCTAGTAATTTAAGAATAATATATCATTCGTATTTCAAAACATTAGAAAAATATTGAAATTTTTGAAAATACAATTTTTTATTTTTTAAAAAATATAATTTATTATTCTATTTATTTAAAAATACTACGGTGTATAATATGGATACATTTAACTTTATAAATCAACTTATTGCGAGTAATTAAAGCTACTACTTTAGAAAATAGCATGCGCAGCGTAAAACTTAATATTTCTTATTTTCATATGCTTATAATTTTTAAAACTATGATTATATTTTAAACATTTTACCTTTTTCTGAAGCCCCATTTCTTTAGAAAAAATCTGTGCAAGATTCGAATTATTTAATTTTAATTTCAAAGAGTTATATGTATTTAAATATTGTTTATATTTTCAGCCCTCTAGAGAAAGTTAACACCTGTAGAGACTCTTTTTTATTGCCCTGATTACTTCACAGAGTTTCTAAATTATAAGACCAGTTCCGAAAAGCTCTCGTGTAGTTTCAAAACACTATCAACCCTGAGTGAGTGAATATTCATGTGACACTATTCTGCTACTCTAGGGCTTTTAGCAACAAATCTCGTAATTTCGAACCATAGTCAAGTGACGAGGACACCTGGCGACACGGCGGTTCTTCAGCAGTATTAGGCTTGAACTCATGACACGCCGAGCACGAGTTTGAGACCATAACCCCTAGACTACCCCGTAGCCGATTCATTTACTTTTAGTAAAAGCTGTGCTAAGGGGTGTAGACATCTCAATAAAAAACTTTACTAAATTAATGCGATAACCTGAACATAAGCCATTCTTTTATACCACATATATATTCCTTACAAGACCATCAAGCCAAACAAATGCCTGTTTTTATTTAGAAAAAACAGTAAAAAATACTCATGGACCATTTTCGTTGATCGTAGGTATCTTGGTAAACTATACAGCTTTTGGAGAGCGATTTCTTGTGAGGTGAACTCGGTCTTCCTCGGTTAATCAGAGAAAACAGTCTTAAAGTTGTACGAAAGCATAGAAAAAAAATTAATTTTAGCACTAAGTGTAAAATTTATTTTCCCTGAAAAACCGTATGGGAGACGAATACTTTATATTTGCTAACTTTATTTGAATATCCATTTCAGATTGGTATCAAAATTCCACCCCTCAGCCACGTCTCCAATTATACAGTGTTTTCACTGTACTGAACTGATTCCACCCCTTAAAAAGTACTCCAATGCAATTTTTATTTAAATTAAGACCTCGGATTGCATCCGCATATTAGTTGAAATGAACAAACTCAACAATGTTATAAAGTATATTTTTATTATGCAATATAAATGTGACATTTCCGATAAGTATGTAAGAACACGCAGCGAATGGTCATGAACGCCAACTGGTCATCTCCATTGTTTCTATCGAGTCATTAGTTCGAGTGTAGGTGCAATTATAAAGATCTACTGTGTTCAGTGCCGACTTATCCCGGATAAGCTAGACTTAATCACATTTTCTGGTTTTAATTTTCGATCCTCCTGTGCCGAGGGGGCCTGTAGATCTTCTGGGCTCGAAATGAGCTTAAATCAGCACTGACTGGGTTGAGGGGATGGCAACTCTGTCGATGCAAAGTCCTCATGATGGCTTTGGAAGTAAAAAAGGGATAAGCACCGAAGGGGCATGTTGACGTCACACTATAAAACAACACGGGGATTAATGGCGACGGAACTCACAATTCTGAACCTCTGTCAGGTGCCAGGACAACACCTAAGCTGGCTCTGCCCTCTCTGAACTACCAAACCACATGATTACTTAAAGCCTCGACAGATGTAATGTGTCTCAGCTCATCTGCACGTCGGGTTTAGGGTTTTAACTCATAACACGCTGACCACGAGTTCGAAGCCATAATCACTAGGCTACCACAGCCACAGGGATCAGCGCTGTGACGTTTTCGCGTCATACATCTGAAAAATCGGCTTCTTTTCATGGATAATACAACAGCGTTCATATCCAAACGTGCTTCCCTATATATTGCGAGGCCTTTTATGCCCATCATCTAGCCGTGAGTCGGAAACTCCGAATGTAATTTGAGGTGTCAGAAAGAAACCAACCCCATCCCAAGACCCTGGAGTGGAAGGGAGTCCATTGAAAAACACCGAAGAGAACGGTCGTGTGGCCTCCTCTCTCCCAAATATCATAATCTGATCTCTAATGAAATAACCAATATTTTGAACAACTTCAATGTAAATGTATATATTGTAATTAATTGCTATGACGTAAATAAACCAATTATTTAACTTCCTAACTCTCACGCTACCATTAATTTTCTCAAACGTCACAGCTTTAAAGTGTCTTCAGAATTTCGAGGTCCATCACACCAATTGTTCTTGTGTTTCTTCGTAATGCGTTAATCAAGCAAACAATCAATCACATCAAAACACAGGGTCATGCGTGTGTAAATTTCAAACTCTTCAACGAGTTGAACTATATATTTTTTTAGATTCTTGTGCTTTTACACAATTGGATCTAAAATTACATTTCTATTTACAATGGCTGATGAGACGAACTTTCCACATATAATAGACCATATATTATTGTGAAATAAGTGACCTTATTTTTGATAAACCTTATCCTTTTGTTGCGAAGGGAGCCGTAACAAAGGCTTTATGTGATATGATTGCGAAAACAATGTTTGTATTGAAAGATTCTTTTATTTCACCATGGAAAGAAATTTTAATGGATAGACAGAAGGTTATGTTATCTAGCCCAGAAATGTATGTTGCGTGTGTAATAAAGATTTGCTTCATGGAAGAAAAATTAGTGACCGACATCTGTGAGAAATTCATTAGCGTGTGTGGTTTGGTCACCGTAATAGGATTCTTCACCTACCACGTCACCAAAAAGAATTTCTATAAGCTGACGACCAGAATTTTGACTGTTCTCTTTGAAAACATTTTGATAGACGACTTCAGAAAACGTAGTGACTGGAAACGGCTCGAAAAATACGTTCGGAAATATATTCCAATATATGATGAGCTGGTTGTTGTCAAAAATATTGGCGATTTAAACAAAGTTCCGAGGAAATTGATAAACAAACTGGCGGGTTTTATTTCGAGACGAAAAACTCAAGTTTCAGCCGGTCTCAAAGCACTCAGAATTACTGATTATTCATTGATCGGTCATTTAACTCATCAAGTGATTTCTACCGTAGACGGCTCGCTTATAACAGAACTAGACTCATCTTCGTTAGGAGAAGAATTATCTTTGTCCGTGGATAAGTTTTTGGAACCCTTGTCGGAGTTTGTTGCTGCAGAAGAACAAACTCACGAAGCCGAGGAAAGTTCAAAATCTTCTGACAACAATGAAGGGAGTGATGTAAATAAACAAGATGATTACTTCAAAATTCAATTATCCGATGCAAAGATGTTAAATAAATCCAGCTCCGCACCAGAAGGCTCAATCTCCAAGGAGGAGGCAGAATCTGCTGCTAAATATTTACTTTCTAATTGTGGAACACGTAGAACATAATATAGAACATCTCATTTCAATTTTTAATTTGTTGTAGAACGCAACAGATACATCTTTCAGCATTGTTAAGGAACGATTTTTAGACATATTTTAAACAAAATGATATATGAGTGTTCTCTTTTTTTTCATGAAATTTGTTGTGACATTTTAGTGTATTTTTGATTGTTATCATATAACGAAATGCACAAACATAAATTTTGAATTGTATATTTTTTTGATGAACGTAATTCAGATTTCTTGATAAATTTAGCGGCAACTTGCTTTGAGACTTCGACATTATAAAGGCGTTTATGCGTAAGGTTGTGTTACATTTCTTCTCTTGCATGTCAAGTTGCTTTGATGTTATTTTAAATCTTTTGTCATAATAAAATATCTTTTATTTTTCTTTATTTACTTTTTAAATAAATTAAATATACTAAATCATATACATTTTAGAATGTTCAGGAAATCTTTGTCCATTTAAAGAGCTTGTTTGAATTTAGAAGTTTCAGGTAATGTTGTCCAAGAAAATTATGCTTTTAAACTATTTAGAATTAATATTGAAACACCCTAAGTACTCTGAATATATCACAAATATAAAAGCAAATTTTTATATTTATGAATAATACTTGGCATTAAAAGCAATTTCTCTTACGAACAAAATATCCGGAAATAGTTCTAATTCTGAGCAAAACATTGTTTTTATTTTTAAAACCGGTAGAACGTTCAAAATAATTGATACAGTCACTACATGCCCAAGAAATGAGTGTCTTATAAATTAGTGATTGAAAATAATAAGTGAGGTAAAAAAAGATACTATACGTTAGAATTATTTAAAGAAAGGATATTAAAAATTGTACATGTTTGCTGTAACAGCAATTTATATTTTCTTTGTACTCGCTACGAATCATTTTCAAAAGGCATTTCTTTTCAAAAAAATCTCTTCTGGATTTTTTACAGTGGTATCTGAATTTGTAAGCACACATTATACATTTTTTTTCTAAACATCTTTTACTTTAAATGGTTTTTATTTTAGTCGAGATTTTTTTTGCACAAGAAATTTCATTTCTTTTATATAAAAAAGGACAGTGCATTTAAAATGTGAGGTAAATTTTTTATCAGCTCTCACCCCGACCTAAAAACCGTCGAGTAGCTTAACAGTGCGACGTTAATATTCACTCCCTCAGTCATGCCCCCTCCTGAACTTTAAAATATAAACCTTTATTTAAGTTTTTTTGGGGGGGGGGGGTAAAATGATTAACATAAAAGCTCATTTTTAATCAAAAACTTTTTAACCTTGTCTGTTATTCCCTTTTCACATGAATAGTCTTGTCTTGACCAAGGTTCAAAATTATGAGGTCCGTCACCAATAGCCCTCGTATCGCTTTACAGTGTGACGTGAATGAGCACTTACTCCCTAAGTAACCTTAAATAATTTTTACATTGGTCCGATTCTGAATCTTTCTCGAATCAAATACGTGGCCGCGGTAGCCGAGTGGTCAAGGTATCGGATCGTGGCTGGCATGTCACGAGTTCGAGCCCAATACCACTAGGGGAGCGATGCATGTTAAATCTGTAGAGAGCTCAAATGTCCGCCCGTTGGTGTGATGTGGTAGTTAGGAGAGGTGGTGCCAGCTCAGGTGTCATCTTCGTCACTTGACCATGGCTCAAAATTACGCGGTCCGTTGCCAAAAGCCTTCGTGTAGCTGAACAGTGCGACATTAATATTCACTCCCTCTCTCACTCCTCGAATCAAATACCTCTGAATGAACATTATATTTTGCATATATTGCCTAGATTTTTTATTTTGAGGAAGTATGATATTAAAAGTACCAATTTACTGTAATCCATTAAGTGACCACAGAGTCCGAGTGTTCATTGTCGAGGATGGGAATCCTGGTGTTAGTAAGTCAGATTTTTTCGTCACACTATAAAGTTGCTGCCTTTCTATTACTAAAGGACCTCGTAACTTTGAACTATGATCAAGCGACGAGGACGACACCTGTTTTTGGGCACCCACTCGCCTAACTTCCACACGACATCAACGGGAAGGCTTTTGAGTCGACATATTTAATGACATCGGCCTCTTCTGCATGGTAGGTCTACAATGGTACTAGACTCGAACATGCTAGCCACGAGACCGGGACCTTCACCACTAGTCTACCGCGACCACCCTGGTGCTACTGAAGATCGACAGTGTATTAGGGGAAATGTATTTTAAATCTGTCGGGACTAAAAGAGCTTGTGTGGAAGTTTGGAGAGTTGGGTGTCTGAGCTTAGGTATCATCCTCAACTCTTGACTGTGATTTAAAACTGAGATTCAAAATGTTACATTCGTCAAATTTATCCTCGTGTTACTTTAAAATGCTGCATTTATAAAAATCCCCATAGAATCAATCCTTTAATAGACCAGTTAAAGCTCAGATACTACCTTGCTCTTTTGAATCTAGTGCTATGATACATCATAATAAAAATACAAAGTCTCTATAAAATACTAAATGTAAAATTGTCCTGAGATTATTTAATAGCATCAGATGCAACAGGAGGAAAAATGGCTACGACGACGAGTTTATTTTGAGACACGTCAAGAGACGAAAACATCACCTCAGTTGGCACCGCTTCCCCCTATCTTACGCGCCACGAGTAAGGAATCTGAGCCCCAATGGATTGAAAGTGAACAAGCCGCGTATGACAAGTCTCCTACAGCACCAGGATTCGAATCTACAATTCGAGTGACATAAAGCGGTGGCCACGAACTTGCGATTCTAACCAATCGCTTCAGCTACATCAACATTTTCCAGAAAAAGATATTAAAAGTTATTTTTTTATAACTGTTTATAAAGATTTCATATTCTAGTTTTGCTTTGTGTGATCTGTTTTTTTTTATTAACATCATATTCTAAGGGCTACTGGTGGTGGCGGTTGCCTAGTGGTCAAGGTAAAGGACTCATGGCCGGAACGTGACATGAGTTCGAGCCCAGTATTGCAGAAGACCCTAGGTGTAAGGGGACGATGCAAGTTAAATCTGTCGATGTTCAAACGTCCTCCCGTTTGTGTTGAATTTAGAAAAAAAAGAGAGGGCAGCTCAGATGTCGTCTTCGTCACTTGACCATGATTCAAACTTACGAGGTCCGTTCCAAAAGCCTTCCAGTAGTTGAATAGTGTGACGTTAATACTCTAAAGCTCACTCTTCACTCACTCTAAAGCTTCTGACGACGGATCTCGAATTTTGAACCATAATTAAGTGACAAAAGAGGAACTCAGGAACGTTTTATAACATGGACCAACTGGGCTTTAGCTCATGGCATCGGCTTCAAAGAGAGTCTCGTTTCGTTCTCGACTTGACCTGAGTAAGATCATAATACGAATAAATTTAATCGTAAATGCTATTCCCTGGAAATATTCTTAAGAAAATTGGGAATTTCGAACTGTGTGCCAACTGGCAACAGTAGCAAGACTGCATTTTTATCTCATCGTCCGTGTCTAGGCTTAGGCCTATTCCTATACACCATCATCACTCATTTTTTTTCGTAAAAGCCACTCGCTACATGAGAAATGACGACATCCAAAAAGCCATTAAAATTGATAGCTTTAAATCTCACATTCAAAAAATTTCTAGAAATTTCTTCAATTCTCTACACTTTACTAATAACGCAAATATGTTAAATCTTCACGACTATAATCCAAATTCTACAACTAAAAGACCGAGAAGAATATTTCTCAACTCTTATAACCCACCTTAATTTTTATTCTTTCAGTGCAATATTGTTTGTTGCACATTTAATTTCCTAAATTTTAAACTTTTATTTTTTGTATTTGTATCTCTCACTACGGGGTGGCCGTGGTAGCCAAGTGGTCTAGGCATCGGATCGTGGCTAGCATGTCATGAAATCGATCCCAGCACCACTGAAGACCCGCCGTGTGAGGGGGGGGGGCGATATACGTAAAATCTGTCGAGAGCTCAAAGTCCTCCCGTTGGTGTGGTGTGGTAGTTAGGAGAGGGCCAGCTCAGGTGTCGTCCGCGTCAATTGACCATGGTTCAAAATTACGCGGACCGTCTCCAAAAGCCCTCGTGTAGTTGAATAGTGGGACGTTAATATTCACTCACTCACTCTCACTACGGGACAAGCCCCGCTTTCATTTCCTTATACCACTTTTGCTAGACTTTCGAGCAGCCAACGAGAGTCAATTTTCTCACACACCAAGAATAAATCAAAGAAAGATCAATCGGCTCTCTCCCATGTACCTGAAAACTCCAAGACCGGTGGAACTTTCTGTACGATTGGCACAGCCAATCAGAAACGTCCGTCTCTTAAGCATGAAAATGAAAACAATCGCTCCACATCTATATATTGGATATGGGATGGAGGGCTGCTAGTGACCCATATGCCCAATAACAGCACAGTAGCACTCATTTTGTCGAAAGAAGGCATTCAATCGAGCCGGTTGGTCTAGGTTTTGAGATTGAGTGTCATGCACATGTATTTGTTGAGGGTTACAGTTTGGTATGAGTATTTGACAACGTATGCTATATACCGTCTTCTTAGAAAGATCGCATTTGGGGACTATATTTGCATAGGGATCCAGGGTCTTAAGACATCACTGCCTGAGCTGGTACCGCAATCCTGAAACTTTAATATCAAATGATCGTGATGGCCTTAAGCTCAACAGATTTAGTGCACACCATCCCCTCAACGTATCGGGTCTTCAGTGGCACCAGCATTCTGATCTACGTCTCAACTACGCCGGTTACGATAATTTGTGGATAGCTAGTTTGTATCAACTTCACTGTAGTCGTCACGAGAGCTGAGGGAGTCGAATCTCGTGTTTCTAAACAGTTATTTTAAGTCTTCCTTCTATATTATATTCAACTTCCCCACGCACATCAAACCGTTTGATTTTTGCAGCTCAAATTAGCTACTCATTCGTTATCTTTGATGAGTTGCTAAGAAAGATTTTCATTTAGGATATTTTAAGACCATAAAAAAATACAACAGGGGGAGACTTTTAGACATGTTTGCACTTAATTGATTTAAAATATGTCTTCTGAAAAAATTCGATGACAGTAAATATAATATGGACAAGTTCTACTTTGTAAACAACAACATTGAGTGGAACCCTCCCTTACTTCCGGTGTAATGTTAATCTATGGGAAAACATCGAAATCCAACTGAGTTTTTCAAACGTTTAATGCAAGTTTTTGAAACTTTTTTTGCACTATATGGATAGAAGATGATCTGTAAATTTCAGATTCAGGATTTTATAGTATTTATTTTAGTATCTTTTCTAAGATACCTTGTTAATTTTTTAGCTCAAAGCAATGGAAATTTTGCATTAACCGGAAGAAGAAAAGGGTACTAATGACAGCAGTAAGCTTTACGGTAGAACTTTTGTCCATAGATAGATATATAATATTGTATTATACAGGGCTATTTTTTCATTGTTCCCTCCATGGTTTCAGAGCATTGTAGTAAAAGAAAAAAAAAGACGAATACAGAAAACGATTCAAGTTTTATTTACATATTTTACAGTGCTCTATATCTGAACCCTTGGTTATACGGCAAACATCAATGCAACAGTTCAGTTCCTGCTGCAGGTCTATTCAACATACGTAGTATTATCAACCGTTATTGGCAGCCCTTGTTATTCTTTCCTGCAGTTTTGCTGCTTCACATGACAAAGGGGGTGCGAGTCGTCCATCCGGTATAGTGGTTAGTGACGCTGACTGCGGTGCCTTAGGGCCTGGGTTCGAATCCCGGAGAAGGCATGGATGGTACTCTTCACGCTTGCTTCTATGTAAGACCCCGTGAGATACTGTGTGATGCACGGGGTTATAAATGTTCTCAATAAAAAAAAAGGGGGGGGGTGCGAAAACATGAATCTTATGTAAAAGACAAAGATTTCGGATAACATGTGCTGTCAAAAACGCTGGTTGTAGGATGTTGACTAGAATGATGCAGGAACGGGTCTATAGCATTGATCTATATCGTGTACAACCAAGGTTTCACATATAGAACTCCTGTAAAATATTTAAATAAAACGTGATTCTTTTTCTGTATTCTTTCACACGTTATTTTTTGCTATATTCGTCTTATTTCTCTTGTTACAGTGCTCCGAAACTATGAAGGGAACTACGAATAACCGCGGACTATTGTGGGAGAATCTGCCCAATAGGATCTTTAAGGAAGTTTGTCTCCTGAAGGATCTTGAACAAAGAAAAAGTATTCTGAAAACAAACAGATGGTCGCAGCAAAATAAAGGTTTCATTTCTGATGCAACTTAAGACGCGTCACGAAAAACTTTTGATGCACGCTAAAACTGCCGAACTCAAAGTCCTTTCGTGGAATAATGTGGAAGTTTGTAGAATGGATTGCCACACACAGCTTAGGTTTCCTCCACGTCAATTTACCGTTGATAAAAATTGCAAGGTCCGTTTCAAATGGTTCAAAAACAATAAAATCAGTGAGTGAATGAGTGAATATTAACGTCGCAATGTTAAGCTACACGAGGGCTTTTGGTGACGGACTTCGTAATTTTGAACCATGGTCAAGTGACGAGGACGACACCTGAGCTGGCACCCCCTCTCTTAACTACCACACCAACGAGATGACGTTTGAACTCTTGACAGATATTACGTGCAATGCTTCCCTACACAGCGGGTCTTCAGTGGTACTGGGCTCCCACACGAGCTCATACATGCCAGCCATGATCCGATACCTTGACCACTTGGTTACCACGGCCATACAATAAAATCAGAGCCAATAGTTAACATTTCAGATATTATATAAAATATTCATGAAAAGGATTATTTAATGCGATTTTCTCTTTGTAAAAAAAGTACACGGTGCTCAAGAATTTCTACTTTATACGAAACGAAGTATTTATTCTAAATTCCCCCACTTCTTAGTCCTACTAAAAGGTGAGATTTACAACCATAAAGAGCTAACAAGAATTTAAGATGAATCGAAAACATAGCTAGTCAAACGAGTTTGTCATTGTGTAAAGATTTAAAGAACATTTTTCAAATGTTTTCCCTCAAATAATGTAACTTAGTTTCCCTTTTTGAAAAAAATCTTAAGCTAAACACTTCAGAATGAATCAATGAGTGTGTTTATTAATGTCTCAATAAAAAGCAACACGGCGGCTACTCGCGACAGACCTCGTAAATTTGAACCATGGTCAAGTGACGAGGACGACACCTGAGTTTCGCATCCCTCTCCCCTAACTTCTACGTAGTCGCGGTAGCCTAGGGGTCAAGGTAGCGGACTTATGGACGGAGTGTAATGTACCTCTGAATATCCACTGTGCACATAAGGCCGATGCATGTTAAATATGTCGAGACTCAAACATCCTCCTGTTGGTGTGGTGTGCAAGTTCGGAAAGAGGGTTGCCAACTCGGTTGTCGTCTTCGTCACAAGACCATGATCTAAAATTACGAGGTCCATTGCCGAAAGCCCACAAGTATTTGAATAGAGCGCGACGTTAATATTTACGTCCTAACTTCCACATCATACCACCGAGAGGATTTTGAGCCGAGAAAGATTCAACATAAATCAGCCCTTTTATATGGCGCGTCTTCAGTGGCCGCGGTAGCCAAGTGGTCTAGGCATCGGATCATGGCTAGCATGTCAGGAGTTCGATCCCAGTACCACTGAAGACCCGCCGTGCAGGGCAGCAATGCACGTTAAATCTGTCGAGAGCTCAAACGCCCTCCTGTCGGTGTGGTGTGGTGTGGTAGTTAGGAGAGGGGTGCCAGCTCAGGTGTCGTCCGCGTCACTTGACCATGGTTCAAAATTACGCGGACCGTCCCCAAAAGCCCTCGTGTAGCTGAACAGTGGGAGGTTAATATTCACTCACTCACTCATGGCGGGTCTTCAATGGCACTGAAGGTCGAACTCCTGAAAATCCGGCCAGGTGTTCGTGACCATGACCACAACGCTTTTGCGACAACAATGCATTTTCTTGAGAAAACATAGTAGGCCAGTACTCAAGGTAACGTGATTCATACACAATTTCACGGGATTTCATTATACAAGTAGCTGTATAGCAAAGATAATAAAATATTTGATTTTTCAAATAGAAAGAGCAACTTTTCTATTTGTCTAAAAGTAATTGGAAACAACGCACGTAAAGCACGCTTTTGTAAACAAAAGGAAAACTTGTTGCTTATGCAAGAAATGCTAAGTTGGACATTCACATCATTAGTAAAATGATTTCAGATCCAAAACTCTTGCGTAAACATCATTTAATGAATAATTATTATATGTAATACCTTCAAACAAAATAATGATTTGGAACCCATTCTTTAATTTGTGACAAATAAGTGGAATATACTGAAGATGGACCCATGCTACAATATCGCCATTCAGAGCACTTTTGGAACATGCAAGAGTAAATAAACGGCTTTTTAGAGCTTTTTTGTAAAAGATGAAATTTTTTAATGTATATTAAATAAAAAGGGAAGGACATATATTCATTTCAAGGGGATAACTGTTGCTCCATATCCCACAAAACCTGTGACTGTAACTGTAATGCTAAATTTCATATTCTTTTATAAGCGAAGTGACTGCACTTTTTTAGGTATATGTGTATTGACATACACACACACACTTTTCGAGATTCTTTTACTTTCTGCATCATTTGAAGACTCTTGCTTACAATGGCGAAGGATGCCTGCTTTCAGCATTTTGTGCGACATCTATTCCCATATTTTTATGTGAAATATCAAAAACTGGAAGCGAACTTTGATTGCGTAGAGTCATTTGTTGCAAAGGGACCTCTGACTGAGAATTTATTTGATATCATTACAAAAGCCATGTTCGGGGTACAGGACATGCTCATTGCATCATGGATCGAAAATATTGATAGGGAAAGGCAACTAATGACGTCATCTGCTGAAAACTACATTGCACATACAATTTTGTTCTGTTATGCACAACAGCTAGTTATAAATGATATATATGAAAAATTCATTGTTATGTGTGCATTAATAACGGTAATGGGTACACATACTTATCGTGTTACTGGAAAGAAATTTTATAAACTGACCCCTCTGATATTGATTGAATTCTTCGAGGGTGCTCTAAAGGTAGTCTTCGAGAAACGGGGTGGTTGGAAGCGTTTTGAGAGATATATCATGCGTCAAGATTATGTAAGTTATTATGAGACGCACTCGGCTTTCCTGACTTATAAGAATGAAGATATTCCTGAAGATATAAAAGAGAAAATGAAGGCATTTGTGTTGCGTCGTAAACATTTTCATCTACCCATTCCCAATGTAGAACAAGGGACAAAGAATGTGCATATCGTCAAGTTGACTCGAGAGGTGGTTAAAACACTAGATGAATCATTAGTTGCTGAATTAAATTCAATCATAGTGAGCGAGATGCCATCTACTTCAAGCCTTCAGGAAACTTCAATTTCGAGTACTTTATCGGAATTGACCATAAATGAAGCGGCCACTGCTGAATTTAATCATCCTAAGGCATCTAGAGACATTGACAGTGACGAAAGTTGATTTATTTTTATCACACTTGTATAGAAATGCAAGGGACTTCAGGCTGAATGCAGAAAACTCAAGTTCGAGTGAGTTTTCGAATAGTACTGCTATTCGCTTAATTACTAGGTTTAAACTTCGTAAGCTAAAGACTTGAGCATGGTATTTGAATTTTGCTTGAGGAAAATTGATTAGTTTTATAGACATTTACAATTTTTACTTAAAGGACTCTAGTTTTTAATGTAACTAGTTTTTTCAAAATTTTAAACTGTATGTAACGTATTTTATTCTTTTACAAATAAAATGTTAAGTAATTTTTGCGTCCGAAATCTTTTTTTAATGCATACATTAATTTTCTAAGATGTACAAATGGAATTTAAAAACATATAAGGGATGGTTTTTCCACATAAGGAGATAGAAAATTGAAACTTGTATACAAAAACATCTAGGATTAAAAATAATTTCTTAAAGACTCGCATGCAGAACTTATAAATATTTACACTTTGATAAGCTGTGAAAACTTTGAGAAGCTTTTAAGCATTATTTTTCGATTCTTAATAGCGCATAATATTGAAAATAAGTAAAATGTGGTCTAAATTATCATTTTATAATTTTCTGTTGGTGTGGTAAGGGTATAAAGTATCTGATAATAAAAGTCCATTTATTTAACAAACAATTGAGGAAATTTAATTTGGTAACTTTGGAAAATTGCTTTGTCCATAGTTATTTAAAAGTAATTAAAATAAATTTCTTTGTTGATCTAAGTAGGAATTGACTTAAAAATTTTTTTAATACAAATAGCTTGTTTTTTAAGTGAAGTGGGATGTATCTATACATAATTACACAAATACTTTTCGACGTCCTATTACCTCCGGCATTGACTTTAAAATTGTTCTTTTCCTTACAATGGCTCATAATACCCTCTTTCAGCATTTTGTGCGACATTTGTTCCCGTATTTTTATGTGAAATATCAAAACTGGAAGCAGACTTGGACTGTGTAGAGATATTTGTTGCAAAGGGACCCGTGACAGAGAATTTATCTTATATCATTACTGAAGCTATATTTGAGGTACAGGACATGCTTATTGCATCTATTGCATCATGGATCGGAAGTTTTGATAGGAACAGGCAACTGCTTAAAAGAAAATAAATAGGCTTAAAAAAAAGTCAAAATTATTAAGTAAATAACATGTATTACCCTTTGTTTTTTTAAAAAAAATTTATGAAATTTTATCAAAAATTTTTTAAAATTAAGAAAAGCGCCATAAATCAAAAATTGCACATAATGCAATTTTGGTTTTATTAATATATTGCTTCATCCCTCTGAAGCGTCACAAACCGCAGAATAAAAAATATTTTAAGAAATAAATATTTTATCAGCTTTTACATTTGATGTTAATGATTTTTCATCAAAATTACTGCATGTTCTAAGCTAAAAATGGCTGTAAAATGTGATTAAATGCAGGTGGTCTTGAAACCTGAAGTTTGTTACACTCTAAAAGGCCCAAAACATACATGTTATAAATTTCATTGAATTTGATTGGATTGTTTTGGAGATATCCCGTTTTTCGTGCGCAATTTATCGTAAAAATTTCATTCTTCAAAAAACTCATTAAAAAAATATTTTTATAAGTTAGATAAAGTAAATGCTATAAAAACAACTTAAACTCTCTAGTTTTACGTATTAGTCCTTCTCTCTCAATTATATTTCTTTTTCCCTAATGGCCAAACATCAAACACCTAAAAAGCACTTTTTCAACTTAGTCGGATACCGAGAGCAACGATGAAGCAGCATCTAAGTACCATGGAAGGGTAGTATGCGGTTGACGTTATTCTGCTGATAAATGTGATTTTATGTCTTGCAAGAAATATAATTCTACCGACCATAACAACTCCTCCACACAGTGACGCACACAAGGGGGGTGTCCTGGGGGTCCGGACACCCCCCAAAGTCCTTGAGTTTTTTTCGTTTGATGATAATACTATATATATGTATAACATAAAATTTAAGTACTTGAAATTAACAATTTTTTTATTAATTAATGCTAATTATTAATTTAATAATTTATTTTTTACTGTTTTTTTGTTAACAAAATCGGAAGAATCAATTGGTGTTGTCTTGAGGTATGATACGAGCTGGAGGACTTTCAACCATGGGCTGCCTCCACATATAGTCAAAATGTCATCAATACGGAGTTGCGTGACCAGCTCCCAAGTTTGATAGTCCTCGAAACTACGATGCCGTTATATCGTGAGTTGAGGATTTTACGATTAGATCACACCACTCTACACAATAAATGGTATTTATAAGGCAACACAAGGGCTATTAGCTACAAGCCTCTTAGTTCGAAGCGCGGCCGCGGTGGCCGAGTGGCTAGGCATCGGATCATGGCTAGCGTGTCATGGGTTCGATCCTAGTACCACTAAAGACCCGCCGTGTAGGGCAGCAATGCCCGTTAAATCTGTCGAGAGCTCAAACGTCCTCCCGTTGGTGTGGTGTGGTAGTTAGGAGAGGGGGGTGCCAGCTCAGGTGTCGTCCGCGTCACTTGACCATGGTTCGAAATTACGCGGACCGTTGCCAAATGCCCTCGTGTTGCTAATCAGTGCGACGTTAATATTCTCTCACTCACTTAGTTCGAAGCCTGAGTCATGTGACAAGGAAGAACTGTGAGCTGGCACCCGGCTCTCTCCATACTATCACACAACACCAACGGGCGACTTTGAGCCTCATTAGATTTAGCATACTACATCAGTCCTCTTCACGGTGGATCTTCAGTGGCACTAGGACTCAAACTACTGACGCGCCGGCCACGAGCTCGTGACCATGGCCATTAGGTTGCTATGGCAACATGGTAAATGAAGTGATGGATAATCTTGCAAATAAGTGCATGAGGCTTTTAACTATCTTTCGAGAGCATTCTCTAAGCTCTCCCTTATGCCAAAAATACATCTCTACTGTACTCAGATGAAATATCATAGCCACGCCTCCCGGATGTCATCGTCTCAGCCAATAGCCATGATTCCTTTTAAGCAGAAAGAAAAACCCCACCATCGCCATGCCCAACATCAAAGTCAACCAGGATATGGGATTGAGGACTGTTTCACAGTCCGGATGCCCACATTACAACGCCCATTCAACGCTTTAACTGTCTTTGTGTGAATCTACAAGGGTAGCATTCGACAAAAAATAGGGTTTCCAACAAAAAAAAAATAATTTAGTTCTTATGCATCACTGTGAATAATTAAGTTTTGTGTATCAAAGTCTTTCATATCATTTGACTCAGATTCAAAATTAACCTGTTGCTGATAGTTCCTTTTCTAGTCGCCTTTCATTTAATTGTAGAATGATGATACCCAATGCTACAAATTAAAATTTTGCAGCTTTTGTCTCCAGACTGCGATCAATATTGTTGTGTACACAGTCCTAGTAATCACTAACGCACTGAATACTTAAAATCAAAATGCATCAAAGTACACCGGTTGTAAACAAAAAAAATGTAAGCAAAGCTAACAATATTCGGTGTTAGTTGGATATCACGGGGCAGGCGCCAAGTTGTTGTTTATGTTCGCCAAGATGGGCGATAACATTACAATATGGTTACCTTGATATTTTATCGTCTGGAGATGTGGTTGCCATTGGAGATAACGTACATCAGAAATATTTTTAATTGGTTTTGTTCCTGTGGTAATCCTATTAATTTCAGACGATTTAATTTGATTTCTTTTAAAATTTAACCATTTTCATTGCAATTCCGAATCAAACTATTGTTTCAGTCTTCTGCTTTATTTAATGCTATTTTCGAATATGAATATTTCTAATATCTTTAGTGAGTACAAGATATTTTTATAAAAAAAGAATGAGTATTGTATTTTTAATTATTACTATAAATCGTTTTTATTTTACTTTTTAAAAATCTTTTTTTTTACTGTTCCTTGTTCGATGAAATTTGTTGAAGGAACTTGCAGTTTATAGAATATAGCAAGTTTTCAGTACTTTTTAATTGCTATTCATAATCAATTTTAATATATATGTAATTATTTTATTAATATAATATTAAAATACAATTAAAGTGTGTAATAATCATATAATATTCGTTATTTATAAATATTATTACACGTATTATTTATTTATTATTATTTATTTCTAAGTTTTATGTCATTTATTTATTATTGTTTTTTTTTTATTATTAAGTTATTTATAATGTTAAATGAGTATTCTTATATATGTACGATTCTTATTATATTACAATACGATGATTTTTCTTTTTATAAAAACTATTAAATTATATAATATGATTATTATAAGATAATAGTAAATGAATATATAATAATTACTATATAATACTATATGTAATAATTACTATAAAATTATATTATAAGATTATTGTATACTGCACAATATTACTATTAGTAAATATGATTTTTTTATTGTATTGATATTCATTATTTATTGGTCGTGGTTTGTTTGAATCTCTTCCTTTTTTCTTCAATTGAAATAGATTTTAATGTATTTCAAAACAGTTCTTTAAAATTACTTTCCTGACGAGTCTTTCCGCCAGGACGCCATCTTGGATTTCATTCAAACAACATGTGCTGCTTGGCGTGATTCTTTATCGCGCCAAGCAGCGTATGGCGCCTTGCCCCGTGTTATCAAACTAGTTCCTTGTTCTAATGTAATTACTGACCCCAATAACTCTGCTAAAATCATGGTAAAGTTTATGTCCAATTGGAAGGCCTTTAGTGGCACTCACGTATCCTGTGCAACTGAAAGAACGACTATATGCTTGAATTTCGTTACTTCAACAATGACCAATAGCAACCCAGCACATCGACCAATACAATTTGCAACTATCAACCACCTGTTTCACCAAGAAAATCAGTCAACTTCAACAACAAACAAAACCTTTGACTAGAAACCAGTTTCTTATACTATTTATCTCTCATTTCATATCTACTTCAATACAAACATTTCTTTTTTTGCAGCAGGCACAAGATTCAACGTTTATACATCACTTCAACTTTTATGTGTCTCAGTTCGTATATATTTTTATACATAAGACTTGTAACTGTACATTTTTTTAGCTTTGCTTATTCTCTTAATCATCTTTCCATTTGCCCATAATGGAGAAGGATGCGATTTATCAACATCTTTTACGACATCTTTTTCCTCGTTATTATGTGGATCATCGCGAGATGAAGATGGAAGTGGACTTGGATAGCATTGAACTTTTTATTCCAAAGGGAGCTTTAACGGTAAATTTATTTAATACTATTACAAAAAGTATACATAGCTTAGAAGGTTTTGCTCTTGGTTCTTGGTTGAAATATCTTCACCGATGCAAATTATGCATGCAAAGTATCCCAAACTTTTCAATGTACATTACTCATATAATGAAGCTTTGCCTGGATAAATTAGTTATAAATGACGTAAATGAAAGATTCATTACTATATTTACAATCATAATAGTAGCAGGTATATATACTTATCGTGTTAGTGGCAGAACATTTTATAAACTGACTCCTCAAATATTGACTGCATTCTTCGAGAATGTTCTGAAGAAAGACTTTAAGATGCAAGGTGACTGGAAGTGTCTTGAAAAATATCTCACGAGCTATCATAATCTAGATGATCAGGAGACTGGTTTTGTTTTCCAGACTTGTAGAAGTGCCGATGATCTTTCAGAATTAAGAGATAAAGCAATAAAATTCATATCTGATAAAAAAGATTTTTCACCCTTTCCGAATCTTATGTCCTTCCAATGCACAGATAATCCTTTAGCTACTTATTTGACTGCGGAAGTGCTTTACACCATTGAACCGGCACTACTTGCTGAATTAAGTTCATACTCATTGGACAGATCTCTGTCAACAACAGATCCTGATGAAGAGTCAAATTCAAATTTGTTATCCAATTTTAGAGTGGAGACCAATCCTGCACTTGAATACGGTCAAAGTTCTAAGACTTCTGGAGACGATATTGGTGATGCAAGAGAGTTACCTTACCACGCATACTTAGAAAGTCATATTTTGAATTTAAAAAGACTGGTCAGTGGGTTTAGTTCAAATACAGAAAACTCGAATTCGGGTGAGTCTTCAGATAGTGCTGTTATTCGCTTAGTTACTGGCTTCAGGTGTTTAAAGCTAAAAGTAGACCATACTATTTCACTACTTGGGTATCTTGAAGTAGAATGAGAAAATTGGATATCTTTGATAATTTATGCAGACATTGACAATTTTTACCGAACGGGATTTGTTGTCTTTAATGCGATCACATTTTCAAACTTGTAAACTGTTTTTTGTATTTACAATTTTATTATTTGTGAATAAAAATTAATCCGTTGTCCTGTAATTAGAGATTCTTTTCCTTTCGATCCAATAAAATGTCTTGTTTATTAATATATACAACGGATTCATTAAAAAAGGTTTGAGCGGATGGAATTGAAAACTATAAATTAATTTTTCAATAAAAAATACATAAGACGGGGCATTAAAATTTTTGCAAAAAAAATATAATTTAAGGAGCTCATGTTTTTTTAAAATCTTATACAAATTCACACACATGAATATTACATACACTTAAAATTGTGAAAGCTTCAATGAAAAAAAAAAACATTTTTCGGTATTTTTCGAATTTTTAAAAATACATAAATATTTTCCTCTAAGAAAGCCCCAATATGGTCTAAATTATAGATTTTCTGTTACTTAGGAATGCAAAGTGTCTAATAATTCACATGAATGACTGAGTTTTCAAGCAAAACATATCGAAAAGGATACTTAATAAAATGAGTTCATGTTTTCGAATAATTAACTTAATTTATTAGCACACAATTTCAATTAGATTTAATATTGAGCAATATCTATATTGTCTCATTCTGCAAAAATATTTTAAACTAGCTGTTACCCGCCGCTTCGCTGGGAATGTCATGATGTTTTATAAATTTTTACTGCTTATATATATGTATAAATTATTGATATCTAAGTCCTGCATTAAGAATTCGATTGTGTGTATTGAAAAATATACTTATACCTGTAACTGTCGCCTGTTGATAAAAAAAAAGGGGGCAGAACTCATCTAATTTGTGTTTTCTAAAAATCTCTAAAATTGAAGCATAGAATGATGTTTGCTCTTTTTCGTAACCCAAAAACCAAGTGGATTCCCGCAAAACCAATTTCGGTGGATCTCTACTCCGTAAATTGAACATGCAAGCCAAATTTCAAGTCTAAATCTAACAGGAAAAAAAAAGAAAAGTTTTACTATCAATATCTCAGTAATCCCGTTGAGAGCCGTTTTCCAAAATAACCGCGCTTAGCGGATTTCAACTCAACAAAAGAAAAATGCAAACCAAATTTCATTATTATAGTCCTTGTAGCTCGAAAAAAGTAATTTTTTTGTCAATACGTCCCAGTAACCCCCTGCACCCCCAGAACTTGATTTGCTTAAAATACATTCTTAGTGGATCCATATTCAACAAAAGAAACATGCTTAACAAATTTCAAGTATATGGGTCTAACAATTAAAAACAGGAATTTTTTTCTGTAACTCCTCTTGACCCCTCGCACCCTCCTTGGGGGTCAATTTCGGTTTACTCTTTGTTAGAGGAACTCTATTCCATGAAAGGAACATGCCTACTAATTT